>JAREIK010001443.1:547860-717860 GCA_029783825.1 Sapria himalayana
GCAGACAGTCAAGTAGGTAGGAAGTCACAGACAAATAAGCAAATAGACAGACAAACACTCATAAAGAAAGATAGATTAAAAAACAGACAGATAGTTAGACAAATAAATAGATAGTTAGACAAACATATAGACACACTATTGATAGGCAATATATAGATAGTTTCATAAATAGATTAATAGACAGATTCATAGATTGATAGATAAATAAATAGAAAGGCAAATAGATCAATAGATTGATAGACCTATAGATAAACAGATAGATAGACAAATTGCTAGATATCTTGTGAAAAAAAAATGATAGTCAGAATAATAGATAGATAGATAGACATATATAAAGATAGATAGATGGACAAATAGATAGAGAGATACATAGATAGATAGGTAGACAGACAGACAGGCAAGTAGATAGACAAATAGATAGAAAGATAGATAGATTGACATATTTATAAACATATATATAGATACTTAGATAGATAGAATGATTGGTCGATAGACAAATAAATAGACAGATAGGTAGATTGATTGATTGATTGATTGATTGACATATCAATAGATAGAAAAATTAATAGATAGATAGACAAATAGATAGATTGATAGATAAATAGATTGACAAATAGATATACATATTAGAT
Organism: Sapria himalayana; assembly: GCA_029783825.1. NCBI lineage: Eukaryota > Viridiplantae > Streptophyta > Magnoliopsida > Malpighiales > Rafflesiaceae > Sapria > Sapria himalayana. Next base: position 548,493 of record JAREIK010001443.1, read on the forward strand.
AGATATAAAGACACTCCAAGAAAAAGCCCACATAGCTAGAGAAATTTCACTAGCTATTTGGGATTTTTCCATTGCTAAAAAGGAATAATGACTGAAATTATCCAAAGCTAAAGTGCTCATCACATAATATAATCAGAATATAATTGCTTAGAATTTTTTTAACCACAAAAATTCCCTAGCTAATTATTTTTTTTCCTTGCTAATTTTGATATTAATTAAGAATAGTAATTAATATGTTTCTACTAAATACATACATATAATTTCCTAGCTAATTAGCAAAAAAATTTTCTAGCTATTTTCATTCCAAAGCTATTTTTACAATTTTTTTACAAAAAATTTGATTACATATTTTAGAATTTTTATATTAAATTAAATAAAAACATATACTCTAAACCTTTTTTTATAATTAACAAAAAACAAAAGTATTTCAGATATTATTCTGATATAATTGTTACATAGTTAAAGCAAAAACATAACATAGGTATATAATCATTTAAAATAAAATCATCCTCATCATTAGCTGATGCATTTGTGCTAGCCTCTCCTGTGTTGTTTCTCTACTGGAACTCAATGTACTATCTATCTCATCGAGGTCGCTAACTATGACTCATATAGGACTGCTACTATTGTATTACATATGGTACTTCTTAATAAATTTATTTTGAACTTCTTCAACAACATAATTATAAACACTGAAATCACGAATCAAAGCCACAATATTATAAACTAATGAAGGCAACTCTAAACACAAAAGAAAATCTAACACGTGTGAAGGAAAATATTACTTAATTTCTAGATGCACTGGTTGATTAAATCTAGCAGCTAAAGCATCTACAACAAGTTTATCTTTCAATTTTACGCACTTTACCGATATCTTTTTATTCTTTTTAGGGGCTGCATATTGAAATAGTACTTATCATCGAACTTATTCCAGTCCCACGTCCGAGTCCAACACCATATTTTTCCCTTCAGTATTAAGGATCAAGATACACACTGGAGGCTAAGTGTCTGACACCAACCCCATTAGCTAACTCATTTCATTATTCTGAGACACCACACTTATGTGTCCCATGTTTCCCAAATGAAGATGAATATTTCTTCACCATATCCAACAACTCAAACCTAGCAAAATGTTATGATGACATCAATTAACTAGATACATAAAATGATACACAAACTGATTATCAACTTGTTTTTTTAAACAAGAATACTAACACATGGAAATAATTGACAGTCAATGTAAGGTGAAATATAGAGGGAGGCAGCAAAATCAAATGAGAATCAGCTGAGCAAACAACTGGTGCAAAATGGAAGAAAAAGAAGGGAGCTTTACATATCCATCATGCACCCTTGTTGTTGCAGTTGAGCAACCAGCACTAGCATCAAAATGTCCACCTTAATAAACAAACAAACACCAAAAACAAGCACCACAACTGGGAGAGTGGTTGCATCAATTTGTGTTGGCTCACAGTAAAGGAAGTAAAATGGCATTTTTTTGGTCTTATATGGCTCTCCTCTTCTCGGCACAAGCTCAAACTACATCAATTTCAATGCTCAAATAGCAACAATTTTAAGGCTCAAACAATATCAACCCAAAAGCAAAAATTATTATTTCATAGTAAAAACATTTCAAAAAACAAAAATAAAAACAAAATCAAAATAAAAATCAAAATACTGGATGAGTCATCACTTCAACATGTTGTGCACCACCACAATGCATATGTAGGTGACTATGAATGCCTCCTATCGCACATTGTGCATGCATACCACCCTCATGCAAGAAGTTGTTGCCCATATTGTGCACGCACCTACTACCATGTATTTCTTTTGTTATTACAGATAGTGGTGGGCAACCTTCTAGGATTTGTAATTTCTAACTCACATATATATCCATACATCTAATATTATGTTAGAATTAAGATACAAAAAAAAATAAAATAAACACTCGATAATCAAAATGTCATATAACTAAGATTCTTATATAATGGACATTAATAATTAGTGCAGCTCAAATTAAGTAATTTCTTTAAAAGTATCCAAAAAAAAAAAATAAAAAAATCAACAAATAATAATATATTCTCTCAACACATGTTCATATATAAATCACTATCTCCTCAAATGTCATTATATTTAACATTTTTCAAAAGACTAAATTGACTCTCTTATATATAAAGAATTTTGATTGATTTACGATCAAAACTAAGAGGAGCTAAAATAGAGTGTGAGAAACAAGTGCAAAATGTTCATCAACCTCGAAAGAGATCTCAATCTTTCATAGCTTATCACATGTCTAAGTATGTTAAATACAACATGATATAAATTTATTATAAAAAATTTATTAAACTAATTATACAGATAATATATGTAATATAAAATTAGATAATTACAAGATATTTGAACTTTTTTATGACACTCATATTTAATAAATTAAAAATTATTTTTTTGTGAAATAGAATTAATTTTTATGAACATGTGTTATCATTATTCCAAAAAAAATATAAAAATAAAAAAAAATCTTGCATTTCAACTTTCATAGAAAAAAAATATTAATTTGATTCAAATGTATTATGTTTAAGGATAAACAATTGCATAGAATGTATCAATCTATGCTCATGGAAAATAGATCAATAATATAAATCTTTTCATAGGTAACAAACAAAACTTATCTTGTAAATAAAAATAATCAAGTAATTGTTGTTTTCTAATTTATATTAAACATGCTTAGTGATGGATTAGCCATTTTAACAAAATAATTGGGTCCGTTAATTAGGTCATTAGTCATGAGTTCCCAAAAACAACTCATGCCTAGCACCTAAGTAGCTATGCACTTGCATTGTCTTGGGTTATGAGTCAGAAAGGTCCGGCCATGACCTTATCACAAACAATTCTTAGGCAAGAGTAATGGGTCACAAGTAGCACATTGGGCTAGCCCACACACAACCACAAATGGCATATAGGGCCACTAAATGTGGCTCAACAAAACCCATGGTCTCATGCCATACACGACCATGCCATGCTGAACTAGGTAGACACTCATACCCACGATAAAATGCTCATAAGAGTGCCCCAAGGACTGTGTCACTTCATAAAAACTCTAGACCTGTGATACAAGACCCGATGGCCATAATCAATGACAAACGGTGAAAGTATATAGAATCTATGACCTATCAAAGATACTACATTACACAATATATTTTTTGTATTATTTATTTAATACATGAATACCAGAATACATAAAAATTTTATTAGAGCACTTCTTTTTACTATGACATCCTTTTTTTTATGTGTAAAACATGAATCCAAACAAAAAGTATTCTAAAAAATTTTTATATTATGATTTATCTCAATCCTAAAAATTATCTAAGTGAAGGTAAAATCAACATATGCTTACCTTGCAATCTTAATTAGTTGCCACAAATTGTCTTAGTGATAAAGAAGCTTCCCTCTAACTCTCAGGGCAACAAGAGCTATTTATCAGGAAAAACCTTTAGAGAATTATTAAAAGCAAATTTAAATAGCAAAATTATAGTAAATCAAAGTAAATTTAGATAGTAACTTTGGATAATGATATAAAAATAGAATTTGATCAAGTACATAATGAATAGAGATTCAGTTTTCCAAAAAATGCTACAAATGGAAGGACCTAAGCAAATAGATAACAAGCTGCAATGCCCTAGCAAATAGAACTTATTTCTTAATGTTTAGAGATGAGTGAACCAAATTTCCAATCACACATACATGCAACAATATAAATAATTAGTCCAGATAAGAAAATAAAGGCCAATATCAAAATTTCAAAATAATAATAACTAAAAAAAATAATTGAGGTCTAAATTTTAAGTAAAGTAGCTGCTTAATAATGTATAGCAACATCTTCTGAGGACAACATTAAGATGAGAGTGGGAAGAGAATCACACTCAAAAATCTGAAAAGTCAAAAAAATGCATTATTTCATAAATAAAAAAAATATTATATTATAATATAGTATTTAATATATATATATATATATATAATGGTTATAATTTTTCAAGAATAAATATTATTTTTTATGAATATAATATGAAATAATTATAAAAGCATTAAATTTTATATTATTTGATATAATTTATAATTTATAAAATTCCAAAAATTACATATAGTGATAAGGTCTTTAAAAAAAGTTATATTTATTATTTTAATAAAATAGAATATCAAAATCTAATATTAAAGATATTACTCAATTGTTTATTTCTTATAAATTTAGTAGAAATAGAAAATAAAATTTGAATTCAAATCAACTTACGGTCAATTTGGTAATACTTTTCAAAAGTGTTTATATAACTAAAAATAATTTTAAGTGTTTATTGGACAAAAAAATTTCATTAGTAATATTTTAAATAACTCAATTGAAATCCTAAAAAATATTTGTAGTGTTCTTTTAATAATAACATTGAGATATTTATTTTTTAAATCAACAAAATTTTTCATGAAGTAATTAAAATATTTATGTATTAATCTTTAAATATGAATTTATTTTCTTTTAAATTATATTAAAAATTTGAAATTTTTTATATAATTCAAAACTTCAAATCTATTTAGTAATTATTTTTTTAAAAGATTCCTATAATCATAAAAATATATATTTAACTTTAAATAAAATAAATATTTACTTGTTTATTTGTTAATTCTAATATTTTTATAATTTTTTTATTTAATCATAAAATTAATTATTTTAGCTTTTTGTTAGTAGTAATTTTTATATATGTTCATTCATTAATTATAATAACTTAAATAATGATTATAATTACATAAATAATTATTTAATGTTTTTTAATACAAACATTAAAATTTTGTAATTAAATATTTTAGAAATATATATTGTATAATTTTTTAAAAATTTTATAATTATAAAAATAATTATTTTTATCTATATTAATATAAATTTGTATTTGTATTTATATATATATATTTAAAATTATTTATTTATAATATCCTATTTTTATAATTATATGAGGATAAGGTGTCTTCCAAGGAACGCTCATCCATAGACCATGACAAACCTTTAATATACAAAATTATATAAACTATTTAAATAGATAAAAATTAAAAAAAAATTAACTTTGTATAGATCAGCAATGGAAATTATTTCCATCCCAAATAGCTCGAGAAAAATTCATAGTTAAATGCATATATTTAGCTAACATTATCATTTAAGGAATAATCACTTGCAATTGAATATAAAATTGTAAAAAATATATAAAATATTATTTAGCAAGGGAATTTGTCTCGAACTAATTAGCTAGGGATCATCTATCTCTAAAGTCATTGTCAAAATGCCCAACATTCTTTGTGGGAAAATTTATGATAATTTTAGCAATGGATAATTTTCAATAGAAAAATTTTTGACTCTAATCCATCAGAAATATTAATTCATGCAAAATTAACATCTCTTGATATTCCCAAGCTAATCCCTTGCTAATATCAAGGGGTTTTTTCTTTAAATAAATTTCTATAGATAAACAAATATTTTCTTTTAGTGAGATAGATAACTAGATAGATAGAGAAATGGATAAACAATAGAAAGATAGATAGATATATAGATCGATATATAATAGACTAATAGATAGACAAAAATATAAATAAATAGATAGATATACAGATATATAGACCAAATGAAAGGATGATAGATAATAAATAGATAGGCATATAGATAGACAGATAGATAGATAGACAAATAGAGATATAGACAGATGATAGATAAAAAAACAAACAAAAGAAAAGATAGATAGTCTAAAAAAAGATAGACATATAGACAGATAAAAAGTCATACAGTCGGTAAGTTAGGCATGTAGATAGTAAGATAGGTAAGTAGATAGACACAGAAATATACAATACAGATATAGTAATAGAAAAAAGATAGACAGACAAAAACTACACAGATAATAAAAAGGTAGATATATAGACAGATAGATAGATAGTTAGATGATAGACAAATTGATAAACATATTGATATATAGAAAGATAGATAGACAGACATAAACACAGATAGATAGGTAAATAGATAGATATAAAGTATTGTTAGAAAGATAGATAGATAAATAAATAGAGAGATACTTAGATAAATAGATAGACAAAAATATAAATAGATAGATAGTTAGATATATATATATATATAGATTTACAAATGATAAAAAAGATAGAAAGAAAGATAAAAGAATAGATAGTTAGTTAGTTAGTTAGACAGATAGGTAGATAGATTGATAGATAGAATGATAGATAGATGGTAGATAGATTGATAGATTGATTGATAGAAAAATAGAGATAGATTGATAAATAGATAGATAGATATACGGAAAAATAGATAGATAGAAAAATAGATAGATAGATAGATACATACATACATACATACATAGATAAATAGATAAATAGATAGATAGATAGATAGATAAATAGACAAATCGATAGAGAGATAGATATATAGATAGATTGAGAGATAGTTAGATAGACTAACAGATACATAGAGAAATAGACACATAGATAGAAAGACAAAGTTTGATAGATAAATTGAGCGTTAGATAGGTAGATAGATAGATTTAGAGATTTATAGTTAGACAAATTGATTGAAAGATAGATAAATAGAAATAAAGATAAATGGATATATAAACTGATAGATGGTCAGAAAGATAGAGATATAGAAAGACAGTCAGGTAGATATATAGATATATATATATATATATATATAAAGATAGACTGATAAATAGATAGATGGATAGAAAGGCAGATAGATAGATAGATAAAAAGATAGATAGCTAGATAGAGAGATAGGCAAATAGATATACAAATAGATAGACAGTCAGATAGATAGATAGATAGACAAATATATAGATAGAATGATACACAAATAGTTAGGCATAATGATAGAAAGATAGATAGATAGAAAGATAGATGATATATAAAAATAGATAGACAGACAGATAGACAGATAGATATAGAGATAGAGAGACATATAGATAAACAAAAAGATAGATAGACTGATTGATTGATTGATTGATTGAAAGATAGATAGAAACCTAGATAGATTGATTGGCAGATATATATAAAGAAAGAAAGATAGATAGATAGATAGATGGATAGATAGACATATAGACAAATAGATAGATAGACAGATAGATACAAAAACATAATCATTAATAGATAGATGATAAAAAGATAAATAGATAGATAGATAGCTAGATAGATATATACACATATAATAGACAAATAGAATGAATGATGATAGACAAATTTATAGAAAGATTGATAGACAAATTAATAGACAGATAGATATACAAATTGATTAATAGATTCATAGACACAGATTGATAATTTGATAGACATTTAGATAAATAGATAGATATTTAGACAGATAGATAGAGAAATATAGAAAAGATCCATAGATTATTAGTCATATAAATAGATTAAAAGATAGATATGTAGAAAGAAAGATAGATAGGTAGATAGAAAGAAAGATTAAAAGATAGATAAATTGACTGATAGATAGGCATATAGACAGAAAGATAGATATACAGATATATATATCGAAATATAGATACTTATTTAGATAGATATATAGATAGATAAAGTGATAGAAAGATAGAAAGACAAATAGATAGACACATAAATAGACAAATAGATGGATAGATAGATATATAGATAGATAGACATATAAATAGACATAAATATAGACATAAAGATAGGTAGATAGATATATAGATATATTGATTGATAGATAGACAAAAAGATAGATAGATAGATAGATATACAAATAGATAGACAGATAAATAGACATTTTGATAGAAAGAATGATAGTTAGAAAGATTGATTGATTGAAAAATAGATTGATAAAAAGATAGATAAATAAATAAATAGATAGATGGATATATAGACAATCTGACAGATAGATTAATAAATAGATAAAAAATTTTATATCTATCTTTCTATCAATCTGAATATCTATATGTCTATCTATTTTTCTACCTATCAATCAATCTATCTTTCTATCTATATATCTATCTATATATATGTCTATCTATCTTTCTTTCTAACTATCTATCTATATATCTAATTATTTATTTATATCTCTCTCTATTTGTCTATCTATATATCTATCTATTTATCTATATGTCTATCTATCTATCTATATATCTATCTATCTATCTGTATATCTATCTATCTATATATCTATCTATTTGTCTATCTATCTATGTATCTATCGATCTATCGTTCTATCTATATATAAATCTTTCTATATGTCTATATATTTGTCTATATATTTGTCTATCTATCTGTCAATCAATCTTTATATATATCTATCTATCCTTATACCTATCTATCTGTCTATCTATGTTTCTATCTACCTGTCTTTATCAATCAAAATATCTATCTATCTATTTATTTATCTATCTATCTATCTATCAATCTTTTAGTCTATTTATTTGTCAATCAATCAATCAATCTTTTTGTCTATTAAACTATCAATCTTTCTATCTATCTTTTGTCTATATATTTGTATATAGATTTGTCTATCTATTTATCTATCCATTTAAATGTATATCTATATGTCTAATCATCATTCTATCTTTTGTCTATCTATTTGTCTAATTATCTATCTTTATATCTATCTATCTTCTTATCTATCTATTTCTCTATCTATCTATCTAAATATCTATCTATCTTCTTATCTATCTATTTGTCTATCTATCTATCTAAATATCTATTTATCTAATTATCTTTCTATCATTCTATATATATATATATATATATATATATATATATATATATATATATAACTATCTATCTATCTATTTATCTAATTATGTATCTATCTTTCTATTTATCTCTTTATCTATCTTTGATTCTATCTATCTATCATTCTATCTATCTATCTATCTGTCTATCTATATTTATCTCTATTTATTTGTGTATCTATTTGTTTATCTATTTTTTTATCTATATATCTATCTAACTATATATCTACCTATCTATCTATCTATTAATAATTATTTCTATTTGTCTATCTATCGATATATTTATCTATTTGTGTATCTATTTGTCTACCTACAATTTATATATCTATCTATCTAACTATCTATCTTTCGATCTATCTCTTTTACTATCTATCTTTCTATCAAACTATCTAGCTATCTATCTATCTACATGTTTGACAATATATATGCTTATCTATCATTCTATCTTTTTATCTATCTATTTACCAACATATATATCACTCTATATGTCTATCTAACTAACTATCTATCTATATATCTATTTGTCTAACTATCTGTTCAACTAACTAACTATCTATCTCTCTATATGTTTGTCTATATATCTTTCTATCTCTCTACTTTCTTTCTATCTTTATATATATATATATATATATATATATATATATATATATATATATATATATATATATATATATATTTGTATATATCTATGTGTCTATCTATATGTATGTCTATCTATCTATCTATCTATCTTTGTATCTATCTTTTTATCTATCTATTTGTCTATTTATCTATCTCTCTATTTATCTATCTCTCTATCTATTTATCTATCTATCTTTTTATCATTCTTTCTATATATATATATCTATCTATTAATCTATCTTTTTATCTATTTGTCTATATGTGTATCTATCTATCTATCTATTTATCTATATTTTTATTTATATATTTTTCAATCTATCTCTATATCTAACTATTTATTTGTGTATCTATATATCTATATAGTTATCAATATATCGATTTATCTTCTTATTTATCTATCTATCTATTTGTCTATCTTTCTAGCAATCTAACTATCTATCAATCTATCTCACTATCTATCTATCAATCTATTTGTCTATCTATCTGTCTATCTATATGTCCATTTTCTATCTATCTATCTATCCCTCTATCTATTTATCTGCCTAATAATCTTTCCATCTATCTGTCTAGATATCTATCTCTGTCTATTTTTCTATCTTGTATCTATCTATCTACAATCTGCCTATCAAACTATATATATATATATATGTTTATCAATCTATTTATCAATCTGTCTAACAATCTATCTATCAATCTATTTATAAAATGTGTATCAATCAATCAATCAACCTATCTATCAATCTATCTATCTATATGTGTATCAATCAAGAAATTAATTTGTGTATCTATCTATATATTTATCAATCAATCAATCAATCTACCTATCTATCCATCTTTCTATTTGTCAATTTGTTTGTCTGTCTGTCTATTTGTCTTTCTACCTATTTATATGTATATCTATTTGTCTTTCTATATAACTCTTAGACTTTTGTTTGTTTGTTTTTCTATCTATCTATCAAACTATTATATTTTTATCTTTCTATCCATCTCTATATCCTTCTATGTATCGATATATCTTTGTGTCTATCTATATATCTATCTATATGTTTATCTATCTATCTTTCTATATAACTATTTATCGATCTTTCTATCTATGTATATATATATATATAACTATCTATCTTTATATCAATCTCCCTATCAATTTGTGTTTCAATCTATTAATCAATCAATCAATCAATCAATCTGTCTGTTTATTTGTCTACAATTTGTCTATCAATTTGTCTATCTATTTATCTGTCTAATATTTTGCCTATAAATATATCTATCTATCTATCTATCAATTTTATCTTTTTATCTTTTTATCTTATTTATCTTTTTATTTATCAATTTGTCTGTCTATTTTTCTCTCCATCTATTTATCTTTATGTCTCTATGCTTATTTATATATATGTTTGTCTTTCTATCTGCCTGTCTATCTATCTATTTGTGTATTTATCATTCTATCTATCTGTATATCTTTCTATCTATCTATTTATCTTTATATCTTTCTATCGATCTATTTGATTTCTATCTATGCATATATATATATATATATTATCTACATATCTATTTGTCTATATATCTATTTATCTATCTATGTTTCTATTTATCTGTCTGTCTATCTATCTAACTATCTATCTATATGTCTATCTCTATATCAATCTACCTATCAAACTATCTATCTATCTATTTATCTATATATATATATATATATATATTTCTATCTATCTGCCTATCTATTATTTTATCTTTTTATCTATCTATATATCTATCTATGTACCTACCTATCTATGCATCTATATGTCTACCTATTTGTCTATCAATCTATATATCTATCTTTATATCTATTTGTATAACTATCTATCTTACTATTTGTCTATTGATCGATCTATCTATTTATATCTTTATCTGTACGTATATTAATCTATCTATCTTTCTATTTTTATTCTATCAATACATATATTAATATGTCTATATATATGTTTATCTATGTATCTATCATTTTGTTTAACTATCTATCTATTAAATTGCCTATCTATCTTTCTATCTTTTTGTCTATCTATCAGTGTGTCTATATATCTGTCTATCTATCTATCTATCTATCTATCTCTCTATCTTTCTTTCTTTCGTATCTTTTTTTTATCTATTAAAATATCTATCTATCTATCTATACATCGATCGATATGTCTGTCTTTTTGTATATCTATTTATTTGTCTATTTTTCAATATTTTTGTTTATCTATCTATCTATCAATAAATCTATATGTTTGTCTATAAATAAATCATTTATTATATATCTATATAGCTATATATATATATATATCTATCTATCTATCTGTTTGTCTATATATCTGTCTATCTATATTTCTATCTATCTTTCTTTCTTTCTTTATTTCTTTCTATCTAATTATCTACATAATAATCTATAAATCTATCTATCTAATTATCTATCTCTCATTTATTTTTCTATATGTAATTCTTTATTTAAAAAAATCAATCAATCTATCTATCTATATTTCTATAATATATCTATCAATTTTTCAATCACTATGTCTATCAATATGTCAATCAATTTTTTTTAAATATGTATATCAAACAATCAATCTATATGTCTATCTATTTGTATATCTATCAATTAATAAATCATCTTTGTATATGTCTATCTATCTATCTATCTATCTAACTATCTATCAATCTATCTATCTATACATCTTTCTATCTCTCTAATTGTCTTTCTATTTATTTGTTGCCTACCTATCGATATGTATATCGATTTGTCATTCTATATAACTCTTACTTTGTTTGTTTGTTTGTTTTTCTTTTAGACTATCTATATATCTAACTATATATCTAACTAACTATATATATATATATATATATATATATATCTATCTATCTATCTAACTATACTAAAAGATCTATAGATCTATTTGTTTGTCTGTCTATCAATCTATCTTTCCTTCTGTGTATGTATCAATCTATGTGTCAATCAAACAATCAATCTTTCTATCTGTCTATCTATTATTTTATCTGTCTATCTTTATAATTATCTATCTATCAGTCTATCTATCCTTCTATCAAGCTATCTATCAATTTTTCTATCAATTTATTAATCAATAAATCTATCTATCTATTTGTTTATCATTTTGTCTATCAATTTGACTATATTTTTATTTTTCTATCTACTTGCTATTTATCTATATATTTATCTTTTTATCAATTTATCTAATTGTTTATCTATCTATTTTTCTATATTTTTGTTTGTCTATCTATCTGTCTATCTATTTATTTATTTATCTTTCTATCTATTTTTCTATCTTTCTATATATCTATATGTCTATCTATCTTTCTATCTAGCAATCTACCTATTTCTTTGTATATCTAACTGTCTATCTATTTATCTATCAATCTTTTGGTCTGTCTATCTATTTTTTATATCTTTTTTCTATTTATCTATCTTTATATCTATTTATCTATCAGTATGTCTGTAAAATTTTATATTTGTTTGTGTGACTATCTATCTAGCTCTCTATTTTTTATCAATATATATTTTTATCTATCTATCTATCTATGATTCTTTCTATCTATCAATATATTTATTTATCTATCTATTAATATATATGTCTATCTCTTTGTTTATCTATCTATCTTTATTTCTATCTATCTGTCTATCTATTTGTCTATCTGTCTAACTCTCTAACTATCTTTCTATCTATCTTTCTATTTGTCTTTTTTATTTCTATCTAACAATATTTTTATTTGTTTATCTATCTATCTATTTGTTTATCTATCTATCTATCGATCTATATATCTATCTACTTGTCTATCTACCTCTCTATCTATCTGTCTATCTATCTATCTTTCTATCTATCAGTATATTTATCTATCTATCTTTATATCTATCAATTGGTCAATCTTTCATCGATCTATTATATATTTATATATCTATCTATCATTTTGTATATATATCTATCAATCTATCTATCTATGTATCTATATGTTTATCAATCTATTTATCAATCAATCAAATCTATCATTCTTTCTTTAATTTTGTCTATCACAATGTCTATCTATTTGTCTATATGTTTGTTCACCTATCTATCTATCTATCTATTTGTCTATCTATCTATCTGTCTATAGATCTTCCTATCTATCTATTAATCTATCTGGCTGTTTGTCTATATACCTGGCTGTTAGTCTACCTAACTATATGTCACCCTAACTGTCTATTTGCCTATATGCTTGTCTGCCTGACAATCTATTTGTTTGATTCTCTACATGTTTGTCTATTTGTCTATCTATCTATCTCATTATTTATCTATCTTTTTATCTACCTATCTATATGTTTATCTATCTGTCTATCTATCTTTTTATATATCTATCTATCCTATCAATCTATCTAACTATCTATCTATATATATGTATTTTTATTTATCTATTCATTTGTCTATCTAATGTGTATCTATTTGTCTATCTTTCTAACTATCTATCTGTTTGTCTTTATATCTGAATATCTATTTGTCTATCATATTTTTCTCTCTATCTTTCTATCACTTTTTATATATTTGTCTATTTATATATCTATCTATCTATCTATCTATTTATTTATCATTTATCTATCTATCAATCTATCAATCAAATAAACTATAAATTTATCTATCTATCTGTCTGTCTATCTGTCTATCTTTTTATTTGTCTTTCAATCAATCTATCTATTTATCTATCAATCAATCTATCAATTTAAATATCAATTTGTCTATCAAACTATATATTATCATGTCTATTAATCTATCTATTTAACAATCTATCTATAGTCATTTTTTCTATAAATTTGTCTATCAATCTGTCTACCATCATGTCTATGTATCTAACTAAATATCTTTCGATCTGTCTATATATTTGTTTGTCTATATGTCAATATATCTATCTATATTATTTTCTATTTATCTATATATCTATTTGTCTATTTATCTATCTATCTATTTGTCTATCTATGTGTTTAACAATCAGCCAATCTATTCATTTTTCTATCTATCTATCTTTCAATCAATCTCTCTTTCAATCTTTATTTCTATTTATTTGTTGATTTATCTGTCTAAAAATCTGTATATCTTTCTATCTATTAGTTGGTTAATCTATCTATTGATATTTATATTTTTTAATCTTTTTATTTGTCAATCTATCAATCTTTCTATCAATCTTTCTATAAATCTATCTATCAATCTTTCTATAAATCTATAATCAATCTATTTTTCAAACTATCGATCAATCTATTAGTCTATCTATCTATCTATTTATTTGTCTTTCAATCAATCTATCTATTTATCTATCAATTGATCTATCAATTTGTATATCAATTTGTCTATCAAACTATCTCTTATCATGTCTATTAATTTGTCTATTTAACAATCTATCTATAAATCTTGCTATTTGTCTATCTATCTTTATATTTATCTATCTATCTATCTGATTTTCTATCTGCCTGTCTATTTGTGTATCTATCAATCAATCGATATTTCTATCTATCTATCTATATATCTATCTATCTATCTAACTATCTGTCTTTCTATCTATCTATATATCTATCTATCTTTCTTTCTATCTATTTATCTATCCATCAATCAATCTATTTGTCTATCTATATGTCTATCTATCTTCAATCTATCTATCTATTTGTCTATATATCTAAATATATATATCTATCTTTCTATCAAACTATTTATCTTTCGATCTTTATATATATCTATTTATCTCTCTATCTATTTATCTATCTATCTATGGATATGTTTATATATCTATCTATCTACTTGTCTATCTTTGTATCTATCAACATCATTATCTATATGTATATCTATCTATCTCTCAATCTATATTTCTATATAGCTATCTATTAATTTGTCTATGTATCTATCTAAATCTGTGCTTAACTCTCTCAAATAATCTATCTATCTTTTTTTCTATAAATTTGTCTATCATTCTGTCTAGCATTCTGTCTATCTATCTACCTAAATATCTTTCGATCTATCTATCTATATGTTTGTCTATATGTCAATATATCTCTCTATATTATTGTCTATTTATCTGTCTATCTATTTGTCTATTTATCTATCTATCTATTTGTCTATCTATGTGTCTAACAATCAGCCAATCTATTCATTTATATATATATCTATCTTTCAATCAATCTCTCTTTCAATCTTTATGTCTATTTATTTGTTTATCTATCTGTCTAAAAATCTATATATCTTTCTATCTAGTAGTTGGTAATCAATCTATTGATCTTTATATCTATCAATCTTTTTATTTGTCAATCTATCAATCTCTCTTTCAATTTTTCTATAAATCTATCTATCAATCTTTCAATCAATCAGTATTCAATCTATTTTTCAAACTATCGATCAATATATCATTTAATATATTTATTTGTCTATTTATCTATTTATTAATCTATTTTTCTATCTATATATTTTTCTATTTATGTATCAATCTGTCTAACTATATGGCTATATATTTGTATATCTTTCCATCTATATATATGTCTATCTTTTTCTATATTTCTATATATCTATTTATATGTGTGTGTGTGTGTGTGTGTATGTGTGTCTATCTGTCTATTTATTAGTCTATATATCTGTCTATCTATCTATTTGTATATCTATTTATCTATTTATCTATTTATCTATTTATCTGTCTATCTAATTGTCTATTTATGTATCTATCTATCAATCTATCTAATTGTCTATATGTATATCTATCTATATGTCTATCTAACTATCTATTTGTCTATCTATCTATCTATCTATGTATATAACTATATATATATATATATATATATATATATATATATATATTCTAGCTTTCTTTCTTTTAGTAAACCTATCTATTTATTTGTCTATCTATCTATCTAACAATCTACTTGTCAATCTATCTATAAATCTTTCTATCTATCTAGCTATCAATCTATCAATCTATTTATTTCTCTAAGTATCTATTTATCAATTTGTCTCTCTATCTTGTGTCTATCTATCAGTTTGTCTAACTATCTATCTGTCTATATATCTATTTGTTTATCTATCTGTTATGTACCAGTCTATCTTCTATCTATCTATCTATTTTTAAATTAGTCTGATAATATATCTATCTATTTTTATATCAGTCTAATAATCTATCTATCTATCTATAAATCTTTATGTCTGTCTTTCATTTTATATATCTATCTATTTGTTTGTGTATATATATATATCTGTTAGTCTCTATGTATATCTGACTATCTCTCTGACTGTTGCCTAACTAATTTTATGCTTGCTTGACTATCTATCTATCTATTTTATTGTATTTCTATCTGTCTGTCTCTCTACATGTCTATCTAATGATTTATCTGTCTATATATCTGACAATCTATCTATAAATCTATCTATCTATTTTTTATTTGTATATCTATCTATCTATTTGTATATGTGTGTGTGTGTGTGTGTGTGTGTGTGTGTGTGTGTATATATATCTAGCTTTCTATTTATCTAACTGTCTCTCTTTCTATCTATCTTTATTTTCTATCTATCTAATTATTTATCCGTAAAATTTTTGAGTATATATCTATCTTTCTGGCTAATTATCTATCTATCTATCTATCTGTATATCTATCTATATATTTATCTATTTTCTTGTCTATCTATCTATCTATCCATGTATATGTGTATCTATCTATCTCTATATCTATTTTTCTATATATCTATTTTTATATCTGTCTATATATCTATCTATCTGTCTGTCTGTCTATCTTTATGTCTATCTATCTGTCTATCAATCTATTTATATAAGTTTATATGTTTCTTTATATCTTTATATCTTTATATCTATCTATCTATCTACTTGTCAATATATATGTCTATATATCTATCTATATATCTTTTTATATGTCTATCTATCTATCTATCTATTATCTATCTCACTATCTATCTATATATCTAATAATCTATCAATCTATTTGTCTATCTATCTGTTTGTCTGTCTATCAATCTATTTATTTGTCTATCTATCTGTTTGTATGTCTATCAATCTATTTATTTGTCTATCTATATGTTTATCAATCTATCTATTTATCTATCTTTCAATTTATCTATCAATTTATCTATCTATTAATCAATCAATTTTTCTATCAATCTAAGTATCTATCTGTCTTTCATTCTGTCTGTCAAACGATCTATATATCTATCTATTTATCTACATATCTATTTATATGCCTATATATCTTTATATCAATCTATTTTTATATTTATTTATCAATCAATCAATCAATCAATCTTTCTAAGTATCTATCTGTCTATCAATCGATTTATCAATCAATCAAACAATCTATCTAATATATCTATTTGTCTATCAAAATGTCTATCTATCTATTTATATATTTGTCCGTCCATCTATTTGTCTTTCTATTAGTTTATCTGTTTGTCTATATGTATGGTTGTCTATCTGTCTATGTGTCTAGTTGTTTTTCTATATGCCTGACTGTTTGTATACCCGACTGCCTATTTTGTTGACTATGTTCATGTTTGTCTATATCTCTGTATATCTACTATTTATCTATGTAAATATTTATCTATCTATCTATAAAATCTATCTATATAGCTATCCTTTTATCTCTTTATATATATATATATATCTTTATATATATATATATATATATCTATCTATCTATATATATATCTATTTGTCTGTCTGTCATTCAATATATTTATCAATCTATCTTTCAAGAAATCTATCAATCAATCAATCTATATATCTATTTGTCTAAGTATCTATCCATCTATATATCTATCTATATTTATTTATGTCTATCTATGTATCTATCAAACTGATTATCAATTTGTTTATCTATATGTCTATCAAATTATCTATCAATTTAAAGTATCAATCTATCTACCAATCTATATATCAATGTGCCTATCAAATTGTCTATCAATTTATCAATCTAACAATCTATCAAAATGTCTCTCTATTTGTCTATCGCTCTATCTATTTATCAATCAATCTATATATCTATTTTTCTTTCTATTGGTCTATCTATCTATCTATCTATTTGTCTATCTATTTATATGTCTTTTATCTATTTATTTATATATAAATATTTATAAATCCGTCTAGTTATCTATCTATTAATCTTTCCATCTATATGGCTTTCTATGTATTTATCTATCTATTTATCTATGAGTCTGTGTATTTATCTGTCTATCTATTTGTGTATGAATTTTCTTATATTTTTTCCTATCTATCTATCTTTATTTGAATCAATATATTTGTCTCACTTTTTCACTATATTTCTATCTATCTATCTGTCTGTCTATATAGTTATTTATCTATCTATCTATTTGTCTATTAATCTATCTATCTATCTATGTATTAATTGTCTATCTATCTCTCTAGCTTACTATTTATCTAGTTGTCCATCTATTTGTTTGTATATATCTCTATATATCAATCAATCTATCTATTTATTAAACTGACTAACAATTTGTCTTTCATTATATCAATCAATCTGTCTATCAATATGTCTATCTATTTATAAATAAATCTATCTATCATTTAATCTTTCAATTAGTCATTCTATATGTCCATCTATTATCTATCTATCTTTTTATCTAACTATTTATCTATTCGACTATCTATATATCTAATTTTCTATCTATATGTCTATCTATCTATTTATATATCTATCAATTTATATATCTATCTATTTATTAATCTATATATTAATATACGTATAAATCTATCTATCTATCTATCTGTATATCTACTTTCTATCTATTTATCATTCTAACTACTTATTTGTCTGTCTGTTTATCTTTTTGTCTGTATGTCTATCTATCTGTTTATCTGCCTCACTGCCTGATTATTTGCCTGCATGATTTTCCATCCATATGTTTATCTTTTTGTCTGTCCTTCTATGATTCTATATATCTATCTATCTTTCTATGAATTTATTTGCTTTTATGTTTGTCTATGTATCTATCTATTTATATATCTATCTATTTATCTATCTGTCTATCAATCTATATGTCTATCTTTATATTAAATGACTATGTATCAGTCTATCTATCTATCTATCTGTTAATATATCTTTCAATCAATCAATCTATCTATATATTTATATATCTATCTATTTGTATATCGATCTTTCTAACTATATATATGTGTATCTATCTACTTATCTACCTACTGATCTATCTCTCTATCTATATAGTTGTATATCTATCTATCTTTCTATATGTATATCTATCTATCAAATAATCTATCTATCTATCTAACTATCTATCTTTATTTCTATCTATCTGTTTATCCATATATGTTTATATCTATCTATCTATCTTTTTTATATCTGCCTATCTATTTCTTTATCTATCTATCTAATTATCTTCTAGTCCATCTATCTATATATCTACCAGATTATCTATGTATCTATCTATTTGTCTATCTAATTATCTATCAATCAATATATCTTTATATCTATTTATCTATATGTTTATCTATTTGTCTATCTATCTGTTTGTCTATCTGATTATATATCTGACTATTTATCTATTAATCTATTTGTCAATCTTTTGATCTATCTATCTATCCATCTATCTATCTATCTATATGTCTATATCTCTATCTATCTATATATCTAACTATCTATCTATCTATCTCTCTATCTATCTAATTATCAAACAATATATCCATCTGTCTATTTATTGATCAATCTATCTATATGTATATCTATTTTTCAATCTATATTTATATTAGTCTTTCTATTTCTTTGTCTTTCTGTCTATCTATTAGTCTGTCAATCAATCTATCTTTCTATTTATCTAGCTATCTATGTATCTGTCTATCTATTTATCTATCTAGTTGTCTATCTAGCTATCAATCTTTTTATCTATCAAACTTTTTATCTATGTATCAATCTATTTATCTATCTATCTTTATGTTTATATATCTATCTATCTATCAATGTATTAATTTGTCTATCTATATGTATATATATATATATATATCTGTCAATCTATCTTTCTATCTATCTGTATATCTATATGTCTATCTATCTGTATATTTATCTATATATCAATCTATCCATCAAATTGTATATATATCTGTCTGTCTATTTATTTGTCTGTCTATCTATCTACTATCAATTTTTCTATCTTTTTTCTTGTATATTTATTTGTCTCACTACAACAAAACAACAAATTAATGACGCTTTATATCTTGACACTTTCAGAAAATGTTATTATACTATTTGTAATTAGACATTTAATGATGTTTTTCTAAAAGCGTCATTATTTGGAAAATGTATTAAGTTTTTATGACACTTACTAGAAGTGTCATTGTTACTACAACAAAACTTAAAATTAATGACGCTTTATATTTTGATGCTTTTATAAAATGTCATTTTTATATTTATAAATAGTCATTTAATGACACTTACTAGATGTGTCATTGTTAAGACTAATAGATTAGGAAAATTTCTTACCTCCTTAAAAATTTCCAAGGAATAAGGGGCTGAAAATTAAAAACATTGTCACTTTTATTAGTGTCGTGGGTGTGAAAAATTTAATTTTGAATTTATTGATTTGTAACTATTTTCTTATTTTTTTTAATAATTAATAATATTTTTATTTTTACTCTATAATAATAAAAAAAATTATCAAATTTTAGTTGAAAATTATTTATTAAAAATAAACAGAAACTTATGATAAAATTTAAAAATATCTAAATATTTTTACATTCAAACTTGAGTTTTTTATTTATAAAATAAGTAATAATATTTAATTTTAAAATTAATTTGTTAATATTTTATTTATTCCTAAGAGAAATAAAAATATAATGTAAATATAAGGTTATTTAATAAAATTATGTGATTAATTTAATATTATTTTTAACTTAATTTAATATAATGAAGAATCGATCGCTAGAAAGACTCGCGCATCTTCTTCATCATGTTCGACTATTTCCAACAGCTCGGCTTCAAGCTCGCATCTCCGATATCATTGGCCATATTTGCAGCATCCTGTAAGTTTCCCCATTAAGTTTCTAATTGTATTTGCTCTTCCATACATTTAATTTTTATCAAAAAATAGCACATTGAATCACTAGAATTGACAAGGTTAACCTATTGGCAATGAGTAGTCGTCAGCATACTTAGGCCATTACCGGAACTACTACCACATCTCAACATTGTTTTGGTTACGTTCTTGTCAGTACAACTTCAAACAAAACACCATTAACGACCCACTCTTTACCCATTTTAGTTGTTGACTTATAATTAGTCTTTTCATTAATTTTTTCTTTTAAGTTGTGGTAGTTTATTTTGTAAAGTCAGTGGGGGTGTTCTCCCACATAGTTGGGTGTTTTTAAATTTATCTTTAATGGCTATTTGAAGGCTGATTGGGTCATGAATGTAACGTACAGAAAAGAGCAATCTTCATATTTTCTGCTCACCAACTGCTCGACAAAATTCTTCTTCCATAATTATCTTGTTTCTCTAAGCATCCAATATCTTGATTCTCTAAGTATTCACGGAACATCTTTATATACTATATTGTGATAATTTAATCTGGAAATTTGGTGAGAGGGTGAGCGATAGGGTTTTGTATGATATTTTTATTCAAGTTGGGAGAGTTCTGAAGTTGCACTTTGCTCGGGATAAGGAGAGTGACAAATTCAAAGCATATGTTTTTGCAGAATATGAAACTCGTGAGATTGCAGACAATGTTGTCAAGCTTTTCTCTGGTCTAGTGGTTATCTATGATCATACCCTAAAGTTTACGGTGTGTCCATTATTTTCTACAAGCATTTGACTGTATGTGAATTTATCTCTTCTGCTGGATCCAGTTGTTGTACTTCCTGTAGTTTCTTCTACTGCCCATTGGACATGATTTTGCCTGTTATGAATTAAACTAGCAAAACTCTTCTTTTTGCAAATTTCTAGGCAATATAAACTGCAGAACATCTGTAATGTGATTGTTTCTTCCCCCAAATTCATCTGGAATGCCAATGCATTCTTTTTTGCTGCTGAGTGGAAGTGAAAACTCACTTCAATCCAAGGGATTGTTTGAGTCATGTAGGGGATCGTCCTATTCTTCTCCCCGTTGTCATTCACGAGGTACTATACTTCTAAAACTTTTATGAGTTGTGATTCCTTTCTGGGTCTATTTTCTTCAGCGTCTCTTGTGCTATATACTTTTTGATTTTATTCAGTGCCAGCCTTCCCTAATAGCACGAACCACCCCAATGCATATGGGTCACCTTTCTCTGGCATTTCTTATGATTTGGGTCAGAGACTTTCTGGGTCGCCACTTGGGTCTGGTTGCCAGATATGGTCTGAAAGCTATGATAGGAGTTGCAGTATACCATACCCATTCTATTGGTAATCTTTAAAAGTTTTTATTTTTTAGCATCTAATGCATCAAGTAGATGTTTGTCTCTGTGTATAAGAAGCCTGGTATGTAGCCAGTTTGGAGTGTGCTGTGAGACTTTATTTATTTGTGTATTTTGTGTAGACTCCGCAATGTTGTTTATTAAGTTTAGTAGCTTCACTTAGTGGATACCTCCTGATTTAC
The DNA here is from genome assembly GCA_029783825.1 of Sapria himalayana. Classification (NCBI taxonomy): domain Eukaryota; kingdom Viridiplantae; phylum Streptophyta; class Magnoliopsida; order Malpighiales; family Rafflesiaceae; genus Sapria; species Sapria himalayana. The sequence continues at coordinate 571,456 of JAREIK010001443.1, forward strand.
TATTTCTGAAAGCTTCATCATTCCAAGTACCATTTTCCTTATCATTGTCTCATCTTTCCTAGCTTAGCATTTTATTTGACAATACCTTGTTTGTTCATGGAAAATTACTGTCATGATGAAGTAAAAACTGCTAGAATAGTTTTTTTTTCACCCTTTACCCAATCTCCCTTACCAACCTCAGGGTAGATGTAATGACAAATTTTTATACATTAGTGATAGTTTAAACACATCTAAAAAAAACTACTAGAATAGTTAATTTCAAGGAAAATTGTATGCTTTTATGATTAAATTGTAGTGTTAGATGTTGATAATGGAGGGATGATGGAGTGGCCCTTGTTCGTTGTGTATATGTAGCATAGCTTGATCCAACTTGCTAGCCGTCTAGACTAAATTTGGTTCGAGTCTTATGCTTGACATGGGTCATGTTACGTCTTGGGGTGGTACTTGTGAGACTGTGATTTGAGCATACATGATAGCTACAAAAAATGTCATGGGTTGGGTGTGATCAGGATGGGCATGTGATTTGCCTTCTGACACATGAACCACCTTGAACCATGCTTTCTTTAATGCAACAACTATGCAACCATTCCATTGAATGTTGTAAGTGGGTGGAATCCAACATTGGATTTAGTTTGGTTTGGTAAAAAAATTATATAATTCTTCTAAAATTAGTTGTTAAGGTTAGAACACTAAGCTTAGATATAATAAAAATTAAGCTGAAAAGTATTTAAGATTTATATAAAAATGTATAATGACATATTTATAATTTGGATATAAATTATAATAATATTTTTTATATATTCATTATAATATTAATTTATTAATATAATTTATAGAATAATATCCTATTTTATTATATATTTTCTTTAGAGAAAATTAAATATGTTTAAAATAAATATATTTATAACTACATAAATAATAAAAATGTATGATTTTTAAGAATAAAAAAATAGAGATATATTATATATTTCATCTCATAAAATAAAGATATAAATAAAAAAAAATTTAAAATTTTATATACAAAAATTTTTGAGTTGTGATCTATTTGAGTAGAGTTACTAGTTTGTCGACTAAACTAGTTAACATTTTTAGTCATGCTCGAACTCGAATCGATCTTACATGAGCTGAGTTTTGATCGAATTTTAATTGAGTTGAGTCCGAGTAGCTTGTGAGTTGTCTCGTCTCATTAGCACCTAAAGTTATAACCACAAATTAACTAATTGATTGATAATATTCCAAAATGCGAATCTATTCCATAATGGAACATGATAATATTTTGGGTGGCTAAATAGATTTTTCTTGATTACTCTAATATTTATAAATTATTTTTGATTCATTGAATATTCTTGAGTGTTAATTTTTTTCTAAGTATCACAATAAGATGGTGACTGTCAAATTTTTATTTATCCCACAATTTTCATAAAGGATGTTTTTAGATAGTCATTTAAGACCTTCCTCATGAAAGAAGATATGGATATCATAATATCATCAACAGAGGTATCATCTAATTGCCTTATGTTCTATATATGGTAAGAGAAACATTTAATATGTTTTTCATATATTTTAACTATCTTATTTATGCTTTAATTTTTCATAATGAGAATTGTATATAATATTAGTTATATTAAAATATTAAAACTTTTAAATATTATGTGAAATTAAATCATACACTTGCATACAAAGATGGTTGATGGTAACGAGGCATAGCTATTTATTTTTGTAAATCCAACCTTGGTTTCCAAAGCTTGATTGGGAGAAGCAAGAAGAAAAATAGGTCAAATGTTATAGCTAATCAGTTGATGAATGCAAATAATGCAGATTTTGTTTTTATTCCATATAACCCAGGGTTTGTTATTTAACATATGCAAGATTATAATTATGCATATTTATCAAATTATAAATGTTATGTTGTTACACTAATGTTAATTTTGTAGTTGTCATTGGGTATTGGAAGTACTTGACATAATGACTTTGATCACCTACTACTTGATTCCTTGCATCATCAACCTTCAAATGATCTTAAATACATTGTTAATATGTATGTTTTTCCCTTCTTATTATAGAATGAAGCATTTATTTGTAACAAAAAATTTTTTTCTTAATGCAGGGCTCAAAGAAATAATCACTTTAAAAAACATACCACATCAACGATTTTATGCCATGATTGATAAATCTCCTACTTTATATTTATCAATTGCTACTAACTCTGTTTTTGTTATTGTTAAATTTGTTTAATTGTATATGTCAATTGTAATATAAATTATTTTTATGATATGTTATTATCATTCCAGTTTTTTTTTTCAATGCTCTCTAATATATCTTTTTCTGCATGTGTAAGTATTTATTGTTCATCTTTTTGTATGCAAGTTACCTTATTTGGAAATTAACTCTCAACTTTGTCAGGCTAGCAGAAACCAGTTTTATGGAGAAAAGGCACAATTGGGTTGTATATATCAAAAATTTTGAATTGAATTTAGGAAATGATTGTTGAAATTGTGTTATATTTTTTTTTTTGATTTGTAAGAAGTCCGAGTTCCCCATTGTACTTGAAAACTATTTTATTGGTATGGATTGTAAAGAATATTGTTCTTATGTGCATGCAGTATTACAATAACAGGTGAAAATATATATACAATAATAATTAAATTTAAATTTATTTAAATAATAATCTTCCTTGATGTTTTTACTAAGTGTCATAGTATTAAAAAAATTTACGATAGCTACAACATATAATGACGTTTTTTTATAGTGTCTTTTAATCATACCTTGACGCTAAAATAAAGCATCATTGTTAATAAAAATGACAGTTTATTTTAGCGTCAAGGTATGATTCAACGACACTGCAAAAAAAATGTCATTATATGTATAGACTTTTTATGTCACGCTAGTAGATGACGCTATCGATAAGCGACATTATATATATATATAATGATGTTTTTTAAGCATCTTTGATTATGGTTTTTTTTGTAGTGTCATTCTATCGATCTTTATATCTATCTTTATTTCTATCTATCTATCTGTCTATCTATCTGTCTATCTCTCTGCCTATCTATCTATATATCTGTCTGTCTCTCTATTTATTTTATTATCTATTTGTCTATCTATTTGTCTATCAAGTTTTCTACTAATCTATCTATTTATGTATCTGTCTATATATATATATATATCTCTTTTAATCTGTCTGTCTATCTGTCTGTCTATCTGTCTGTCTATCTATATATATTTCTATCTATCTAACTATCTATTTATGTGTCTGTCTATCTTTCAATCTTCCAATTTAATTATCGATCGGTCAATATATATGTCTATCTGTATATCATTCTAACTATCTTTCCTTCTATCTATCTGTCAAATAATCTATCTATCTATATATCCAATGAATCTATAAATCTATAAATCTATATATATATATATATATATATATATATATATATATATATTTATCTTTATATCTATTTGTATATCAATGTGTCTGTCTTTCTATCTATCTATCATCTAACAATTTATATAAAAGTATATCTATCAATCTAACTATATATATATCCATCTAATAATCTATCTATCTATTTATCTATCTAATATCAATATATATATCATTCTATGTGTATATATATTTCTATCTATCAATCTGTTTATCTAACTATCTAACTATCTAACTATTTATTTATCTATTTATCTTTGTATCTATTTATCTATTAATCTATCTAAATGTCTATTTATATGACTATCTATTTGCCTCTCTTTCTATCTATGTATGTATCTATCTATCTAACTATTGATTTATCTATCAATTATCTATCTATCTGTCTATCTATTCGTCTATAAATAAATATATCTATCTATCTATTTTTCATACTATATATCTATCTATCTATATATATATATATCTATCTGTCTGTCTATCTATCTGTCTGTCTATCTATCTTTCTATCTATCTATCTATCTATTAATCTTTCTATCTACCTATCAATAAATCTCTCTATCAATTTGCATATTAATCTTTCTATCAATCTATCTATCAGGGTATATATCAATCTATCTATCAATATATCTAACAACCTCTATATTAATCTATCTATATATCTATCTATGTGTCTGGCTATGTGTCAACCTATCTGTCTTTATATTTATCAATACACCTATCTATCTAACTAACTAACTATCTATCTGTCTATCTATTTATCTATCTATCTATGTATATACCTATCAATCTTTTTATCTATATATTTTTATGTCTATCTATCTCTCTATGAATCTATCTATCTATTTATCTATCTTTCCATCATGTGTCTATCTATATAAATATATATATATATATATATATATATATATTTATCTACCTACATATCTATCTATCTATATGTCTATCTATCTATCTATCTTTATATCTATCTTTTTGTCTATCTATCTATCAATCTATATGACGATCTATATTTCTATCTATCTATCTATTTATTTGTCTATATATCTATCTATCAAACTATCTATCTATCTATCTATCTATCTATATATCTAATAATATATCTAACTATTTATATATCTATCTATTTGTCTATGTATCTTTCGATCTAATTGTCTATCTATATGTCTATTAATCTCTCTATCTATCTTTCTAACTGTATATTACACTTACTATCAATTTGTCTATCAATTTGTATATCAATCTATCAATCATTTTGTATATCAATCAATTTGTCAATCAATCAATCAATCTATATGTCTATCTATACATCTATTGTTCTGTCAATCTTAATGTCTATCTGTTTGTCTAATTATCTATCTATCAATTTCTCTATCTTTCTATCTAACTATCTATCTGTCTATATATCTGTCTATCTGTCTATATGTCTTTCTTACTATCATACTAGCTAATTATATGCCAATCAATCAATCAATCAATCTATCTCTCTATCTATATATCTATTTATCTATCTATTTGTATATATATCGATCATCTATCTATATATCTTTCTGTATATCTATATATCTAATAATCTGTTGATATATCTATTTATCTATCTATCTTTCTATCTATCTTTCTATCTATCTAAGTATCTATCTCTCTATCTATGTTTCTATATATATTCATATATATACATATATATATCTATCTATCTATATTTCTATCTCTCTATCTATCTATCTATATGTCTATCTATCTATCTATCTATCTATTTGTCCTTTTATCTTTATAACATTCTATCTATCTTTCTAGCTATCTATATGGCTATCTATTTATCTTTATATCTATCTTTCTGTTTATCTATCTATTTATCTATCTATCAATATTTCTATCTATTTGTATATCTTTCTGTCTATCTATCTATTTATTTATCTATCTCTCTATCTGCCTATCTATCTATTTATATATATCTATCTATCTATTTATCAATGTATCTATCAATTTATATACAACTTGTCTATCAATATGTCTATCAAGCTATCTATGAATCTATCTATCAATATGTCTAATAATATTACTATCAATCTATCTATATATCAATCTATTAATGTCTCTATCTATCTATCTATCTATCTATTTGTCTATCTATCTAATAATCTATCTCCTTATCTGTCTATTTATTTGCTTATAACTATCTATCTATGTGTCTATCTATCTATCTATGTATCAGGCTATCTATATATCAATTTTTCTATCTATTTATCTATCTATATATCTTTTTAAATATATTTCTATCTATATATCTATCTATCTTTCTATCTAAATATCTATCTATCTAATGATCAATTTGTATATCAATATGTCTACCAATATGTTGATCAATTTGTATATCAAGCTATCTATCAATGTGTCTATTAAGCTATCAATCTATCTATCTATCAATCTGTCTAGCAAAAAATTATTTATCAATCTTTCTATATATCTATCTATCTATTTGTTTATTTAACTACCTATTAATATATCATTCTTTCTATCTATGTATCTATTTTTTGAATCTATTTTTTGTTAATATATCGATCAAATCTAATTGTCTATCTATCTATGTGTCTATCTGTGAATCTATATGTCTATCTATCTATCTATATTTTTATCATCAATCTTTTTATCTATCTATCTATCTATCTATCTACTGTGTAATAATTTATCTAGCTATCTATCCATCTATCTATACATCTATTTGTCTTTGTATATGCCTATCTATATATCTCTATATCTTTCTATGAAACTATTTTCCTATATATGTAATAATTTAAGTCTATTAATCTATTTATCTATCTATATATCTTTCTATGAAACTATCTATCAATCTACCTATCAATTTGTATATTAATCTATCTATCAATCTGCTATGAATCTATCAATCAATTTGTCATTATATAGATAGATAGAAAAATAGATAGACAGATTGATAGATATATAGATAGATATACAAATATACAAATATAGAGATTTTTTGATAGATTGTTTGATATACAAATTATTAGACATATTGATTAACGGATACACGGACAGATTGTAGAAAGAGATATAGACAAATAGATAGAAAAATAGATAAACAGATAGTTAGATAAATCAATAGATAACTAGATAGATATATTCATAGATAGATAGATATATAGATAAATAGATAGACATATTGATAAACAGAATTATAGACAACCATTCTGTATAACATGAAGCTTGGTAATATTGTCACCACAATTCCTACTATTGTCTTCAATGTAGAGATTGTTAAATAAAAATTCAAATTTCAATGTGTGGGATGTTGGTGGTCAAGATAAGATTTTCTCTTTTTGGAGAGATTACTTCCAAAATACCAAAGATCTCATATTTGTGGTGGATAGCAATGATAGAGATCGAGTTGTTGAAGCCAGAGATGAGTTGCATATGATGCTAAACAAGGAAAAGCTTCGAGATGCAGTTTTGCTAGTGTCTGCCAATAAGCAAGATCTTCCCAATGTGATGAATGCAGCTAAAATTACTGACAACTAGGACTTCACTCTCTTCTCCAATGTCACTGGCACATTCAGAGCACCTATTTCTTTTATGGTGAGGGCCTCTACGAGGGTCTTGATTAGTTTTCCAATTACATTGCCAGCAAATCATAAACAATTTTAGCAGGATGAGGCAAACTTTGTTGACATATCTAGATGTGGATCTAATCTTTGCCTATTTTGCTTGAGTTTTGTTCTATTATGTGGATGACATCACCTGTTTCTAGGGTGATTGAAATTGTATTTATATTTATATATTACATGCCTGAAATAATAGACCGCATTTACTCTGTTCTGATCTATTACAAGCTGAACTTGTTTATTTTCTGTTTTGTGTCTTTTTGCCATTAAATCCCAAAGGTATATGAACATATAACTATAAATAATTATTTTTGACTATATGTATAACTATAAAATATTATACATAACTATATTTAAAAATATAATTAACAGCATATATTAAATATACATTTATAAATTAGTATATAAAAATGTATTTTACCATATATATACCTATAGATAACTATATGAATACATATATAAAATTATATAAAAAATATATATATATATACATACATGTATTAATATAAGTATAACTATATGTGTAACTATATGTATAACAACATGTAACTATATTTATAATTAAATATATAATAACATACAACATTATGATTAACTATATGTGTATAACTATATATAAATAGTTGTATAACTATATATAAATATTTGTATACCTATATAACACTTTATATAATTAAATATAATGATATTTGAAACTATGTATACATATATTTAAATCTATATATTTATTTATAACATTATATATTTATGTATAACTATTTTGTATTAATATATTAATATATAACTATATGTTTAACTAAATAAAAATATTTATAGCTAGATATACAATATGTATAATAACACATAACTATAAATAATTGTATCTTATTATATGTATAACTATAAAAGCTTTATACATAACTATATTTAAATATATAAGTTACAACTTATATTTAATATTCATTAGTATATATTAGTATATAAAAATGTATTATTTCATATCTATACCTATACATTACTATATGTATAAATATATAAAATTATATGATATACCTACATGTATAAATATAAGTATAACTTTATGTGTAACTATATGTATAACCACATGTAACTATATTTACAATTACATGTAGAACAACATACAACATTATGTTTAATTATATGTGTAACTATATATAAATATTTTTAAAACTAAATAAAACTTTATATAATTAAATATAACTATATTTTTAACCTTTTATACATATATGTATACATATTATAAATCTAAATATTTGTTTATAACTTTGTATAAATTTATGTACAACAAAATATAACTACTCATGTGAATATATATATATATATATATATATCTAAATGTTTAATGATATATAATTTTTTATAACTATATATATTATATGTATAATAAAATATAACTATAAATAATTCTATCTTGCTATATGTATAACTATAAAAACATTATACATAACTATATTTAAATATATAATTAACAATATATATTTAATATACATTTTTATATATTAGTATAAAAAATGTAATATAGTATATCCATACCTATACATAATTATATGTATAAATATATGAAATTATATGAAAAAATATATATACATACACGTATAAATATAAGTTTAACTATATGTGTAACTATATGTATAACCACATGTAACTATATTTATAATTATATGTAAAAAAACATACAACATAATGTTTAACTATATGTGTATAACTATATATACATATTTGTATAACTATAAAAAACTCTATATAAATAAATAAACTTTATTTTTAATTATGTATACATATATGTATACATATATGTAAAGCTAGATATTTATTTATAACTTTGTATACATTTATGTATATTTACTTATAACTACTTGTATGCATATATCTATATATAACTATATGTTTAACTAGATGTAACTATTTATAACTACATTTACTTTATGTGTCCTAAAAAATAATTATATATGGGATAATACTAATTTGTTGCACTAACTTAAAATTAAATGACAAAAGATATAATATCAACAATATGTAAGCACATAGGATGAGAGTGTCTGTTGGTCATGCTCATATATGTTAAAATACAAATAAGGGCCGAACTCTTACCTAATTCTAGTCCTTGGTCCTCAGGCTCATATATGAACTTATGTATGACAAAAGATTTAATATTTGATAGGTTTGTACAGAAGTAATTTTCTTTTATGTAATTACAATGCATGGGTCCAATATTTACAGATTTCAGCTTTATCAAAAGGAAGCCTAGCTTATATTATCTTCATTATTCCTAAAACATTTTATTTTTGCACACACTCTCTCTCTAAATATTATTGCTGGACATCTTTTAGATTTTTGTTGAAGCTGTCTGACAATCAACTTTAATTTGTGTTTGTTCATGTCTATAATAACTATTTTTATATATCTGTGAATATGTTTCTGTGTCCCTGAATTTTTTGGGTAGAGTTTTAGCCTATTTATAAGTATGTAAAAACCTTCGCTGGTCCTCTATGGTGCTGAGAACAACACCTTAGCTTCTGAAGCTGTGAGATAACCCAAAAAATTAATTCTATGTAAATGCATGTTTGTTCTTTACACTCTTATTTTGTGCAGATATGCGTCATCACAGTTTAGATCTGTGACTGCTTGTTATCAGTTTTTAGTTTGTAAATGTAGTATGTTATCCTCCATGTGCATGTGTAACAATGTTCTCTATCTGCGTGGAGTAACAGAAGTAAAAGAACAAGAAATGCTACCTATTCCCAAGAGACCTATATGCGTGTTTTTTAAGTCCTATATTATTTTCTTCTGTTTTCTTTGATGGTACGTGTATTTGCATTAAAGTACAAGTGTGTGTGTCATCTAAGGCTATGTGATTATATATATGTACATATAATACTATAGTATATACATAAATATATACTTAGTTTAAATGTACGTATATATAGAGTATATATCTACGTATATACAGAGTATATAAGTACGTATATACAGAGTATATATGTTCATATATACTGAGTATATTTGTACATATATACTTAGTATATACATACATATATACTGTAGTATATATGTATGTATATAATCAGTATATACTTACTATTATTTTGTAGTATATACATACATATATACTCGGTATATATGTACTTTTATGTTGTAGTATATATGTATGTATATACCGAGTATATACATAATTGGGTGCATATATTTATTTGTAGACATGTATATATTGTCATACGCACACACCTATTTACACACAAAAACACTTTTGAATGTATAATTACTCAGGCTGGTATGGTCATCGTCGTGCATTGCTCACTGATATAGGTAATAAAAGCAATGGATATTAGACTTTTCCTAAAGCTTTGGGAGGATATTTTTGGTCCAGTCCAGCCAGACACATAGAGGTTTGTCTTAAAAATCATTGTAATTATATTGATATGCAATTATCACATGGTACAATGCAAATGTATGAGTAAATAAGTTTTGTTGCTCTAGATTCTGCAATGATTGGTTCTAGTTATACTAGGTCTTAGAATGGTGTTGATGATGATGCTCATGTAGAGTCGTGTAATTATGGTCCAGGAGGAATATCGGGTCCTATTTTGGGAAAAGCAGCTTGCCACCTCCTCAAAAACTCCCTCAATCTCAAGTTCATCAGTCGAGCATCATCACCCGCCATATTTTTTTATTATTAATGGTGGCAGTGGCGGTAGTGGTAGCAGCGGCGGCAACAGAGGTAGCACCGGCAGCAGCAACAGTGGTAGTAGGAACAACGGCAATGATAGCAATAGTGGCAACGACAAAGGTAAGAGCTGCAATAGCAGTAGTAGCGGCGAAATTGGCGGTAGCAGCGGTAACAGCAGTGGCAGTGGCAGCGGCGGCATCGGCAGTGGTAGTGGCGGCAATGGCAGTGATAGCGGCGGAAATGGCAGTGACAGCAGTGGCAACGGCACCAGCAGTGGTGACAGTGTCAGCGGCGGTAGGAGCGGCAGTGATAGCGACAGCTGGAGCAGTGGATGGAGTGGTAGGGGTAATGACAGTAACAATAGCAATAGCAACAGTAACAAATATGATATATACATACGTATAATACTATAGTATTTTATGTACATATATACTGAGTATATTTGTACTCAGTATATATGTACCATAATACTGTAGTTTTTATGTACATATACTACAGTAATATATGTACGAGTGAAATACTAGTATATATTTACATATATACTGTAGTATTATATATTTATCAAAACATAATTTTTTTCTTTTGATTTGATTGAGTTGTTTAAATTTCTTACCGATATGGTACCATATTATTCCCCATACAAAGCTTGTATAAATGATGGGATTTTTCACTAGACATGATGTGTCGTGACTCTAATAGCTTTGTTGCATCAAAAAAATGGTGATCGAAGGAGTAGAGGGTGAGAAAGCAATCTCGATGAATGGATAGATTATACTTTATGCACTGTCGGTAGATACATTGACGAATAAGATGTAATAAAATTTTATTATTTTTTTGTTTTAATTATGTAAAATATTGTATTAGAATATGTTATTAAATGATTTTATTTTGTGTTAATTATAAATTAACATTTATAGTTTCTATTTTTATTCAATTTAATAAAAAAATATTAAATTATTTAATTAAAAAATTTAAAAATAAATAAAATTCTGAAAATAGTTTTAAAATTAAAATAGCTAGAGAAAATTACCTAGCTAATTTAGCTAGGGAAAATTCCCATGCTAAATTTGAGTGAAAAAATCCTAGCTAAATTAGCTAGGGAATTTTTATTAGCTAATTTAGATAAGGATATCTTTATTTTAGCAAGGGATTTTTCCGGCACTAAATTTATTTAGTTATGGACTATTTCCATCACTAATATTTAGTGATGAGCACTTTAGCTTGTGAATACTTCTATCGTTATATCCATTTAGCAATGGAAAATCTTATTTATCTTGCTAATTTAGCTAGAAAAATTATTTTTTTTTAGCTAGGAATTTTCCATCGCTAAATTTTTAGCTAGGGACACTTTCCCTCGCTAAATTTTAGAAACGAGAAATTTAGATAGGGAATTGATCTATTGTTAATCCATATTTATATCCCATTTAGTAATGAAAAATGCCCATTTAGCTAAGGAATTGTCCCTAGCTATATGGGATTTTTTTTGTAGTGAGGAATCTGGATGAACAAAGTCCTGTTATCTTATGCAATCTTGAAAAAATATTTCCTCCAAGTTTATCTGACTCAATGGAACATCTTCCAGTGCTTTTGGCTTATGAAGCTAGGATTGATGGTCTTGTCCATTATAATTGGATATATCCTTTAGAATGATAATATTAATTCACTAAATAAATTCTTTTCTAATATATATTTTTATATACACAAAAATGACTTGTAATTTTTAATAATCTTTTTGTAGATACTATAGGAAAATAAAGCATAAAATAATGAATAAGGCGTAGGTAGAGGGTTATATATCAATAGGTTATATTATGTATGAGGCTGTAAAATTCACATCATTCTATTTCAAAGAAGGAGATCCAACTTTTTCACTTAAGGAAGAGTGGAATGAAGTTTATCTTATGACAATGTGGATAATGATATGTTTGAAATTTTCAAGCCTCCAGGTAAAACAATTGGTGCTGAAAGAAAATGGTATCTAACAGACTATTAATATACTACAGCTCATCTATATGTCCTAATAAATTTCCCAGATGTTCAACCATGTTGGTATTGTTGTTATAATCAAAGATGTGGTTGGGGATGAAGACATCCTTTTAGTCGCATCTTTTGAGATGGATACTTGTGGAGATGTAGATGTTGATGAAAATTTAATTTATTATGAGGAAGAAACGAGTGATGAAGTGGAGTTTCAAAATCTTGTTACTACATATGAAGAATAAGAAAAACTAGATTTGGATAATTCTGATGAGAATGAGTAGGTAGTGTGTTTTATGTTATTTTAATTATTAATCATCTTTGTTTAGTTTCATTGCCTTTAGTATTTTTTTTATAGATATGGCACGTGGACGAGGTAGAGGTAGCACATTGAAAGGTCGTATGAGTTATGGTATAGGCAGTACAACCTCATGTATACTCGAAACTAGTAGAGGATCATGGGTGGATGAGACGCCATAGTAGATAGAGAAGACTGTGAATGTACCATAGCAGTAGCATCAATTGACTGATCCACATAATGGTCCTGAGATTTTGATGAATGATCAAAAGACATGGGAGAGAGAGGATGGAGATGTTGGAGAGTCTTCCTTAGAGCACCATACTGACGAGATACTCCCTATTGCTCAATTTGATCAGACAATTGATAATCCATAAGATATAAATTTTTTGAATTATTTCTTACTTGCTAATAAATTTTTTGTTGCATGATGAAGTTAGAGCCGTCTTGTTCCATTTCTAGAGTTTTGAGGTCAATTTTCAGGAAGTCCTTTAAACCTAATGGACATAATTGGAAGTCACTCAAATATAGAGACCAATTGATGATTTGGAAAGAATTTAAGGTAAATATTGCTACCTAAAAATTTTTACATATTTTATTTATTCTTTTGTTCATTGATTAAAAATTGTTTATTTATGGATGCAGAAAGTTTATAGGTAGACACAGCCAAAGGAGGTGGTCAAAAGTGTATTCTACAAACATGCTGCCAGTTGGTATAAAGACACTATGTATGAGATCAAATATTAATGGTTGAAGATGAAAGAAAAAGATTCAAGTGTCCCAGATCATGTTTTCAAGGAGTGGAGGAGCAATTTGGAAGATTTGGATTATAGAAAGAGGTGATAAAAAGAGTGGCAATCATTGCTCAGAGTAGGCTAGAAAGGGTAGTGGCATGTTTACACACACTTGTAGATCTCGCTCTATGCGTGAGCATGAATGAGCATTGGTATTATTTCTAATTTATACTTTTTATGTTTATTACTTTGTGAATTGTGTTCAATTATGCCTAAATTTTGTTTCTCATAAAGAATTTTTTTTCAATATAATTAACGTATGTATTGCGTGTAATTATAGACACACAAAAAGGGTAAGAAGTCCAATGCTCTTCACATATTCAGATACATGCGCATGAAGGCTCATGATGGTCAGACTTTCATTGATCAAAGATCTCATGCATCAAATGTAAGTTTATATAAAAAAAATTAATTTTTCTTTTTTTTTGTTTGAATATAAATTGAAATACTTTTCAAAGATTGTTATGAGGTGAGATATGAGGAAATGTTAGCTACTACTACTCGAGAATATTCCTAGTCTACTTCAGGTTCATGTGATGGTGCAGCAGGTAGTTCTCATTCATCAGCTCCACTAGTTGATACGAATCAAAATTGGTATGTGGCTGTTGATGGCAAGGAGAAGATACCCATCTATGGAATTGGTTTGCCGACATCATCATTCTACTTGCAAAGACAACTAGATTGTGAAGCTGAATTTTTAGGGCCAGTTTCAAATTTGTTCTTGAAGATGGAGGAATTTCAGGACGTGATGCAAAATTCGATACTGTTTCTGTTGGCCGATACTAAGTGACGCATGATTGAGTATGAGGATGATAGGGATGAGCTGCGTATGCATTTTGACTAGCTTACAAAGATGTTTTCGAATGGAGGACTGTAGTTCAACCCTAATGATCTACCTCAGATTGTTCGGTTTAATGCTCCAGCTACCACAACTACTCTATCACCTACATCAGCACCTGCAGACCCACATCAGGACTTGTAGTAGCAGATAGCTCTACCCTAGTACCGACATCTCACCATGTGGACTAGAAATGCCACAGTATAACGATTATGATACTATGTTGGATGATTGAGTATATTGCACTAAATTTTTTTCAATGCCTTAAAATTTGATTTTAAATTTTATTTTTTTTTATTTTCTCTTGATGTTTTTAATATATATATGCAGTATATATAGTTGTTTGCTAGAATTAATTGGATTTTTTTGTCGTGTTATTTGTATATGTTTCTGTAGCAACTATATCAAAACTGAAAGTTAATTGGATGTTTTTAAGTATTATTTGTTCCAGTTTCTGCAGCAACTACAGAAAAACTACAAAAAAAAATTTGGTTGGTAATTACCAACCAAATTGCGACCAAAACTTACCAAAATTATTTATTATTAATGGTCGGTAATATTTGTGGAGATCGATTACCTACCAATGATTTTAAAAGATTTTTGGTCAAATTTTTGTTACAAATTTTTCGGTTATTACTGATCATTTTGTGACCATTTACTGACCTAATGCTTTTTGTCAGAAAATGATTGGAATATATTCAAAAATGATTGCAATATAGTCGAAAATTATTTTTCGGTAAATGGTCTGTAAATTTTCGGTACTTACTGACCATTTGGAGATCATTTACCGACTTAATGTTTTTTGTCAGAAAATAGTTAGAATATCATTGGATATTGGTTGTCGGTAATTGGCCTCAAAATGATCAGTTATTACCAACCATTTTGAGTCCATAAAATGACTTAAGTGCTTTTGGTCAGAAAATAGTTGGAATTTAGTTGGTAATTATTTGTCGGTGAATGGTCTGTAAATGGTCATTAATTACCGACCATTTAGAGACCATGTACTAACCTAATTAATTTGGTCTGAAAATCGTAGGAATATAGTCGGTAAATGTTCGTCGGTTGAAGATTAATAAATGGTCCGTAATTTATTGACCGACTGATTTTTTATCGTTAAAAAATTTAGCGACCAGTAGAATTACGTCCAATGATTTTGGATGGTAAATGGTTGCTATTTGGTTTTCGACCCTAAAATCGAAATTAGCGACCAAAAAATTAGTCGATAATTCAGTAAATTTTAGTAGTTAAATTATATAATTGAAGTGCCTACTATTGTGCCATATTACCATGCACGCTATCAACAAAAACATTACTCCACAACTACAATGCCTATTGTGCAATTAAGGTGCCTACTACCATGCACAAACTCTCTTATCATGCATAACTAGGCAGCATCCTTTTTATGGAGTAGATGCTCATCTCACACAGTATGTGATGGTAGTATATGGAACATTACTGCAGCTTGTACGCCCATGTCCCCTGTGTTGGCACAATGTATGTTCTCTCATTTTTTAGGATTTTGAACCCTTACATGACTCAAGGTTTGATTTCCTTAGAGTTTTGGCTTTGATACTATGCATAATTATAGGCCAAACATAAAACTTGATGAAAAACTCAGTGAAAAAATTACAAGCAATCCTCTCATATAATATAATGGGCCAATGAATTGAAGAAGTCTAGATGTTAGGTGATTCCATCAATAATAACATAAAAAATAATAAAATAAGTAAAAAACACAAAAGATATGATTATAAACAATAATAATTAGTATTAATTAATATATTGTTTATTTTTGTGTAATATTAATATGGTAATATTAGTTAAGAATGGGTTCAATAAAATTTGTGAGTAACTCTTGAGTTCAAAATCCATGAACAATGAAGTGTCTCGCACATTATATGGCTTTAGTTGTTTGATTTGTAAGCTATTACAGCATTCCATTGCTGACTATTGTTTGTGTTGTGTTTACATGTTAAACTCATGAACTTTTACCATTTTTTGTGGAACAACCAGAACATCAGCAGCTTATTATTGACTCAAGTACTTTGCCACCTACTATGAGATGGATCTACTTATTGGGTAGTGAATAGCATCCTAAGATGGGTAGCTAATGCAATCACCAACCTTGCTCATGAGAATAACAACATCAAAACTCATATTAGGTTTCTATTTTTAATGCAATTGCTTTTGGCAATGTGCACAATGCTTTCTATTAATGAGTTATTTTCAGGATGAATGTTAGGATACCACCTCTAGTTGAATTGCTGGATTTCTTTGACGTTAAAGTTTAAAGAGCATCTGAAGGGGCACTAAGAACCTTAGCTTTCAAGAATGACGAGAATAAAAATTAGGTAATGTTCCTTATTGTGATTGCTGATTTTTTATCATTTACTTTGCCATGAGAAAACAATGCATTTTTTTGACTTTTCAGATTATCGAGTGCAATGCTCTTCCCACAATCATATTAATGTTGTGCTCAGAAGATGCTGCTATACATTATGAAGTGTGTTACTTTACTTAAAAATTGACATCTCGATTAATTTTTTAGTTATCTCTATTCTGAAAATTTGATCGTGGCCTTTGTTTTCTTATTTGGACCAATTATTTTTGTTGTTATAGGTAGGTGTGATTGAAAATTTGGTTCATTTACTCTAAACATTAAGATAGAAGTTCTATCTGTTGGGACATTGTAGCTTGTTATAAGTTTGCTTAGGTCCTTCCATTTGTAGCACTTTGTGGAAAATTGAATCTCTTTTCATTATGTATATGATCAAATTATATTTTTATATCATTATCTAAAGTTACAAATTGAATTTTTTTGATTTGCTATAATTTTGATATTTAAATTTGCTTTTAATAATTCTTTAAAGGTTTTTCTGATAAATAGGTCATGTTGCCCTGAGAGCCAAAGGAAATCTACTTTATCACTGGGATAGTTTGTGGTAACTGATTTGGATTGCAAGGTAAGCATATGTTGATTTTTCCTTCACTTTTTTTATTTTCAGGTTAGATATAAATCATTATATGAGAATTTTTGAGATTAATTTTTGTTTGGATTCATGTTTTGTGCTTAAGTTATGAGGAAGAGGATGATCATAGTAAAAAGGAATGCTCCAATATAATTTTTATGTATTCTTGTATTCATGTATTAAATAAATAATAAAAAAATATATTGTGTAATATAGTACCTTTGATTAATCATAGATTCTATTTGTTTTCACCATTTGTCATTGACTGTGGATGTTGGGTCTTGTGTCACAAGTCTAAAGTTTTGATGAAGTGACATAGTCCTTAGGGCAGTCTTATGACATTTTATCGTGGGTATGAGTCTCTAACTAGTTCGACATGGCATGATCTTGTATGACATGAAACCATGGGTTTTACTGAGCCTCATATAGTGGCTCCATATGCCATTTGTGGTTGCGTGTGGGCTAGCCCAATGTGCTACTTGTGACCCACTACTCTTGCCCAAGCATTGTTTGTGCTAGGGTCATGGATTGGGTTTGTCTAGGATATCTATCTATTTTAATATATATCTTTCTGTACAAATTTTTATGACAATCTATCTCTCTAAATATTTCTATAACTATGCAATACTCTATACACTACCAGAAAATATTGATTTAGCTAGGAAATTTTAGCTAGGGAACAATCCCTAGTTAAATTGCGTGAGATTAGCTTGGGAATAGCAAGTGATTTACGCCCCCCCACCAAAATAAAAATTTGCAACCGTATTAGCGATGGAATAATTTCGTAAATTCTGCATCAGAAAAAAGCGGGGAATTTAGTAATAGATTAGCGACAAAATAATTTCGTAAATTCCACATCAAAAAAAAAACGGGGAATTTAGCAACGGATTAGCTACGAATTATCGACGGAAAATGTTTGTAAATTCCTCTCAAGAAAAGTGGGAAATTACCAACGAATTAGCGATGAATTAGCGATGGAATTTTTCTAGCTAATAAAATCTAGCATTTAGCGATGGTTCAGGACGAAATTTCCCTAGCTAATAAAAACCTGAATTTTGCGACGGATTTAGCAAAGGAAATTTTCTAGCTAATCAAAACTAGAATATAGCGATGGATTTAGCGACGGAATTTCCTATATAATAAAATTCAGAAATTGTGATGATTTAGCAACGAAATTTTCCTAGATATTAAAATCTATAATTGAGCGATGGATTAGCGATGGAATTTCCCTGGCTAATTACATCCGTAACATAGCGATTGATTTCAGCTACGGAATTTCCTAGCTAATTACATACTAAGCATAGCGATAAATTTTAGCGATGTAATTTCACTAGCTAATATATCCCGAAAATATAGCTACGGATTTAGCGACAAAACTTCCCTTGCTAATTACATACTTAATATAGTGACAGATTTTAGCGACTGAACTTCCCTAGCTAATTACTTCATGATTATAGTGATGAATTTTAGTGACGTAATTTCCCTAGCTAAAAAAATCTAGAATATATCGATGGATTTAGCTAGGAAACTTCTCTAGCTAATTAAATCCAGGATATAGAGATATATTTCGAGACTGAACTTCCCTGGCTAATTAAATCTCGAACATCAGCGACAAATTTTTCTAGCTAATATTTAATTATTTAAATTATTTTTATTTATTATAGTTGTAATATGTTATATAATTTGGTTTATTAAATGTATGCTAATGGTCTATAGATGAATGATCATTGAAAGTTACATTTTCTTCATAAAATCATAAAAAATGATATTATAAATAAATAATATAAGAAATATAAAAATACAAAAAAATTATATTAATAAGGACTAAAATAACTATTTTTATGATGTATTAATTTTTTAAAAATTAATACATCATAGTTTTTCTAAAATTTTTAATTAAAAAAATTAAAAATTTGTTTTAGAGTAACATTAAATAATTAATTCAATAAGTATAATAATTTATTTCGATATTTTAAAAATTAAATTAACATACATTAAAATTTCTACTAATATTAATGTAAATTAAAAATTGTATGATAAAATATAAAATATTTTTAGAAATATATGAATTGACGAACAAACTAGTAAATATTAATAATATTATTATTATTATACAAAATATTTTATGATTATATGAAACTTTAAAAAAAATAATTAATACAAAATTTGAAAATTTTGAAATATAATAAAAATATAAATTTTTATTAAAGTTAAAAGAAAATAAATTAATATTTAAAAATATATACATAGATGTTTGCCCCTGCTAAAATTTATAAGAATTAAACACTAGAGTAATAATTTTTTTTAGCTTTTAATATTCAGTCTATTAAAATAATTAATATAACTTTTTTTAATAATCTTATCACTTTAAGTAATTTTTTGAATTTTAAAAAATTATTAATGATATCAAATAATCTGAAATTTTATCCCTTTAAAATTATTACATATTATCTTCATACAAATTAATATGATGAATTCTTAAAAATTTATAACCATAAAATATAAATTTTATATATTTTTTAACATTAAGCATATTTTATAACTCATAGGAGAGTGGCTAGAAGAGAAATTATCTTTTCATATATGTCTTATTATATGAAGTTTGTTAATTTTGTAGCTATTTGATAAATTCTTTATTAGGCTAAACATATCTTTTTTTTAAATTATTATATATTTATTGTTTAATTAATATTATAATAAAAAATTGTATGGTATATATTTTTCATTTGTACCTTGCTACACGCACATTAATATAGTTGAAAATATTTTGATAGTAAATAAAATAAATCAATCGTTTTGTATTATATATATATATATATATATATATTATTTATTTAATGTTTTTATAATTAAAACTATAAATATTTTGTAAATATATATAATTTGTTATTTAATATTTATTTTGTCGAGACTCAAGTCCTCCATCTTTCTCTCGACATTTTCAAGAATAAGTGATGCAAGTCCTCTGTAGTCCATCTTTCTTTTGACACTGACACAACATAAACATATCTGAATTAAGCGATAATTTGTTATTGATTTGAGATACGTTTTCTATGCTAATTCTTCATCGAATATCTTAATGCAAGAGTTTGCGTATTTATTATGTTAATTTTTTTTTCGAAATTCTTCTTCTTTAATCATATACATCAATTTAATTATACTTATTGTGATACATACCTAATGCATTTGTGTTGTGTTGGGCTGTAGGTATGCTTATATAAACTTAATTTAATTATACTTTTTTTAATACATATCCTATTAATTTAATTATACTTGGACTACTTATAAAACTAATCTATTATAACACAAATATATAATGATACATTTATTTATATACACATATATAAATATAACAACATATATTATATATATATATACACACACACACATATATATATCATAATTTTATATATGATACATTCGATATACATGTCAATAATTTCAAATATAATTAGTAATATACATATAACATTATATATATATATATATATATATATATATAATATATATATAATATATATATAATATATATATATATATTACACAATAAAGTTATTCTGACTTTATGATAGGCTTTTAATAATGTATATTTGAAATTTGTAAGTCATTATAATGAAATACACGTCGAATAAATTTGCTTTATGAAAATATCTATTATTCCACAATGTCGTGCCTACCCAATAAGTATAATTAAATTAATATCTGTAAACTTTATTTTATACATGGCTTTATGTATAGGATAAAACACACACTCTTATAAAAATTTAAGAGTGTATTTAATATCTGTAAATAAAAAGTATAGTCACATTAATATCTGTTAATGTCAAATTAATATATGTAAATATTTATTGACAATGTTTCAATTAGTTCAAATAAAAATGTAATAGGCTTTATGTATACTAATACTAATTTACAAGACATTTAAATACAGGTATATAATTGACAATAATTTAATTACTATATTTAATTAAATGCTGCATAGGCTCCCTTATAAATACCCTAGCATTGACTATCAATATGATTCATACCAGATTAAAATATATAAGATATCCAACTCTTCTAACATACATTATTTCCTACATGAATTATGCCGATGACTTTTTGATGGGTTTGAGAAGTTCCACCAATATGGATGAGTAGATCTCACATATTTTATCACCGCTATAGCCATTAACTCATAAATCATATACCCATTGACTTGATATTGTTTACTTATTGTAAGCTAACCATATAATTGTTTACTTGAATAAACACTAGAAACTATTTACTTATTGTAAGCTTAGATAATGAAAAAACTTTGATAATTAATCCAAATAATCAATATCAATGAAATGATAATCCAGATTCAGAGAGTTAACTTTATTACAAGTTAAACTCATATACTTGTGATACATTTTACCGTGCTATAAAATAACTAACACTTACATTGATTTTTGTAGTGTCTTGTATCTCTAAATTTTAAAACTTAATGGTCTTTGAGCAATTATAATTACAATGATTCTTAGATTTAGACCACTTGTTTTTTGATTTGCTTTGACTTTTCTATTGGTTGAATTTCTTTCAATTAACTTTGTAATAATTTTAAAGAGGTTGAAGTTTCACTTGTCTATCTCTTTTGAATCTCCTTGCTGAGAATTAAATCATGAACATCATCGAATTTCAATTTATTAGTTCTTGATGAACTATGCACAACTATATTTGTAATACGTTAATTTATGATAGAGAACACAAAAGTATCAATACACATAATTCATCATTGACTTCAATACAAAAAAACTTAAATTGGGTTGTGATTGTGTTGACTTCATTGAGTTGCTAGGTCACTGATGTGCTTTCTATCAACTACAGATTTAAAAAACACCTCATCATGTGCACTTTTTTAGCTTCAATTAGTTTTTCATATATAATAGCAAGAGCCTTCGTAAGCCTTACTATGCTCTTCTGATTTTTATATTTAAACTAAGTTGGTAAGATAACATACTTCAGAGGAATTCAAGTGTTAGTATGTGCACTTCTTCCTCATAGGCTTTATTTTCTTCCTCAAAGGGGTTGATATAGAATTTTCTAGTATATATATTCAGATAGAATTTCATAGACTCTATCTTCTTCAGATTTCTAATAATATTTCATAGTATTTCATGAGAAACAATACCATATAAATGGAAATCAAATTTCTTTATGTATTATATAGGATTAAAATAAAATCAAAGATTAAAAAATAATAATAAAATGATATATTTATTCAATCAAACTGGAATAATATATTAAATCCAACTAGTTAGATTGAATTAGTTTTACCTCTCTTTCATTCTCTTTGACATATAATTTGTCAAATTTCATGTACATTGATTATTTGAGACCTTGGAAGAAGTTGATGTTAAGAGACTATATAAATGGTGATGATAATGTGCCACTAGGTGAGCTTCGTGTCAAGGCACTTGGTGTGTTTTCCAAGCATAGATATGATTAATCCAATGTCATTTCTATATTTAGCTTATTTTGCTAACTATAGTCTCTTGTTGGCCAAAATAATGACAGAGAGTGATCTTTTTTTTTTTGTTACATCTAACCACTTCTTCACACAAGTCACTTTCCAAATGTAACAATAAAAGCAAGGTGTCTATCATCAATTAATTTCATAAAATATATATATATATATATATATATATATATATATATTATATTATATGTTGTTATATTTAAACATATTTATGTTTATGTATACTTATTATAGTTACAGATATAGTAAAATATATTTATATAAGAAATTCAAATTATATCACACATGCATATTGATGTATATTTATGTTTAAATACACTTAATGATTTGACGAACTTAAATGTATAAAGATCTATACATTTATATATATTATATATAAATGTATTTAACAATATGTATATCAACATATTACTATATATAAATGTATTTATCTACATAAATACCTATACATAGCCATATGACTGAATATATATAATTACATGAAAAACTAAATATAACTACATCTACAACATGTATAACTACATGCTTCAGAAACTTAATATCCATTCATATCATTCATCTCATTATATATATATATATATATATATATATATAATATATATATATATATTATATATATATTATATATTTGATATTGCATAAATCTTTAGTATTTTTCCATGAATTTTTGAACTTAAATTTAATTTTTCAACTTTAAATGTATTTTTATATGTTGTTTAAATCATTATGATTTGATATGTTTAGGATATGTATTTTGTTTCACTTAGTATCATTGAACTAAAATTGATTTTTAATAAAATGTTTATTTGTTAAAATTCATGTTGGAAATTTCAGAACAAATAAAAATATGTTACTGTAATAAATATTATGAAAAATTTCTAAAATAAATAGGTGATGTAGTCTCAAATTACAAAGATAAAACTTTAAAAAAAAATTTATTTACAAATAAAATTTTCACCTGATAATATGCAATATGTCAATTTATATACATAAACAATGTTTAAAATGTATCTATTAATTATAAATAAAAACATTGACATTATTCAATTTTAAAAAAAATTTAAAAATAATTCTTGAAAAAACAAAATCATATATTTATATGGTCATATATATTTTGAATAAAATAAAAAAATAATAACTTGTAGAAAAATTTGCTCATGTATTTATATGGTAATCTGTTTTGTTTGAACATAATTAAAGAAATCTTTTATTTTTACCAATGATTAAAGGCATGTATTTACATGCACTACATCATAATTGCTTGAAATTTAAACTTTCTAAAAATGTTTTATTAATAATATATAATTGGTAGAAATTTATCACATACATAATATTTTAATAAAAAAATTTTATAAAAAAACAAAAACAATATTATCTATTTATGACAAATATTTAATTTGTAACATAATTTACATGTCATTTTCATTAATTTATATGAGTATAATGATAGTAATTTTAATATAAATATTAAAAAAAACAACTATTTGAATAAAATTGAATCTCTATATTTAATTCATAATTTTATTTTATGCATTAATATGCTTCACACACGCACACGTGCACACACACACACAAAATTTATTTTAAATATAAAGAATTTACAATATTTTATAAATCGTGTACAATATGTATATTTTATTTTAATTAAATTTTCAAAATCATAAAATTTTAAATACATTCACACACACACACACACACACACATTATATAATATTTTCATTTGTAACATTAAAATACATTACGTATATAGGTATATGTGTGTGTTTTTTGGGAGTTAAGTAGTATATGCATGCATACAAGTATATACACTCTACTTTGAAAATGTCGATACATGTGTGAATATATATCAAAGTACAAAAATGTGTATTGTGATATAATGTATAGTAATGTATATGGATGTATAAGTGTGTGTGTGTGTGTGTGTGTGCGTGTGTTCAGTGTATATGCAAAATATATTTAGGCATATATATGTAAATATCAACATTTTTCTTGAAAAAAAAAATACTAATCACATAATTATTATAATGTTCTAAAAATTCATGAGAGCACGAGAAAAGAGTGACATTATTGGAAGATACTACTAATCTCGCATCTATAACACTTTGCCTCATAATTTGATTTGAATACTACTTGCAATGATAAGGTTCATTCAATACTACATACCATGGAGTTACATTTTCATTCAATACTATAATTTGTTCAAATAAAAAAATCTATCTAATATCATTTTCAACAAGTTTTCATTCTTTTTCTAGTCTTGATAAGCTATTTTCAATTTTGATTATATATACATTTCTTATCTAATATCTCTAGTTCAAACTATTGTAATAGTAAAATCCATCAAATCAATCTAAGCCTAATATCTTTATTTTCTATGATATATTGATTATAGAATATTTAGTATATACTATGACTGGTTCCCAGGAAATATGATATTAACTTGCCAAAAGAAAAGATTGTTTATACAAGTTCTTTCTTTATAGTGGTGTAATTTAATTAGGCATCTCAGAGTGTGTTGTTATCACAGTATATGATAACTATTTATAAATATTTGTATAACTATATAAAACTCTTCATAATCATATTTAACTATATTTGCAACTATGTAAACTATTTTTATTACTATATTAATAACTATATATAATTATTTTTTAACTATATAATATTTTATAACTAAATGAGTAATTCTATATAACTATATTTTTAACAAAATATATCATATGTATAATAATATATAACTATATATAATTGTAGTTCACTATATGTATAACTATAAAATGTTATATATAACTATATCTTTAACTACTTACATATTTATAACTAACACTCTATATAATTAAATATAATTATATTGTATCTATGTATACATATATGTATTCATATAATTAAATCTATATATATATTTATATCTTGTATATATTTATATATAACTAGTTATAACTACTTGTATGAATATATCTATATATAATTATATGTTTAACTTTATATATCTCTTTTTTAATTATGTATACTATAGGTATAAAAACATATAAAGATTGACCTCCCTCTCTGGTGACCATCTTTTGAGGTCTATTGATTCTGTTTCTTTCTCTCATCAGATCTCTTTACTGCATACGACAAAGGATTTGAGATTTAGTGGAAGAAACGAGATTTACGTTCACAAAGCTATTCAACATGCTGTTTGCCAACAAGGAGACAAGAATTTTGATGTTAGATCTTGATACTGGTGGAAAGACAACCATTCTATATAAGTTGAAATTTGGTGAAATTGTTACCATAATTCCTACTATTGTCTTCAATGTAGAGACTGATGAAATTAAAAAACATTAATTTCACAATGTGGGATGTTGGGGGTCAATACAAGTTTTGCCCTTTCTGGAGGGATTACTTCCAAAATACCCAAGGTTTCATATTTGTGGTGGATAGCAATGACAGAGATTAAGTAGTTGAAGCTAGAGATGAGTTGCATAAGATGCTAAATGAGGAAAAGCTTAAAGATACAGTTTTCCTAGTGTTTGCCAATAAGCATGATCTTCCCAATTCAATAAATGCAGCTGAAAGTACTGACAAGCTAGGACTTTACTCTCTTCTCCAATGCCATTGCCACATTCAGAGCACCTGTGCTACCTCGGGCGAGGGCCTCTACGAGGGTCTTGATTGGATTTCCAATTACATTTCCAGAAAATCATAAACAATTTAAGCAAGATGAGGCAAACTTTGTTGACATATAAGGATGTGGATCTAATCTTTGCGTATTTGCTTGAGTTTTGTTTTGTTATGTGGATGACATCATCTATATCTAGGGGGGATTTAAATTGTATTAATATTTATATATTGCATGCCTAAAATACAAGGCTGCATTTATTTTGTTCTGATCTGTTGTAAGCTAAATTTGTTTGTTTTCTATTTTTTGGGTTCTATCTTTTTCCATGGATTCCAATCGTATAAGAACAAATAATTGTCTTTGACTATATGTATTACTATAAAAGCTTTATACATTACTATATTTGAATATATAATTTACAACTTATATTTAATATACATTTGTATATATAGTATTTAAAAATATATTTTACTATATCTATACCTATACATAACTATATGTATAGATATATAAAATTATTATATAATTAAATATAGCTACATATATAAATATAAGTATAACTATGTGTAACTATATGTATAATCACATGTATATATATTTATAATTACATGTAAAATAACATACAATAATATGTAAGCACAAGCATGAGAGTCTCCGTTGATTAGGCTCATATATGGTATAATACAAATAAGGGTCGTATCTTACTTAATCCCAGCCCTTGGGCCTCAGGCTCAAATATGAACTTATGTATGATAAAAGATGTAATATTTGATAAGTTTATACAGATAAAATTTATTTTCTTTTATATAATATTCATTCTAACACTGCACTCTCTATGTGTCTCTCTATCCCTCTCTAATTCTTTTTGTCACTCTATTCCTCTTTTCTTTATGTGTCACCCTCTCTCTTATTATTTTCTTTCTCGCTCTCCTTTCTTGCTTGTTCTCTCTATCTCTCTTTCTCCCACCTTTCTCTTCCTCTCTCTTCCTTTTCTCTCTCTCCCTTTCACCATTTCTCTCCTCCTTTCACTCCCTCCTTCTCTCACTCTCCTCTCTCTCCCCTATCTCCTCATTTCTCTTCCCCTCTCTCTCCCCACCTTCTCTCTCTCTCTCTCTATATCTCCCTCTCCCCCTTCAAACGTAATGTCTTTCTTTTTTCTTTCCTTTCTTGTGCATTATCATATTTTGATCCATTTATCTAGTATTACTATGATATCTAATAATCTTTATTGTACTAAAAACGGCTTTATCTATTCATGTAAATTCTACAAATGCATTGCCTGAATATTCATGATAATTAATTTTTAAATATTCATTTGAAGTAATTTTATTTAATTATTAGTATATCTGTAAGTAATACAATGTTTAATTCAAAATTATGATTGAGCATATTTTTGAAAATAAAACAGGGCAAAAAGAGTTCAGATCATCAGTGGATGTAAAGAAGATTTATTAATGGATTTTGAATAAAGATTTTTTGAGGGGCTTAAAATTTTCATTAATTTTACATGTAGTCAATCGAGATAGATGAATGGAGAAAATAAAGTTTATATGTAATCATCGTAAGTGTCAAAATATCCCTTTCATGATGCAAACACTATAAGATACCATTTGGGAAAATATGGCTTTGTGTCAAATTATTTTATTTGGATTTATCATGGGGAAAGTACAAAGACTCTAAACATTGACAAAAATGAGGGTACTCAATCATTTGCTGTGGTGAAAAATCATCAAACACATACCATAAAATGATCATGGAAGCTGCTTTTGTTGACTTCATATGGATTACATGGATGAACCACCTAATCATGAAGCTCAGAAATTTTATGTAATGCTTAAAGCTACAGATAAAGAGTTGTGGCCTGGTTGTAAAACACATTCGCAATTGTTACTTGTGGCTCGACTTATGAGCATTAAATCGAAAATCATGTCTGAGAAATTATTTGAGCAGGTGACAGAACTGCTAAATGAGATTGTTCCGGATAATAATTTGATCACTAACAGCTTTTACAACACTAAGAGGTTACTACGAGGAATGGGTCTACTAGTAAAAAAAATTGATTGTTATTTAAATGGATGCATGTTATATTGGGGTGGTGATAGTTATTTAATTAGCTGTAAGTTTTATGATCATCCTCGATTTAAGAAGGCATCTCGTGTTGTAGATACGCGACAAAAATTGAAGGTTGTATTTAAGAAGATCTATTATATTACATTAATTCCTTGAATACAGAGACTATATGCATCAAATTGCTACAGCAAATATTATGAGGTGGCATTCTGAGCATGAGGTTAAGAAAGAGTAATGCATGATCCATCAGATTCACTTGCTTGGAAGCATTTTAATTATATACTTCAAGATTTTACAGCTGAAAGTCAAAATGTGAGATAGGGTCTCTGAATTAATAGATTTCAGCCTTTGGGCAATCTAGACAATATTTTCAACATGGCAAGTGATAGTGACACCTTATAACTTGCCTCAGTGATTGTGTATGAAGGAGCAATATATGTTTTTATCAATATTGGTTCCAAAGCCAAAAAACCGAAAGACATGCTAGCTGTTTTCTTACAGTCTTTTATTGTAGAGTTAAATCATTTGTGGGATGTTCGCATGGATACATATGATATCTCAAAGAAGAAAAATTTCATTATGTGGGAAGCCCTTATGTGGATGGTAAGGACTTTCTACATGATCAGTGTTGTCTGGCTGGAGTACGTAGGATGATTCCCATGACCGTATTGCATGACAAATTCTGATACATTTACCCTCAAATTTAGTGGTAAACAATCATGGTTTGATAACCATCATAAGTTCTACCTAAGAATCATCCATTTCGAAATAAATAGAACTGCATTTAAAAAAAATAAAACTGTTATGACTGTTGCACCAATAGTTCATTAGGAGAAATATTATGACAGAGATTCAGAGATTGGGTTTGAAGAAGGCAACTGCAAAGGAAGCTATCGGAAGTAATGGACCAATAGGCAAAAATAATTGGTTGGAGGAAACGTAGTATATTTTTGGACTTGTCCTATTGGAAGTCCAATTAATTCGTCCTAACTTAGATGTAATGCATATTGAAAAAAAGTATGTTTGACAATGTTTTAATAATATCCATAATGTAAACGGAAAAACAAAATACACTTTAAAATCAAGACAAGACCTGAATGATTACCCTTTCCATCTGAATTAAAACTGAATGAGACAATAGAAAAATTTCCTAAAGCTTGCTACACACTTGATAGAAGACAAGAGAAATATTGTGTGAATGGGTAAAAATTTGAAATTTTCTGATGGATATGTGTCAAATATGGGTAGATGCATGGATTGAAGAATCTTAAGTTATTTGGAATGAAAAGTCATTCCTGTCATATATTTATGCATATATTAACAAATTGTATTCCGTGAATTACTTCCCCTAAGTGTTTGGAAGCTCTTACAGAACTTAGTTTGTTTTTCAAATAGCTAACTGCAACCACAATCAAATAGATAACATGGTGAGGATGGAGAATGACATTCCATTATTTGTAAGCTTGAACAGATATTCCCACTATGTTTTTTGACTCAATGGAGCATTTTCTGGTCCATTTGGCATATGAAGCAAAGATAGCAAGGCCATTGCAATATAGGTGGATGTAGCCTTTTGAACAGTAAATATACATTAATTCTGTGTTTTATTATCTTGTACATAAAGTAATTGTAATTTAATATAATTGAAATCTAACAATATGGGTGTAGGTAACTTCATAAGTTGAAATTGAATGTTAGAATCAAGGCAAAAGTTGAAGGTTCAATTTGCAATGCATATTTAGTAGAAAATCATCATTTTGTTCTTATTATTTTGAGGCTCATGTCATACAAAGAATAGAAATGTGCCTTGGAATGATGAATGTCATGTGATGGTAGAAAATTATCCGTGAAAAACTATCTATCTTCAAGCACTCTGGAAGAGTATTTGGAAGAGCAATGAAAAGTTGTATGACAGATGAAGCGTACAAAGCTACATGGAGTTATATTTACTAATCATGAGGAGGTTGCACCATATATTGAGTATGTATACACAAAATGATTATAAGTTTAATCATAGTTTAATTTTATATTTAATAGGAATTATTAAAAATTGATATACATTTTTCTCTCTTTTTATATTTGTGCAGTATTTAGGTTGAGCTGTTAAAATATAGGCAAACTGTAATTTCTGGCAATGATGTCGATATATGCTAAAAACTGACTTTGCAAATTAGTTCAAACATTATGTGAGAATTATTAAGTTTTAAAATTTTTGAATTATTTAATTATTAGTATCTTTTATTTTTTAATATAAATTTTTAATTTATGTCACAGGCAATTTATCCTTCAAATGGAGATTCAAATATTTTTCATAATCTAAGTAAAGGACCATTTAGATATGTGACAACCTATCCTAGATATTTTGTTAATGAATAAAAATTTCATACAAGCAAGCATGGTTCTTTTAAAACAACAATGAATAGTAGTGTATGCATTAAAGGCACAGTTAAAGTATAGATGTTATTGAATTATGGTCAACTCAAAGAAGTTATTAAGTGGAGTATCCTTGACTCGAAAATAATAGGATTGTATTATTTAAGTGCGAGTGATTTTATCCTACATGAAAGTGGGCACAAAGATTCATTTGGATTAAAACTAGTGGATGTTTACGATAAACATAGATATAATCGATATGAGGCATTATTATGGTAGTTCAAGCAACTCAAGTATATTATATACATATCCGAGTTTATCTCGTGATACGAATGATTGTTGGGCGATTTGCAAAATCAAAGCTCGGTCACAATTTGAAATACCAACATTACAATAAAAAGTACAGACTTAGATATTGCACCGACATTCCAGGAAAGATGACATAAATAATATTGAGCCTGTGAATGTAAATGAAAATCCATAAAATTTATGTGACTCAAATGGGGCATAATAGAAATTGAAGATGATCAATTTCTATTTGAAGATGAGTTTGAACTTCTATCGGAATCAGCCAAAATATCAGAAGGTCCATGGAGGATGATAGTGATGCTGATAATTAAATTGTTATAATTTTTATTATAATATTAAACTATCAAAGACTTTTTATATTTACTGAAATCTATTGGTGTGTTTTATTCTAAATGCAATGCATGTGCATCATATCTCTATTGTTTGTTCTATGTTTTATTTTGTACAGCAGATAGTGCCTAAATTGACATTTGGTAGTGGAGAGCTAGACATGGACATAGAAATGAACCAAATTCATCTAGTATGTTACATCATATTGTAGAATCAGTACCATCTCATAGACACCATATCCAGACTTCAACATCACAATCACCATCTTCATTTCTATCACCATCACCATCATTGAGACCTATACTATCACCTTGATCAGATGTAAGCCCACCACCCATTGTGCTTCTTGCACACACTTTTGATCCATCTCAGTCTTCTACACCATATTTTATACCTTTCCCCATTTACAAAACCAACGACATCATCAATTGTTGTGCCTTCCTCTGCAGTCAATGCAAAGTTAGAAATTGAGATTGTATATGGAAGGTAAAGGAAATATGTAAAAATGACTTGAAAAAAAAATTTGATGTTTTTGTTAGTGGTTTATTTATATTGTTATGATTTTCCTGTTTTCAATGTTATATATTTATTTGTACAGTTTTATTCCATCTCACAAGTGTTCTACTATAATTACAAAGTATTTCAAGAAAATGGCTAATTCTAAAGCTTTCTCCTAGAAGAAAGTTTCTGAATCAATAAAAGAGTCTTTTTATATTGACTTTCAGGTAAAAATAACAAAACAAAAGCATTGAAAAATAATTATCAAATTACTTAAATATTATGTTGGTTATTATTCAAGCAGTAGATAATTGCGTTCTTGTTGTTAAATTAAATTCTTTTGTGATTTTTTTATATATAAAATCAGTGCACATAGGCTCCCAAATTTGATGGAAATATTAAGTTATTATGGAAGATCAAAGCTGCTCAATGATATTCTCATTTTGTTCATAAATTGAAGAATATAAAATAAAGGCCTGATTTTATATCCGAGGATGTAGCCTGAGTGTCTTAAGTTTTGGGAGGAACCATATGTGAAGAAAAAATCAGATATTTCCAGCAAAAATCGACTAAGTGAGGTAGCTGGACTAGGTACAGAAATTTGTCAACACACAAGAGGGTCAAAGTCGAGCATTGAGCAAGCTCGAGATATGCTACAATTTTAAAATTTTAAACATTTATATATTTAGTGGTTATCCTTATAGTCCAATAAATCAAATCTGCATGGTTTTATTAATTTTGTTAAATTTTTTGATCATTTGTTTTTTAATGACTTAATAATAACATATTCTATGATGAAGAATTGGGTCGAGATCCAAATTTTTATGAGATTTGCAAGAAGATGCACGTGAAGAAAGTGGATTGTCAGTTTGTTGATAACAAGTCTCAGATGATTACTATAAGAACTTGTTATATTAATAAGATTTTTGTATATATAGAATAGTATTTCTTTATTTTATATCACGACCTAATGGAGGAACGTGTGACAGCTGATCATCAATAAGTTGAGGGTTCTATGGATCTTCAACCAAGTGACTCTGATACTATTTATTTGGAGACCATAAGAAGCAGTGAGTGTACGGAATTGGTTCGAAGGGAGTGGCATTTTCTTGTAGCAGTCGTGCTTCTAATTCATCTGTCTCAGCAATGGTGGATGAGGTAGTTGAACAACAAGCAATGGAAACAAATCAACATTTTGTAGTTATGGAGACCGAAATGAAAAAGAAGGATGAGCATATATCTCAATTGAAGGAAAAAATATATGAAATTAAAGAAAAGAATGATGAGCATATATCTCATCTGAAAGAAGAAATATATGAAATAAAAGAACTTAAGGATGAGCAGTATACTAATTTGATGGAAGAAATGCAAGAATTAAAGAAAAGGATGATGAGATGAAATAAATTAAGAATGTAATGTAATATATAGTAGATGTCCTATATGGAATCATAGTTAGCGGCATTGGTGCAAAAGATGGCATTCCGCGATCCAGCTGCAAAACCTCATAGGTGAGGCTAGCATCCCTATAAATTAATATGAGAATTATTTCTGAACTATTATTTATTTTTGTCTGTGTAGCAAATAATTATGATATTTTTTTGTAGGTTTCATTTTTTTTATTCTAGTTTTATTGATTGCTTTTTCAATTAAACTAATTATGAATCTTTGCATGACATATCATTTGAGACACATGAAAAAATTCTAATTCAAGTATTCAGACATTGCCATGGTCCTTCCAATGCATGGTCCCATATTTACCGATTTCAGTTTTATCAAAAGGAGGGCTAGCTTATTTTATCTTTATTATTCCTAAAACATTTTATTTTGCACTCTCTTTCTTTCTAAACATAATTGATTGGACATCTTTTGGATTTTGTTGAAACTGTACGACAATCAACTTTAATTTGATTCTGTCCATGTTTATAATAATTATTTATATAATATATGCGAATATGTTTGTGTGTCACCAAATTTTTTGGGTAGAGTTTAGCCTATTATAAGTATGTAAAAGCCTATATTTACTCTTGGAAGCAGTGACAGCGGTGGTAGCGATGGTCGCGGCGCCAGGAGTAGCAATAGAGGCGGCACTGACAGCAGCGGCAGTGGCAGTAGCGATGGCAATGGCAGCGGCGGTGGGTGGCAGTAGTGGAAGCAGCGGTAGTAGTGGTGGTAGCGGCAGTAGATGTGGCAGCTGCATCAGCAACAATAGCGGGATTGGAGGTAGCAGCAGCATCAGTACCAGTGGCAGTAGTGGTGGTAGCAACGGCAGTAGTGGCGGTGGTGGCAGTAGCACTGGCAGTAGTGGCATCAGTGGTAGTGGCAACGGTAGTGGCAGCGGCGGTAGTGACAGTGGGAGCAGTTGCAATGGAAACAAATATAGTATATACGTACCTATATAGTTAGTATATACATGTATATAATACTACAGTATTTTATGTACATATATACTGAGTATATATGTATTTAAAATATATGTACACATAATACTGTAGTTTATATGTACATATACTGTAGTAATATATGTACAAGTGAAATGCTAGTATATATATACATATTTACTGTAGTAATATATATTTATCAAAATATAGTGTTTTATTTATTTATTTTGATTTGATTGAGTGGTATAAATTTCTTACAAATATGGTACCACATTGTTTACCATACTATGCTTGAATAAGTAAATGTATTTTTCAACAGACATGATGCACCGTGACTCAGAGAACTTTTTTGCAGCAGAAAGTTGGTGATCAGATGAGCGGAGGGAGAGAAAGCAATGT
Source organism: Sapria himalayana (assembly GCA_029783825.1). Classification (NCBI taxonomy): domain Eukaryota; kingdom Viridiplantae; phylum Streptophyta; class Magnoliopsida; order Malpighiales; family Rafflesiaceae; genus Sapria; species Sapria himalayana. The sequence continues at coordinate 606,498 of JAREIK010001443.1, forward strand.
CAATGCATTGATAGATTATACTTTATGCATAATCGGTAGATACATTGATTAATAAGATGTAATATAATTTTGTTATTTTTTGTTTTAGTTATTAAAAATTGTATCAGAATAAGTTATTAAATAATTTTTTTTGTTTAATTTAAAAGTTTCATTTATAGTTTCTATTTTATTCAATTAAATATTTAAATAGTAAATTATTTAATTAAATTTTTGTTGAAGCTGTATGACATTCAACTTTAATTTGTGTTTGTTCATGTCTATAATAATAATTTTTATATATCTGTGAATATGTTTGTGTGTCTTTGAATTTTTTGGGTAGATTTTTAGCCTATTATAGGTATATAAAAGCTTATTATCACTAGCGGTAGTGGCGGCAGCAGTGACGGTGGCAGGGGCGATGGTGGCAGCAATGGCAGTAGGTGTGGCGGTAGTAGTGGTAGCACCAGAAGCAGCGACAACAATGGAAGTAGCGGCAACAATGGTAGAGGCGGCAACGTCGACATCGGTAGTAGTGACGGTGGCTGTAGTAGCATCAGTAGTGGCTGTAGTGGTAGTTGCGGTAGTTGAGTCATGGAGTGGCAACATCGGCAGCAGGGGCAGTGGTAGTAGCCTTAGTGGCAGCAATAGTAGTGACATTATCAGCAATAGCAGTAGCAGTTGGTAGTGATGACAACTGCAGTAGTGGCAGAGGGTGGCAGCAAAGGCGGTGGCAGCATCAATAGAAGAGGTGTTGGCAGTTGGCGACGACAGGGATGACAGTAGCAGTGCCTACAGTGAGAGCAGTGGGAGCAGAGGCGGCGGCAACGGTGGGCAACCAGTGGCAACACGGCGGTGGTAGAGGTGGCAGTAGGAGCGGGCGACACCGGCGGCTACAGTGATGGTAGTATTAGCAGTGGCAGCAGCAGCGCATTGTCAGCATAGTTGTTGCATTGTCATGGACTATGGTAGCTGTAGTAGCGGGAGCAGCTACAAAGGCTAGAGCGTATCAGAGCAGCAACAACAACAACAAATACAGTAAATACTTATGAATAAAGTCAGTATATACATACATATAATTCTATTGTATTTAATGTACATATATACTGAGTATATTTGTACTAAATATATATTTACACATAATACTATAGTTTATGTACATATACTATAGTAATATATGTATGCATGAAATGCTAGTATATATTTACATATATACTGGAGGATTATATATTTTATCAAAACATAACTATTTTTTATTTTAATTTGACTGAATGATTTAAATTTCTTAAAAATATGATACTATATTGTTCCTCATACAAAGCATGTATAAGTGATGAGATTTTTCACTTGACATTAAGTAACATGACTCGGACAGCATTGTCGCACTAGAAAAATGGTGATTGGAGGAGCAAATGGACATAAGCAACGTCAATGAATGAATATATTATATTTTATGTACTATCGGTAGATACATTGATATATAATCTGAAAATAGTATTGAAATTAAAATAACAAGTGAAAAATCTTTTGCTAAATTAGCAAGGGAAAAATCACTTGCTAAAATAGCTAGGGAAAATTCTCAAGCTAATTTAGCAAGGAAAATCTTTATTTTAGCAATGAAATTTTTCCGTTGCTGACTTTATTTAGCTAGGGATTATTTCCACCGGTAAAATTTATCGACCAGCACAATTCTATATAAGTTAAAGCTTGGTGAAATTTTCACCACAATTCCTACTATTGTATTCAATTTAGAGACTTTTGAATACAAAAACATTAATTTCACTTGGTGGGATGTTGGGGGTCAAGACAAGATTTGCCCTTTCTGGAGGAATTACTTCCAAAATACCCAAGGTCTCATTTTTTTAGTGGACAGCAATGACAAAGATCATGTTGTTGAAGAGAGAGATGAGTAGCATAAGATGCTTAACGAGGAAAAACTCCAAGATGTAGTTTTTCTGGTGTTTGCCAATAAGCAAGATCTTTCCAATGCGATGAATGCAACTGAAATTTCTGACAAGCTAGGAATTCACACTCTTCTTCAATGCCATTGGCACATTCAGTGCACTTGTGCTACTTCTAGCGAGGGCCTCTATGAGGGTCTTCATTGGCTTTCAAATTACATTGCCAGTAAGTCATAAACAATTTTATCAAGATGAGGCTAACTTTGTTGACATATCTGGATGTGGATCTAATTTTTGCCTATTTTGCTTGAGTTTTGTTCTATTATGTGAATGACATCATCTGTTTCTAGGGGGATTCAAATTGTATTTATATTTATACATTGCATGCATGAAATAAAAGAATGCATTTACATTATTTTGATATGTTATAAGCCGAATTTGTTTGTTTTCTATTCTGTGTTTTTTTTGCCATTGGATCCCAAAGGTATAAGAACTTATAACTATAAATAATTATTTTTGACTATTTGCATAACTATAAAATATTATACATAACTATATTTAAAAATATAATTAATAACATATATTTAATATATATTTTTATATATTAGTATATAAAAATGTATTTTACCATATATATATCTATAGATAACTATATGTATACATATATAAAATTATATAAAAAATATATACACCTACATGTATAAATATAAGTATAACTATATGTGTAACTATATGTATAACCACATGTAGCTATATTTATAAATACACATATAACAACATACAAAATTATGTTTAACAATATGTATATAACTATATATAAATATTTCTATAAGTATATATAAATATTTGTATACCTATATAACACTCTATATAATTAAATATAACTCTATTTGTAACTATGTATATATTTATGTAAATCTATATATTTAATTATATTTTTATATATTTATGTGTAACTATTTGTATGTAAATATTTATATATAAATATATGTTTAACTATATAAAAATACTTATAGCTATATATACTATATGTATAATAACATATAACAAAAAATAATTGTATCTTAATATATGTATAACTATAAAAGCTTTATATGTAACTATATTTAAATATATAATTTACAACTTATATTTAATATACATTTGTATATATTAGTATATAAAAATGTATTTTACTTTATATATACCTATACATAACTATATGTATAAATATACAAAATTATATGAATAAATATATATACCTACATGTATAAATATAAGTATAACTATTTGTGTAACTATATGTATAACCACATGTAACTATATTTATAATTACATATATAACAACATACATCATTATGTTTAACTATATGTGTATAACTATATATAAATATTTGTAAAACTAAATAAAACTTTATATAATTAAATATAACTATATTTTTAACTATATATTCATATATGTATACGTATATTTAAATCTATATATTTTTTTATAACTTAGTTTATATTTTTGTATAACTAAATATAACTACTCGTATGAATATATATAACTAAATGTTTAACGATATATAATTTTTATAACTATACATATTATATGTATAATAACATATAACTATAAATAATTCTATCTTACAATATCTAAAACTATACAAAATTTATACATAACTATATTTAAATATATAATTAACAACATATATTTAATATACATTTTTATATATTAGTATAAAAAATATATTTTAGTATATCCATACCTATACATAACTATATGTATAAATATATGAAATTATATGAAAAAATCTATATAGATACATGTATAAATGTAAGTTTAACTATACGTGTAACTATTTGTATAACCACATGTAACTATATTTATAATTATTTGTATAAAAACATACAATATAATGTTTAACTATATGTATATAACTATATATATATATATATTTGTATAACTTTAAATAACTTTATATAAATAAATATCACTTTATTTTTAATTATGTATACACATATGTATACTTATATGCAAATCTATATAATTATTTATAACTTTGTTTACATTTATGTATATCTACTTATAACTACTTGTATGCATATATCTATATATAATTATATGTTTAACTATATGTAACTTTTTATAACTACATTTACTATATGTTTACTAATACATAATTATATATGGGATAATACCAATTTGTTGCACAAACTTGAAATTAAATGACAAAAGATATAATATCAACAATATGTAAGCACATAGCATGAGAATGTCCGTTGTTCATGCTCATATATGATATAAAACAAATAAGGGTTGTACTCTTACCTAATCCCAGCCCTTGGGTCTCTGGCTCATATATGAACTTATGTATGACAAAAGATGTAATATTTAATAGGTTTGTACTGAAGAAATTTTGTTTTCTTTTATGTAATTGCTCATTCTAACACTACATTCTTTGTTTCTCTCTCTCTCTCTCTTTAATTCTTTCTATGTCACTCTCTTCCTCTTTTTTTTCTGTCACATTCTCTCTATTGTTATTTTCTTTCTCACTCTCCTTTCTTCCTTGTTCTCTCTCTCTCTCTCCCCCTCTTTCTCCCTCTCTCTCACTCTCTCCCTCCCTCTCTCTCACTCTCTCCCTCCCTCTCTCTCCCTCTCTCTCCCTCTCTCTCCCTCTCTCTCCCATTTCTCTCTCTCTCTCTCTTGCTCTCCCTCTCCCCTTTCTTTCTATCTCTCTCTCTCTCCCCATCTCTCCATTTCTCTGCCTCTCTCTCTCTCTCTCCCACCTTCTCTCTCTCTCTCTCTTCCTCTCTCCCTCTCCCTCGTCAATCTTTAAATGTCTTTCATTTTTGTTGTCATTTCTTGTACATTATCATTTTTGCTCCATTTATCTAGTATTACCATGATATCTATTAATCTTTATCATGCTAAAAATTGAACCTGTGCATGTAGATGAATATATAGAAAATTTATGTGACTCATGGTGGCATAATAGAAATTGAAGATGATCAATTTCTATCTGAAGGTGAGTTCGAACTTCTACCAGAATCAGACGAAATATCAGAAGATCCATTGGAGGATGACAGTGATGCCGATAATTAAACTGTTATAATTTTATTATAATATTAAACTATCAATGATTTTCTATATTTTGTTGAAATCTATCGGTGTGTTTTATTCTAAAATACATGCTTATCCATCATATCTCTATTATTTATTCTATGTTTTATTTTGTACAGTACATGGTGCCTAAAGGACGTGGAAGTAGTTGAGGTGGTGTGGACGTAGAAATGAATCAAATTCATCGAGTATGTTACATCATGTTGCAAAATCAGTACCATCTCATACCCACCATATCTAGATTTCAACATCACAATCACCATCTTCATTTCTATCATCATCACCATCATTGAGACCTCTACTATCACCTTTATCAGATATAAACCCACCACCCACATTGCTTCTTGCACACACTTTTGATCCATCTCTATCTTCTACACCACATTTTACACCGATAGTTCCCACATTTACAAAACCAATGGCATCATTAAATGTTGTGCCTTCTTCTACAGTTAGTTTAATGTTATTTATTTATTTGTATATTTTTATTCCACCTCACAAGTGTTCGATATAATTACAAAGTCTTTAAAAAATGGTTGATTCTAAAGCATTCTCCTGGAAAAAAGTTTCTGAATCGACAAAAGAGTCTTATTTTAATGACTTTAAGGCAAAAATAACAATACAAAAGCATTGAAAAATAATTAACTAATTAGTTAACTATTATGATGGCTATTATTAAAGCAGTAAATAATTATGTTATTTTTAATACAAATTCTTTTGTGATTTTTCTAAATAAAGAATTAGTGCACATGGGCACTCGAATTTGATAGAAGGATAAAGTCATTATGGGAGATCATTGCTGCTCAATAGTATTCTAATTTTGTCCATAAATTGAAGAATATGAAAGAAATGCCTGATTTTATATCTAAGGATGACTGGCCTAAATGGGTTAAGTATTGGGAGGAGCCAGATGTGAAAAAAAATTAGATATTGCTAGCAAAAATCGACGAAGTGAGGTAGCTGGACTAGGTATTTGGAATCTATCAAGACACAGGAGGGTCAAAGTCGAGCATTGAGCACGCTCGAGATTTGGTACAATTTTAAAAATTTAAACATTTATGTATTTAGTGGTCGTCCTAATAGTCCAATAATTCAAATCTCTACATGGTTTTATTAATTTTATTACATTTTTTGATCATTATTTTTTAATGGCTTAATAAATTCATATTCTAGCCAAGAAAATTAGCTCGAGATCCTAATTTTTATGAGATTTTTAGGATGTTGCATGTGAAGAAAGTGGATGGTCAGTTTGTAGACAATAAGTCTCAGATGATTTCTTTAAGAATCTATTATATCAATAAAATTTTATTATGCTACAGTACATCTTGAAAGTTGTTTGGAATGCAAAATATTTATTTTATTTTATGCGTATCTAGAATAGTATTTTTCTCTATTTTATCTCAGGAACTAATGGATGAATGTGTGATAGCTACTCATCAACAAGTTGAGGGTTCATCAGATCTTCAACCATTTGATTATGATCCTATTTATTTGGAGATCATAAGAGGTCATGAGAAGTAGGGAGTGTACGGCATCGGCTCGAAGGGAGTGACATTATGTTGTAGCAGTCAAGCTTTTATTTCATCTATCTCAACAATGGTGGATGAGGAAATTGAACAACAAGAAATGGAAACAAATGAATATATTGTAGTTATGGAGAATGAAATGAAAAAGAAGGATGAGCAGATATCTCATTTGAAGAAAGAAATATATGAAATTAAAGATAATAAGGATGAGCAGTATACTAATTTGATGGAAGAAATAGAAGAAATTAAAGAAATGAATGATGAGATGAAAGAAATTAAGAATGTAATGCAATAGTAGATGTCATATATTGAGTCAGTTAGTGGCATTGGCACAACAAATAGTATTCCGAGATCCAACTATGAAACCTCGCAGGAGAGGCTAACTTTCCCTACTAATTATGGGAATGATTTCGTATGAGAACTATTTCTAAACTGTTATTGATTTTTGTCTATGTGTAGCAAAACATAATGAGATTTTTTTGTAGGTTTCAATTTTTTTATTCTGGTTTTCTTCATTTATTTGCCGAATAACTTAATAATGAATCTTTCTAGGACACATTATGTGAGATGCATAAAAAAATTCTGATTCAAAGTATTCAGACATTGCCACTATCCTTCTAATGCATTGGTCCCATATTTACTGATTTCAGCTTGATCAAAAGGAGGCCTAGCTTCTATTATCTTCATTATTCCTAAAACATTTTATTTGTGCACTTCTTTTCTCTCTAAATATCATTGATGGAAAACTTTTAGATTTTTGTTGGAGCTGTATGACTATCAACTTTAATGTGTGTTTGTTCATGTCTATAATTACTATTTATATATATTTGTGAATTTGTTTGTGTGTCCCCAAATTTTTTTTTGTAGAGTTTTAGCCTATTTTAGGTATTTAAAAGCCTTGGCTGGTCCTCCATGGTGCTGGAAACAACACCTTAGCTTTTGAAGTTGTGAGATTAACCAAAAAATTAATTCCACACAAATGCGTGTTTGTTTTTGACACTCTTATTTTGTGCAAATAAGCGTCGTCGTAGTTTAGATCTGTGAATGCTTGTTATCAGTTATTAGTTTGTAAATGTAATATGTTATGCTCTATGTGTAGGTGTAACAATGGTCTCTATCTGCGTGGAGTACTAGAGGAAAAAGAACTAGAAATGCTGACCATCCTTGAGAGACCTATATGCGTATTTTTTAAGTCCTATAATATTTTCTTCTATTGTCTTTTATGGTATGTGTATATACATGAAAGTACAAGTGTGTGTGTCATCTAAGGTTATGTGATTATATATACTTACATATGATATTGTAGTATGTACATATATGTATACTTGGTATAAATGTACGTATATAGTTAGTATATATCTACGTATATACTGAGTATATAAATACGTATATCCTAAGTATATATGTTTATATATATAGAGTATATTTGTACGTATATACTCAGTATATATTTTCGTATATATTGAATATATTTGTATGTATATACTTAGTATATACATATATATATATATATACTACAGTATATGCATATGTATATACTTGTTATATATGTACTTTATACTGTAGTATATGTACGTATATACTCGGTATATACGTACTTTTATATTTTAGTATATACGTACGTATATACAGAGTAAATACATAACTGGGTGCATATATTTATTTGTAGACATGTATATATTGTCATACGTAAACACCCATTTACACACAAACACATTATTGAATATATAATTGCTCAGGCTAGTCTGGTCATCATCGTCCATTGCTCGCAGATGTAAGTAATAAAAGCCCTGGATATTATACTTTTCCTAAAGTTGCGAGATGAAGATATTTGTGGTCCAGGCCAACCAGACATATAGAGGTTGGTCTTAAAAATCTTAGTAATTGTATTGATTTGCAATTATCACATGGTACAAAGCAAACGTATGAGTAAATAAGTTTTTTTGCTCTTGGTTCTACAATGATTGGTTCTAATTATACTAGGTCTTAGAATGATGATGATGATGATGCTCGTGCAGTTTCATGTAATTCTGGTCTAGGAAGAACATCAGGTCCTATTTTGGAAGAGGCTGCTCGCCGTTTTGTCAAAAACTCGCTCAATCTCAAGTTCATCAGTCTAGCATCATTGCTGGCCCTATTTTTATTATCAGCAGCAGCAGCGGTGGCAATGGTGGCAGCAATGACAGTGGGGGAGTGGTGGTAGTGGAAATAGACAAATTAAGAGATAGATAGATAGATCGACATATAAATAGAATGATTGATAGATAGACAGACAGATAAATAGATATATAGATAGACAAATTGATAGAAAGATAAATACACAAGTAGACATACATATAGATAGAAAGATAGACAAATAGACAAATTGAGAGATAGATTATTATACAGACAGATTGATAAATAGATAGATAAGCAGATAAATAGATAAATAGATAGATAGAAAGATTGTTAAATAGATAGATAGAAAAGAAATAGAGACCGATTTATAGATTGATTATATAGTTTGATAGATTGATAAATATATCAATATATAGATAGATTTATAGATAGATATACATATTGATAGAAAAATAGATAGACAGATAGATAGACAAATAGTTATGCATATAGATAGATAAATTGATAGATAGGCAGATTACATGATAGATATATAGATAGATAGATAGTTAGACACATAGAAAGACAAATTGATATACAGATAGATAGGCAGATAAATATATAAATAAATAGATAGAAATATAGATATACATAGAGTAAGATGGATAAATAGTTGGATATATAGATAGATAAACAAAAATATAGATAGATAAACATATAGATTGATAATCAGATAGACAGGTATTTACGCAGATAGATAGACATATAGATAGACAAATAGATATTTAGATTAATAGTTAGATTGATAGTTAGATTGATAAACAGATTGATAAACAATTACATAGATATATAAATAGATAGACAGACAGAATGATAGATAGATAAATAGATAGTTAGACACAAAAACACAAAAATAAATAGACATATTATAGCCAATTTGATAGATAGATAGTAAGAAAGATAGATAAACTGATAGATGGATAAATAGACAGATAGATAAATAAATAGATAGATTGATTGATTAACAGATAGATATATAGATAGATAGATAGCTAGACATATATAAAGGCACAAACATAGATAAATTGATAGACACATAGATAGACAGAAAGATAAAAAGATATTAGATAGATAGATAAATATATAGATATATAGACGAATAGATAGATTGATAGAATGATAAACATATAGACTAATAGATAGGTAGATAAATAGACATATTGATAGAAAAATAGATAGACAATTAGTTAGACATATAGAAAATAAATTGAAAGACAAATTAATAGACAATTTGATAGATAGATTAATAGACATATTGAAAGATAGATTGATAGATAGATTGATATACATATTGAAAGATAGATAAACACACAGATAGATAGAAAGAGTGATAGAAAGAAAGATAGATAGATATATAGATATATAGATAGATAGACATATAGATAGTTATATATACAAACTGATAGATAAACAGATAAACATAAAGATATACAGATAGATAAATAGACTGATAAATTGACATATATATAGTAGAATAGACATATAGATAGACAGATAGATAGACAGACATATATAGATAGACAAATTTGATGATATATATACAGACATATTGACATGCATAATTACATATAAATACACAGAGAGATAGATAATCATATAGACAGATAGAAAGATAGAAAGATAGATAGATAGACCGATAGAAAGATACATAGAATGATAGATAGACTAATAGACTGACAGGTATATAGACAGATTACAATTAGATCGACATATAGATTAATAGATAAATATGATGATATAGAAAAGATTGCTAGACAGACAGATAGATTGACTTATAGATAGAGAGATAGATAGACAGACATATAGATAGAAAGATAGATAGACAGACATATAGATAGATAGATAGACATATAGATAGTTGGATAGATAGATAGATAAATCGACAAACAGAAAAGATATAGAGATATATAGATAGATAGAAAGAGAACTATATAAATAGATACATAGTTAGATACATAGATAGATATACACATAGATTGTCATGTAGAGAGAGATAAAATTAGACAGACAGATTGACATATATATTAGCAAATAGAAAGATGAATAAATAGACATATATGCAAACATATAGATAGACATATAAATAGATATCTATACAGATATATATATATATATATATATATATATATATATATATATTGATTGAATAATAGATTGTCATATAGATAGATAGTTAGATAGATAGTAAGATAGATAGATAGATAGACATATATATAGATAGATAGAGAGATTTATAGACAGATAGATAGACATATAGATAGACAAATAGATAGATAGAAAGATAAATATAGACAAATAGAAAGACATATCTATAGAAAAATAGGTAGTAATATCAATATACTGATATATAAACAGACAGATAGATTGATAGATAGATATACAGATAGATATATAAATCGATAGACAAATAATTAGATATATAGATAGTTAGTTAATAGATAAACAAATATATATATCTATATAGTAAGATAGAAAGATAGATAGATTTATAGACAGACAGATAGATAGATAGATAGATAGACATATAGATAGATATATATATATATATATATATATAGATAAATAGATAAAAAGTTAGGCGGATAGATAGGAAAATAGATAGACAGATAGATAAACAAATAATTAGATAGATAGATAAACAAATAGATAGACTGATAGATAGAGAGATAGATATATAGATATACAAATAGATAGATAGACAGATAGATAAAACATAGATTGATAGATGGATTTATAGACATATACATAAACATTTAAATAGCCAGATAGATAGATATAAAATCACATGGATAGACAAATATATTTAGATAGCTAGTAAGATAGATAGACAAATAGATAAACAAATATAATCAATAGATATACAAATAGATAGATAGATAGAAGAATAGATACAAAAATATATACACAAATAGATAGATAGATAGCCAGTTAGATAAAAAGATACATAAACAGATTTATAGATAGATAGATTGATAAATAAATAGATAGATAGATAGTTAGTTAGAAAGTCAGATAGATAGAAAGACATATAGAGAGATAGATAGATAGATAGATCTATAGATAGATAAATTATTATATAGATAGATAAACACATAGATAGACAAAATGATTGACAGATAGATAAACATATAGATAGCTAGATAGATATATAGAAGGATAGATCGATAGATAGATGGATAGATAGATAGATGAATAGATCGACCATTAGATAGATGGATATATAGATAGATAGATGGATGGATTTATACATAGATATATAGACGAATAAATAGATAGTCAGATAGATAGAGAGATAAGTAGATAGATAGCAAAATAAATAGACAAATAGATTGATTTATTGATAGAGAGTTTGATAGATATATTGAATATCTGGCCATCTGTCTATCTGTCTATTTGTATATCTGGCTTTCAATATGTCGATCAATCTATCAATGAATTAACCAATCTAACTATCTATCTATATATCTATATATCTATTTATCTATTTATATTTTTAATTATATATTTTTCTATACATTAATAAAACAAAATATTTATCTATCTGATAGTTTATATATATCTATCTACCTATCTATCTTTCGATCAATCTACCTATCTATCTATCTATCTAATAAATTAAATATATATCTATCTATCTATTCATCTACATATTTATCTATCTATCTTTCTATCATTTTGTCAAGGTTTCTATCTATTGATCTATATTTTTAACATGCTATTTATCTATCTATAGGTTTATCTATATATCTATCTATATGTCTATCTATATATTTATATATGTTCTATCTATCAATATATCTTTCTGTTTATATGTTTATCTATCTATATGTTTATCAATTTATCTATCTATCATTCTATCTATATATCTATATGTTTATCTATGTATTTGCTTGCCTATATATATATATATATATTTATTTATTTATTTATTTATTTATTTATCTACCTAAATATCTATCTATCTGTCTATCTATCTTTTAGTCTTATCTGTCTGTGTGTAAATCTATCTATCTATATGTCTATCTATCTATTTATAAATATATATATATATATATATATATATATATATATATATTTATATTTATATTTATATATACATATATATATATATATCAATCTAAGTGTCAATAGGTGTATCTTTCTTTTGATCTATCTGGCTTTCTATCTAACTAATATCTGCATATCTTTCTATCTATCCATCTATCTATTTGCCTATATATCTATCTTTCTATCTGTCTATTTGTAGATCTATCTTTCTTTATATCTATCAATCTTCCTCTCTATCTATTTATCAGTCTATTAGTCTATTAGTCTATCTATTTATTTTTCAATTTGTATATCAATCTATAAGTCTATCTATATTCTATCTATCTGTCTATCTATCTATTTATATATCTATCGATCAATCTATCTATCTATATATCTATTAATTTATCTATTTGTCTATCTACCTATATATCGATCTATATATAGAAATATCTATCTATCTATCTCTCTCTCTATTTGTCTATATATCTATCTATCTATCTATTTATCTATATATCTATCTATCTATATATCTATTTATATATTTATCTATCTTTTTATCTATCTATCTAATTATCTAAATATTTATCTATCTATCTATTAGTCTATTTATATATCTAATAATTTATCTTTTTATCTATCTATCTATATACCAATTTATCTATCTATCTATCAATTGGTCTATCTTTTTTCTCTCAATCTATAAATAAGACTATCTATCAATCTGTCAATATACTTATCTAACTATTTGTATATTTGTCTATATGTTTATTATTTATATGTGACTATTTAGCTTTATGTTTATCTTTCTATTTGTTTATCTTTCTATCTGTCTATTTTTTTATCTATCCATCCATCTATCTATATATCAATTTATCTATCTTTTTGTCAATCAATCTATCTATCTGACTATTTATCAATCAGTCTATTTATCCATATATTTATCTATCTGTCTATTTGTCTATTTGTCTATTTGTTTATATGTCTATATGTTTATATTCTTTCCATCTAACTAAATATCTATCTGTCTATCTTTTTATCTGCCTATATATCTATTTCTTTATCTATATTTTGGACTATCATTCTATCTATCTATCTATCTATTAATTAATCTATCGACTTGCCTATCTGTCTATAAATATATATTTTTATGTATCTTTACATCTACCAAATTATTTGTATATATATCTATCTATCTAAATATCTCGGGATATTTTTATCTATATATATATATATATATATATCTATCTATCTATCCAACTATATATCTATCATAATATCTATCTATCTGTCTGTTGATATATCTATCTATCTAACTTATTGTTAATCAATATATCTATCTATCTATCTCTCTATCTGTCTATATGTTTATCTATAAATATGTCGATCTATCTAATAGTCTATCTTTCTATCTAATTATCTATCAATCTAACTAATTATCTATCGAACTATTTATCTTTCTATCTATCATTTTATCCATCTATCTATCTATTAATTTATCAATCTATATATTTGGCTATTTGTAATATTTGTCTACCTGCCTATCTATCTATCTATCTGAAATATTTGTTTATCTGTCTATCTATCTATTTATCTTTCTATCCGTATATCTATCTATCAATCTATCAATCAATCTATGAATAAATCTATCAATCAATCAACAAAACTAACTATATATCTGTATATCTTTATATCTATCTATTTATATACCTATCTTTATATGTAACTAATTATGTATTTATATATCTATCTATTTATCTAACTATCTATATATTTCTATATCTATCTATTTATCTATCTATTTATCTTTCTATCTTCCTATCAACTAACATATCTATCTACCTATCTATCTACTTATCTATCTATCTTTCTATCTATCTTTCTTTCTACTTCACTATTTATCTATCTATCTATCTATCTACTTATTTATGAATCTATCTATCTATCATTTTGTCAAGCTTTCTATATGTCAATATATCTTTTTGACTTTCTATCAATCTAACTATCTATATTTTTATCTATCTATCTTTCTATATGTGTATTTTTTATATATCAATTTGTTTATCTATAAATCTCTCTAACTGTTTAGCTTTTTATATATCTATCTATCAATATGAATATCTATCTTTATAACATTCATTCTATCATTATATTTAACTATCTATCCGCGTGTATATATATATATATATATATATATATATATATATATATATATATATATATATATATATATATATATATATTAATATCTATCTATCTATCAGGCTATCTATTTATTAATCAATCTATCAATTTATTTATCTGTCTTTTTGTCTATCTGTCTATCTATCTATCTAATGGTTTATCTGCCTTTCTACCTATTTATCAATCTAACTATCTATTCGTATATCTATCTATCTATCATTTTGTGTATCTATCCCTTAGTCTATGTCTTCCTATTTATTTATCTATTTGTCTATCTATCATCTATCAATCTGTCTATCTATCTATCTTATATCCTTTGATCATTCTATATGTCTATCTATGTATCTATTATCTATTAGTGTATTAATCTATCTATCTCTCTATCATTCTATTTTACTACTTGTCTATCTATCTATTTATATATCTATCTTATTATGTTTTGTATATCTATTTATATATATTTTTTCTATATATATGTCTATATATATATATATATATATATCTGTCTATCTATTTATCTATTTATCTATGTTTTTATATATCTATCTATCTAATTATATTTATATTTATCTAACAATCTATCTATCTATTTATGTATCTATCTTTCTATCTATGTTATATTTTATCTATTTATCAATCTTTTTATCTACCTATTATATATCTATCTATCTATAAATTGCCAGCTTTTTTTCTTTAAATCTACCAAACTATCTGTCGAATAGTTTATGTAATTATCTATTTATCTATTTATCTATTTATCTATTTATCTATTTATCTATTTGTCTATTTATCTATATGTCTATCTTTCTATCCGTTTAACAATTTATATATATGTCTATCTTTCTATCTATTAATCTTTCTATTTATTTTTATATCTATCTGCATATCATTCTATCTTCCTTTCTATTTATCAATCTATATACTTGCATATCTGTCATCTTTCTATGTATATATATTTATTTATCTATATATCATCTATCTATCTATATTTATATAAATCTATCTATCAATCAAATAATATATATATAAATATATATCTATCTATCTATTTACCTATATATCTTTGTATCTATCTTCTATTTGTTAATTTATATATCTGTATATTTGTCTATCTATCTATATGTTTATCTAACAATATGTATATCTGTCTATCTATCTATATATCTATCTATCTGTCTATCAATGTGTCTATTTATTTATCTATTTATCTATGTTTTTATATATCTATCTATCTCTCTATCTATCTATCTAATTATATTTATATTTATCTAATAATCTATCTATCTATTTATGTATCTATATCTTTATCTATGTTATAATTTATCTATCTATCCATCTTTTTATCTACCTATTTATATATCTATCTATCAATCAATTTGTCATCTTTTTTTCTTTAAATCTACCAAACTATCTATCGAATAGTCTATTTAATTGTCTATTTATCTGTCTGTCTATTCATCTATTTATTTATATGTCTATCTTTCTATCCGTTCAACAATTTATATATATGCCTATCTTTCTATCTATCAATCTTTCTATTTATTTTTCTAGATATCTGCATATCATTCTATCTTTCTTTATATTTATCAATCTATATACTTGCATATCTATCTATCTATCTATATATTTATTAATCTATATATCTATATATATATATATATATATAAAAATCTATCGATCAATCAAATAATATATATATATATATATATATATATATATATATATATATATATATATATATCTATATATCTATCTATTTACATATCTATCTATCTTTATATCTATCTATCTATTTGTCAATCAATATATCTGTATATTTATCTATCTGTCTGTCTATCTACCTATATGTTTATCTATCAATATGTATATCTGTATATCTATCTATATATCTGTCTATCTATCTATCTATCTGTCTATTTATCTATCTATCTATCTATATGTCTATCTATTTGTCTATCTATCTATATGTCTACCTGTTTATCTATCTATCTATCTGTCTACTTTTTTATTTATCTATCTTTATATATGTCTATTTGTTACATGTGTCTATCTGTATATCTATCTATTTGTAATATTTTTTATCTATCTATCAATCTATCTATCTGATTTTTATCAATTTGTCTATTTGTTTATCTATTTATCTGTCTATGAATTTATCAATCTATCTATCAATGAATTCACTAATCTATCTATTTATTTATCTATCTATCTTTATATCTATCTATCTTTCTA
The DNA here is from genome assembly GCA_029783825.1 of Sapria himalayana. Taxonomy (NCBI): domain Eukaryota; kingdom Viridiplantae; phylum Streptophyta; class Magnoliopsida; order Malpighiales; family Rafflesiaceae; genus Sapria; species Sapria himalayana. Next base: position 623,585 of record JAREIK010001443.1, read on the forward strand.
TCTATTTAATTATTTATTTTTTATTTATATATCTATCTATATATTTATTTATCTATCTATCTACTGACCTTGCTACCTATCTATCTATTTATCCCCCTATCTATCTATCTCTCTATCTATCTACTTACATATCTCTTTATCTATCTATCTAATTATTTATCTATCTATATATCTATTTATCATTTTAACTAGCATTCTATCTATTGATCTATCTTTGTGACTATCTAACAATATATTTATCTTTCTATATGTCAATACATTTATCTATCTATATGTCTATCTATCTATTTGTCTATTTAAATTTGGCTATCTATCTTTCATTTTATTTGTCGATCTATCTATATATTTATCTATCTATATGTAGATCATTCTATCATTCTATCTAGCTATCCATGTGTTTATCTATTTATCTACTTTCTTTTTTATGTATCTATCTAACTTAATATCTATATATATATATATATGTCTTTCATTATTATCTGTGTGTATATCTATCTGTCTATCTATCTATCTATCATTAAATCAATCTATCTATCTATCTATATGTCTATCTAGAAGTCTATTTGTCTGTCTATCTATCTGCCTCTCTATATATTTGTCTATTTGTTTATCTATCTATCTTTCTATATGTCTATCTTTTTATCTATCGATCTTTGTATCTGTATATCTATCTACCTATCAGTCTATTAGTCTATCAGTATATTAATCGATATGTCAATTTGTTTATCAGTATCTATGTCTACATCTCTATTTTTTTATCTGTCTGTCTATCTATTTGTATATTTATTTATATATTTGTCTTTCTATCTATCTTTCTATATATATATATATATATCTATCTATCTGTATATCTATCTATCAATATATTTATTTATCTTTGTATCTATCTATTTATCTATTTATCTATCTTTCTATAAATTGATATATCTATTTTTCTATCTATCTAATTATCTAAATATTTATTTATCAATCTATCTATTTATCAATCTATCTATTTATCTATCTATCTAATTAATTATATATTTATCTATCTATCTATTTATCTATCTATCTAATTAATTATCTATTTATCTATCTATCTATCAATTAGTCTATCTTTTTATCTCTCTATCTATCAATCTGACAATCTATCAATTTATCTATCAATATATTTATCAAACTATCTATCGCTCTATCTACCTATCTTCCTATCTATATCTCTATCTAACTACCTATCTATCTATTTATCTACTTACCATTCTATCTATCTATGTATCTATCTATCTATCTATAGATATGTATACTTATTTATCTGTCCAGTTATCACCCTTATTGTTTATATTTATATCTGTCAATCTATCTATCTATTTATCTATATGGATATCTATATATCTATTTTGGTATTTATCTGTCTATCTATCTATTTATCTATATTTTATCTATCTATCGGTCTATCTTTTTATTTTTCTATCTATGTATATATTTATCTATCTATCTATCTATCATTCTATCTATTTATCTATTTATCAACTTGCCATTATTTCTATCTTTTTAAATATCTATCTATGTATTTGCCAATCTGTTTATCTACTTGTCAATCTGTTTATCTGTTTATCTACTTGTCTATCTGTCTATCTACTTGTCAATTAGTATATCTATCTATCTATTTATCTATCTGTCTATCTATTAATCTGTTTATATATATCTGTCTATCTTTTAATATGTCTATTTATTTATCTATCTTTTTATATGTCTATCTATCTATCTATCAGTATATCTCTCTATCTATATTTCTATCAGTCTATCTATTTATCTCTCTATTTCTCTATATATCTATTTATTTATCTATATGTCTATGTGTCTATCTATCAATCAATCTATATATCTATATGTCTATCTATCTATCTATTTGTCTATCTATCTAATTGTGTATTTATCTATCTGTCTATATGTTTATCTATCTATCTATCTTTATATCTATCTGTCTGTCTTTCTATCTATCAGTCAATCTTTCAATCTTTCTATTTTTCTATCTATCTATGTTTCTATCTATCTATTTTTTAATATTTGTTTATTCATTATAGCCCTCTCTTTTAGTGGAGGAATACCCTTTTTACAAGTTACATCTTCCCTTTCCCCTCTTACATCCTTTCCCATTTTCAATAAAATAAAACTTTTAATTTACTTGTAAATTTCCTAATTGAAACATAACAACTAGGTTCCCTTTCTAATTGGGCCTTCCTTTGCATCTTTTTCCTTGATCTTTATTCTCTTTTCTTTTTCCATTTAGCTTCACTCTACTTCTTATATCATGTGCTATATTGCATTATTTCTGCTTTCACTTGTTTTGGCCGGATCTTTTCTATATTAACTCTAAATTACTGCAACAACAAAGAAAAGAAAGCATTTCGGAGTATAACTTATTCCATCTGTTTACCTTTTTGTTTGATCCACATGAACCTAACGTTTAGTCCTCTTTGCTGTTTTTCCCATTGTGCTAATTTGAGACTTTATCTGCTCCTCGAATCTTCTGCCGTTCATTTAATCCGAAGTCACCTTCTTCTTCCCCCTTTGGACTGGTTCTTATCTGATTAGTGCAGCATCTCTTCTCCCCGATTCCTAATCTAGACACTAATAGTTCCTAGTACCTATTGACTTAGATAAAATAACACAGCCATTACTTCCTTTTTCCAAAAATAGACTTTTACAGACATCAATACAATACAGACTCTATTACTTAAATTGACATACACTTGTTCAGACTCCATGCCAGATCCTCTTGCTTTTCCTATGCTGCAGAAAACACAAAAAATGCAAACCAAAACCAAGAGCTAATTCCAAAATAGACCACTACTATATCTTATCCTTATTTATATTTCCTCTTAAATATTTTTATATATCATGCGGAGATAGAAATTCCTCCACACGGCAAACTATACCCCCTCCCCCCCATAACAATTAAATTCATTATTAGATTTTACAATTTTTCACCTAAATATTCTTAAATTCTAGGCTTTAACAAGAGCAAATTCCCTACCTTTTCAATCTTAGGTATGGAAAGGCAAGTTTATCCAGTCTTGCCAAACCCTTTAGCTTTTCTAGCGTAGTCTCCTCTACATACTCATTATCCCCTTTACTCATTCCTATTCTAGCGAGGCAGTCAGCTAGTGCATTGGCCTCCCTATAAATATGTAAAATATTTGCATTTAATTCATTAACAAGTTTTTTTATTATTTCAATCTCCTCCTCATACTTCCATAACAATACTTTTTTTATTACAAAATTAACTAAAGTCAATGAATCTACCTGTATTTGTAGGTTATTAATGCCTAGCACTTTACAGATATACAGCCCTTTTTTTAATGCAATAATTTCTGAGTGAAGAGCTGAGGAAGCTTTACCTAAAAGAGAGAAAGCTTTAATGATACTCCTATGAGAATCTCTTATTGCCCCACCTCCTCCTGCTGCCCCTATATCCCTATTAAAGCTACCATCCGTGTTAAGGGATATCTTTCCTTCTGGGGGTTTACTCCAACTTATGCTCTTTACCCTATATTTATTATTCTTATTAATAGTGAGTGACCATGTATTTTTGAGTTTTCTAACCATCTCTATATTCTCAACTTTCACGGGTTTAATATTAGATATATTATTGATTTCCTTCCTAATATCTTTTATTATTTCAACTGAATTCATTCTGATTCTCTCAAATCTACTCTTGTTTCGAGCTTTCCATAGACTCCAAATAACAACGTGCGAAGGATTTTGAGTCAGCCAATTGCTAACATGACTTCTTGAAGTGTAAGTTCCCCATTTTTTAATTTTTTCTATCAACCCTTCCAATTTGCTACTTATATGATTCAATTTCTCCAGCTCTTTCCAGACTCCTGCTGCTATCCTTCCTTCCGAAAATAAATGGTCGATAGATTCTACTGCTTCCTGGCAGCAGTCACATATTGATGCCATTTTTATTCCTTTTCTTTGAATATTACTATCTACTGGTAAAGCTTAAACAAGTACTTTCCATGTAAGCGAACTCATTTTTTTGTGGGATGTCTGCTTTCCAAGCCCATTTGAATAATGCTTGTGCTGGTTTCTTCTTTCTGATTAGTTCTTTTACCGATTTTAAAGTAAAATTCCCTTGCGGGTTCAGTGTCCATTTCCATCCACTCTTTTTCAATATCGAATGTGATTCTACTATTTCTTTTTGTTTTTCCATTGATTTCTAAATATTTGAAGCCTTATTTAGACTCTTAGTCCTAGACCCTTCGTATTTAGCTCTCATGAACTTTGCCCACAGACTCTCACCTTCTTTTAACCTCCAGCATCCTTTACAGTCCCATGCTGTGGCCATGTCCTATAGTCTGATGATTATCAAACCTGCCTTCTCTTTTGGGAAGCATATATAATCCCAGTTTTTCCAGTGAAGCTTAAACTTACCCTCTTTTTTCCCCCATAAAAAGTTAGCCATGTCCATTTCCAGTTTCTTAATAAATTTCTTAGCTGGATGGATAGCTGCTAAGATATGTACCAGCATGCTTTGGAGAACGTGGGAGATTAAAGTAATCCTACCCCCGAAACCTAGTAGCTCCTCCTTCCAACCTACTATTTTCCTTCTTAATTTTTATTGTAATGATGTTAAATAATTCTCTATCAGTCTACCCTCATATATTGGGTTGCCTAGATACATTAAAGCCACTTTATTTTGGATAAATCCAGTAATTTTTATAATCTTTTTGGCCACTTTTTCAGATATTTTTGATGATAAAAAAAACTGACTTTTCTTTTTATTTACAACTTGCCCAATTTCTTTCTCGAAAATTGCAGGAGATCCATAAGATTCATTAGCGATCTAGAAGTCACGTTTGTGAAAATTATGAGGTCATCCACATACGCTAGACAACCTATTCTAGGAGTATTATTTGGGGTATCAATGAATCTTTGTCGATCAATATTTCTTAAACCATATCTTTTTATTATATATACATATAACTTATTTTCTAAAGCATTCTCCAAGAACAACTAGATAATATGTAAATAGACAGACAAACCTATCTAATATCTTGATGTAGATGGAATAATAATATGATAGATAAATATACAGATATATTGTCCTCTCTAGATAAATTGATATCTGTATATAGATATACATATATCAATTTATCTATCTAAATATATAACGGAATTGGCTGAATGAAAATTTTTCGTCGCTATTTTTTTGTAAATTTCCACACAATGAAATTAGGATAATTTAGCGATAAATTTTGCAATGGAATTCCCATATCTAATTATTAGCGATGAATTTTAGTGATGGATTTGGAATTTAGCAAAGGAGTTAGCGTTTGAATTTTCCCTTGCTAATTATTAGTGACGGATTTACCAAATGATTTTTCCTAGCTAATTACATCCAGGCATAATTAAAGGTATATATGTCATGGTCTATAGATGAGCGATCCTTGAAAGATACAATCCCCTCATATAAAAATAAAAATATGATATTATTAAAAAAAATAATGAATATGTAAATACAAATTAAAATTTATATTAAATATGACTAAAATAACTATTTTTTGATTATAATTTATTAAAAAAAATAAACTTAATTTTTTTTGATATATTTATTTATGATATTTAAATATTTGTATTAACAAACATTATATAATTTATTATATAATTATAATATTTTAAAAATATTTTAATTATAAAATAAATTACTACAAATAAAAAAACTAAAATAAACAATTGTTAGGTTAAATAAAAAAATATTTAAAAATATAGAAATAAACAAATAAACTAGAAAATATGTATAAAAATAAAAGTATAAAATAATATTTTTATGATTGTAAGAAATTTTTAAACATATAATGACTAAAAGATTTGAAATTTTTAAATTATAAAAAAAAAATTATTTTTAATAAATTTAAAAAAAATTGATATTTTAAGATTATTATATTGATGTTTTAATTATATCAAAAAAATTTTGATGAATCAAAAAATTAATATTTCACTGTGGTTATTAAATGAAAACTTCAAACATTAAAATTTATAATGACTAATAGATTCAAATTGTATGCTTTTATTATTATTTCATATTATATTAATAAAAAATAAATTGTATTCTTATAAATTTATAACCATATTATATATATATGTGTGTGTGTGTGTGTGTGTGTGTGTGTGTATGCATACTTTATTATTATTATATTATATTTTATTTGTTTATTTAATAAAATCATTTATGGTTAAATAAAAATATATTTCAATTATTTTATTTAAATTATTTTATTTAAATAATTTATTTTAATAATTTTATTTTAGTCTTATTTTATTGTATTTTATTTTATATATATTTACATCCATTTTAGTATTTATATAAGGTTTCATTGAAAAAAAATGCTAAGTCATTAACACTTAGCAATTTTTCAATCTTTCAAACAATGAAGGAGAGACGAAATGCGACTACAAAAGAAACCTAAATCTATCTATTCTTGTTACTACATAATATTATCATTGTTCTTCTCCTTCAAAATGCTATCTACATATCTCCATCTCTCTCAATTTGATTATCACTAGTGTATTTTCATTTTTACAAAATATTCAGATATTAACTTTTTTTTATTTTCCGCCAATTTTCCTTCTTTTCGCTACTATTTTCATATCAACTATATGATTTTGACGCTACACAATTAATGAAACAATAAATCCTCAGTGTAATCTTTTTTCTTTTATTTTTTAAATTATTAGGATTTTATTAATTTCAAATACTAAATGTTTGCATTTTGTTTTCTCCTTCTGTAACTTAAGAAAATTAATAATGCTTGATGTTTTCTGCTTCTGTAACTAAAAAAAAACAAAATTAATGTTAATAGGTTCTATTTTTTTGTCACCGAATATATTATAAACATATAATATTATATATAAACTTTTATACATTTATATAATCATATGACATTATATATAAATGTCTATACTTTAATATAAATAAATGTATTACATTATATTGAAACACTGATATGTTTATATTAACATATAATGTTATATATAAATATTTATACGTATGTATTAATGTTTATAAATATCTATATAATATTTACATAAAACTATCTATTTATATAATTTTTTATTAACAATTATATTACATAAAATGTTTATACATTTGTGTAAACATTTATATATCATATTTATTTTTATATAAATATAAAATAGTTATAATGTCTATATAAATGTGATATATATACTATATAATATTTATAAATGGGTTACATATAACATTTATAAAAATATTTTAAACACAAATATTATATCTAAACACTTGTTTAATTATATAATCATATGTCATGATATATAAAAGTATTTAGAACTATATTTATAACTATACATAACTTATTTTTTAACTATATAATAATGTATAATTATATGTATAATTCTATATAACTATATTTCTAACAAAATATACTATATGTATCATAATATATAACTATATATAATTGTATTTTACTAAATGTATAACTATATAAATGTTATATATAATTGTATTTTACATCATATTCATCAATGTATCTACCAACAGTGCATAAAATAAAATCAATCTGTGCATTTGTGTTGCTTTCTCTCTCTCAGCTCCTCTGATCACCATTTTTCTGCAGTGACAAAGCTGTCCAAGTCATGGTGCGCTATGTCTAGTAAAATATCCCTTCACTTATACAAGCTTCGTATGGGGAACAATGTGGTACCATATCTGTACGAAATTTAAACAAGTCAATCAATTCAAAATAAATAAATAAAAAAGTTATGTTATGATAAATATATAATACTGCAGTATATATGTACATATATACTATAGTGTATATGTACATATATACTAGCATTTCACTAGTTAAATATATTACTGTAGTATATGTACATATAAACTGTAGTATTATATATACATATATACAGAGTACATTTATACTCAGTATATATGTCCATATAATACTCTAGTATTATATGTACATATACTACAATATATATATATATATATATATATATATATATATGTATATACTGAGAATATATGTACATATATACTTAGTGCATACGTATGTATATACTTTGTATATACACATGTATATACACATGTATGTATATACAAAGTATGTATATACTTTGTATATTTTTGTCACTAATTTCAGTTTTTTTATCTTGAATTAGCACCTCTAAATCATTGTTTTCTAATAAAAGCTCAGTGAAAAACCTCATGGATTTCCAAGGAGGGCATGTGCAGAAGAAAATCATTTATTATGAAAAAACATAGGAAGATAAAATCATCAATTATGCGCTCAAAGTTGATCTCCTTCAAATTCCATGGAAGATCAGAGATCTTCAAATCAAGCTCCAAATATTCTTTGAGGATCCAGACACGGAGAAGCTACGGATGTAAAGAGAAATCGAATCGAATAAGTATTGACCATATAGAAAAGTAATATTCGGGGTGATGTTTATATACGTCTCTGAAATCATCATACTTGATAAGGTCTTTTAATGGAAGATTTACTTTCTTGCTTGTTGATGAAATAAATATTTTTGTCAGCCTTTACAACTTGTTTAAACCACCATCTTGACTACGCCAAACTTGAATTGGCTCCTGGAGGCATGGTTTTGGCTTCTACAACAGATTCACAATGACTTCTCGCTTTGCTCTTGTATAAACACATCATATCAAGCACAATCAAAATAACTCGTTTATAATTCAATGCCAATTAATTTCAAAAGCAAATGGAACTAGCTAAAGCATTTTAATACACGTTTACCTTTTTTAATATTGGAACTTTATGGGTTGCCAAAGCTAGCATTATCAGATTAGCATCTTGCACTCAAACATTCATTGCTATTCAGAAATTAAAAGTGATTCAGAAGAACAATATCTTAGCGTGTAACAATGGAAGTTAGAAATCTTCAATTTCATTATGCAATGAAATTTGCATGCCATACCATACAGGAAGTGATAGCAATTTTGATTATAATCAGGAAGTCTGCACTATAGGCGAATAAAAGATATTAAATTGTGCTCACCTTACCCCTTGACATTAGAATTGGATAGAATGACCTGTAACATGCCCAATGTAATGCAAGAAACACCTTATTGAAGAAGATAAAAGGGCCTGAAACTAAATGCTTAGACTAACTCTATATCGTGCGAGACCACTAGAAGCATAGGAGGGAAAAGAACCCCATGTCAATTTCATTGTATTTTGGTATTAGGAAGAATCTTTTTCATTGCCGATTCATTTTAGCGTAGGGTGCAACCCTATCTACAAACATAATTTAAGCCACAAATAATTCATAAGTAAAGGACATAAGATAAAAGATCAATGAGGTGCGACCGAACCAATTCAAGCTGATGCATGGGCACATGGAAGCCATGTATGAACAAAAAAACCATACTGAAGGCCATATATTATAGATTACGAGGTCTTACGATGCTGAAAAGCCTATCAATGTACTTATACATGTTGTTGAATACTTCTTCAAAGGATGTCGAAGGAAAAATCTGTATCAGTTTGATAATGAAATTAATGCAAGAATGAAACTAGAGCTTAAAAAATCACACATATAGGGCTCTCAGGGATGGTCAGCATCTTTTAGTTCTTTGTCCACTGATACTCCATGCAAATAGACACTACAACAAAAACCATAATCAATGACGCATAAAAAGCATCATTATATATATATATATAATGTTGCTTATCGATATCGTCATCTGCTAGCGTGACATAAAAAGTCTATACATATAATGACATTTTTTTGCAGTGTCGTTGAATCATACATTGACGCTAAAATAAAGTGTCATTTTTGTTAACAATGACACTTTATTTGAGCGTCAAAGTATGATTCAACGACACTACAAAAAAACATCATTATATGTTGTAGCTATCATAAATTTTTTTTAATACTATGACACTTAGAAAAAGCGTCAAGGAATATAATGATTTAAATAATTTTAAATTTAATAATTATTGTAAATATATTTTCACCTGTTATTGTAATACAGTATGCACATAAGAACAACATTCTTTACAATCCATAGCAAGAATATAGTTTTCAAGTACAATGAGGAACTCGGACTTCTTACCAATCAAAAAAAAAATACAACACAATTTCAACATTCTTTTCTTAAAATCAATTCAAATTTTCTGATATATGCAACCCAATTGTGCCTTAACTCCATAAAACTGGTTCCTGCTAGCCTGACAAAGTTGAGAGTTAATTTCCAAATAAGGTAACCTGCATACAAATAGATGAACAATAAATACTTACACTTGCAGAAAAAAATATATTATAGAGAATTGGAAAAAAAACAGGAATGATAACAACATATCATAAAAATAAATTATATAACAATTGACATATACGATTAAAAATATTTAACAATAACAAAAACAAAGTTAGTAGTAATGGATAAAATGTAAAGCAGGATATTTATCAATTATGGCATAAAAATTGATAATGTCTTTTAAAATACAAAACAATAATAATCCATTTAAAACCTAAAGGTGTGTAGTGAGTTTAAAGATCTCACAAATAACTTGAAAAAACACTATAAAAACCAATTAAATATCGTAAATTGAAAAGTTAAATTACTTGTCATCGTCCCAACACATCAAAAAAAACTCGATGAGATGCTATGTAATGTAATTTCAAGTTCTATTTGATTACACAAATATAGTAATCCAATCAACATATAGTTTTAGATTCATTAATAAAATATTGGCTGCATGAAAAAAAATATTTGTGCCTTGAAATAATTAGTGTTTTATAAGGGTGAAAAGGTAATTTACACTATTGTGGTAAAGTATTGAAGCCAAAAGTCGAAATCACAATTATTTCTATTGTCAATCTACAACAATATATCTATGGTTGAGAACATACAAAAAAGATAGTATGAAAACAAAAAAAATCTAATTACATATTCAAGTTTTGAATATTTAATTGAAAGTAAGAAGTAATAACTATGATCTCATTTAAAAAAAATACATATATTATCTCAATAGTTCATGGACTATTCCAAAGTAGGAAGATCTCCTAACTTGACAAAAAAAAGTTTACGTTTAAACACCAAAGAATCATGCATTCAATATACTAACGTAATTCAACATATGAAAATTATAGAAATATAATGAATGTGTAAGTTAAGTACTAAAATGTCTTCAAATGATTATGTCGAACAATTTATCTTTAGTCATAGTTTAGTTCAAAAGAGATATAAATTACGAACCTCATCAAAAGTTAATGTTGTAAATCCAAAAATTTGTTCATGCTTCAATACAATAAGGTGTTACCAATGCTTTTCAAACTGAGAAAAGTATTAATTGAGTCACCAACATCACCCATTTAGATCATACTTCATCCAACTCATCTTTGTTGTATGATTCCTTGCCATTAAACTATTGAAAAGTAAAGTATTATCTTAATCAATAAAATTGGAAAACTAAAAATAACTGATATATTGAGAAACAACAAATCAACACATACCTTTCATGTTAGACATCCTTGATCAAGAATGATATCTCTCATATATCTCATCACATAGTATCCACATTCAACACTACCTTGTTGTCTTGGGCACTGAATGTAAAATAAAATCAATATATATATGGAGTTACTTGCAAGTCATATTGTAAAAAGTTTAAAATTAAGTAGAAGACACTAAATATTATACTACTCAGTTAATGAGTTATGTACCCCTAGTACAACCCAATTAGGCTCTCTTTTTGATGATGTATGTTTTTTAAAGTGAAGATTTCTTTGAGCCCTGCATTAAGAAAAAAAATTTATGTTGCCACCAAATGCTTCATTATATATTAAGAAGGGAAAAACTTACATATTAACAATGTCTTTAAGATCATCTGCAGGTTGATGATGCAAGGAATCAAGGAAATAGGCGATCAAAGTCCTTATTTCAAGTACCACCAATACCCAATGACAACTGTAAAATTAACATTAGTGTAACAACATATCATTTACAATTTGATATATATGCATACTTATAATCTTACTTATGTTAAATAACTTACCCTAGGTTATATGGAATAAAAACAAAATCTGTATTAGTTGCATTCATCAACCGATTAGCTATAACCCTTGACCTATTTTTCTTGTTTGCTTCTCCCAATACAGCTTTGGAAACCAAGGTCGGATTTACAAAAATAAATCGCTCTACCTCTTTAGCATCAACCATGTTTTTATGCAAATGCCTGATTTAATTTCACACAATATTTAAAAGTTATAATATTTTAATTTAACTAATACTAAATACAATTCACATAATGAAAAATTAAAGCATAAATAAGATAGTTAAAATATATGAAAAACATATTAAATTTTTATCATACCATATATAGAACAATAGGCAATTAGATGACACCTCTGTTGATGATATAATGATATCCATGTCTTCTTTTATGAGGAAGGTCTTAAATGACTGTCCAAAAACCTCCTCTATGATTTTTACTGCATGTACGATCTCATCCTTTAACAAGTGCCCAACTAATGTAGCAAAGTTCTTGATATCTACAGGATTTTCATCATTTAAACTCGGTGTTCTCTCTCTATTACACTATTTCTTAAATTTCTTTGAATCCTATCAAACATAAAATATCTTTGTATAAATAAGAATTGTCCTAGATAAACTAGTATTATTATTATTAAGAAATATTTTATTTTAAAAAAAACACATACCAGGATGCGAAGAGTAGTAGGAATGACAAATTTGGCAGGCCATAAAATTTAATGCCCAATAGCATCTCCAATAGTGGTAATTCAGCTTGGAATAGGTACAGGAAGTAATTATTTGGATCATAAGAAACATCCACGGCAACAAGGAAGTTATCACCACATTCAAGCACTATAGTTCCAGCTGCGACAACATTTTCTTTTGTCCCTATGGCCAATTGACAATTCATTTCCTGTAAAATGAAACTTTGTTATTTAGTTATATGCAATCATCTAAAGTTAATAATTTTCACGTAGAAAAGAATTAGTTAGACAAAATTGAGTTATCATAACTTAATGAGCTTATTAATATAATTTATCATGCTAACTTATATTGTAACATTACTTCTATATTTTCATATCAACTAGGTATGTTGATATGAAAATTATGAGTTTGTGTTACCACATTTATATTAAAGAACATAATATTAAATACAACTAACCTTTTTTGCTGCTAGCATTGGTAGAGTGTGGTCTTCTACTCGATGTTTTGGTTGCTCAATACTTTCCGTAAGGACAATATGTTTTTGAAGCATGTTAGAGCTACTAATATCAGATTGAGCTGCGGTGGGTACCATCTGAGAGAGTTGGAATAAAATCTTTTCCTCAAACTTTGATTGTCGCTCTTGGCATTCTTTCATAAATTCCCGCAAAGCACTATCAGCCATAAAATAAAAATAATGTCATGGAGTATAATGCTTTCCTTTAGCTCGTACTCAACCACTATATTCTGGAGTTCCCAATTCTTCTGTAAGTATGTCATTTCCATTGAAATTCAAACTGCTTTCTTGTGACTGTTGCAACTTCATATCCAGATACACAATTATTTTATAAAATTAAATGTCATATTGGTTACAATAAATAAGTTTATACCGTAAATGAAATATTTGTTCCATAAATTATACTTACAATCTTTTCCACAATTGGAATGACCACTTAATCATACGTGCTATCTTTTTTAACCACTACTTTCTTCCATAATACACTTCAATCAATGACTCTAGTAAAGTCGGATTCTACCGACTTTTACAATATTGCAATGTAATATAATGAGTCTCTAGGAAAATTCAACATAAAATAAAAAGTAAAGTAACAACATATTTAACTTACCATCTCCGTTTCAAGACCAGCATATCCCTTCTTACTAAGATGATGATTATACATATGCTTTTTCCTTCTTTCATTTTGAATTCCTCTAAACTCCTACAATTTTTAATTTATATTAAGTAAAAAAATTGAGAAAATTCCATGAAAATAATTAGAAATATACCTGAAATCTTTGAGTCAATCTTTCTGTGACAAAAATTGTCTAATCTTCATCTTCAATAAAACTGTATTCAGATGGTAGTTTTTTAAGAAGCTCGAGTTGGTCTTTGAATGGAATGTTATACTTTGCTGTCAACATGTTCTTTAAAGATCTAAAGCACCTGCCAATTGTTTTCATACAATTCCTTCTACTTTTACAATCAAATGTAAATGCAGCCTAGAAGTAATGAATATAGTTATAAGTTGTTAAAAAAATTTGCAAATAAAATTTGAAAACGTTAAAAATAGAAAAAATAAATACAAGCTTACCTCAATGGAGTCCCACAATTTATACTTCAATTGCTTGGGTACATGGTGTCAAGTACTATATCTATTTGGGACCATGGTACATGCCAATACCCCTAAATAACTTGTGAGATGCACCACAGCTTGTCCGACATAAACACCATCGACATTAAACTGAACTAAAAGTTTAATTCCTTTGCTCCTATTCTTGATAATCATTGGCTTTCTTGTTATCCCTCTATAACTATTTCTTGTAGTAGCTTTATCTTGTTGTTCCATTTCCATACCTATCAAAAAATAATAATGTTTAAAAAGAAGTACAAAGAAATAAAACAATATTTAAAAGAAAAAAATTTAACTAATTAAAGGCATTACCTAATCAGCTGTTTTGCACAAAACATAATAATGTCAGTTTTTAGAATATTTTCAACCTACCATTAACTAAAATTGAATGAATAACATTCATCTAATAACAAAGACGAATAACTTAACTAGTCTGCATACATTTAAAAAACAAAAAACTTTAGAAGTGTATCAATTCACAAAGCCATAACAAAGATACAAATTGGAAACATTTATGATTTGTTCTCGACCCAAATTCCCTTGCAATCATCTCGATTACAAATTTTATCAGATTCATCCAATGCATCAAATAATTTAACTTGTGGCAAAGAAGATATGACTGGATTGTGTTCAATAGAAATGTCCATGGGATCATCATCGTTTGCTCTTTTTGTGAAATCTTGTTGAGGAGTTGACAAAATAATTGACCATCTTGGATTAAGCTCATCTTGTATATAGAAGACTTTCTTAGCCTGGGAGGCTAATATGAATGGATTTGACTTATGAGCTAATCTACTAAAGTCAACTAAGGTAAACCCAAGATCATTGACCCTGATTCCATTCTTATTATCAACCCAATCACACTTGAAGATTATAATTCTAAACATAGTATAATCTAGGTCCCAAATCTCTGTAATAACCCCATAGAAACAAAGTTCCCTGAAAATAGGATTTTTATACTTAGCACTAGCAATTTGCATTGTCGTTGATACAATTTTAACTCCGCTATTTTGGGTAGCTAGTAAATCATCACGCTCCTTGGTATTATATTGACACCCATTTATGACATAACCATTATACTTCATCACATAAAGGCTTGGACCATTAGCTATCTATTTAAGGGTTTCAGATACAGGTTCATTATTTCCCAATGCAACTTCAACCTATAGAAATAAGATAAAGATATAATTTATATTGTGACCAATAATGAAAACAAAAAGGAAAATTAAATAAACCATTTTAGTACCTTTTTTCGTAACCAAAAGGTAAATGTACGAGCATGCTCATCCTGTAACCACTATTGCCTTTTTGATTTACGTGGATGTATCGCTTTCAGCCATTACATTTTCTCTCTATGAGGTCATGTATAAAAATTAAATAATTAGAATAATATATAATACGTACAACAAATAAAGAAACAAAAAGTAAGTGGTACTTACTCAATATAAGGTTGGATAATTGATGTATTTTTAAACACATAATGATGTGCTTGTAACCATAAATTGGATTCGACCTTCATAGTAAGACCTCCAAATATTGGTGCCCTGACTGTGTGGTCAATGTTTTAGCTACTAGGAATTCCAATTGCTTCTACATTTGATAAATACTCGGTAAAAAACACGATTCCTTCTTCTGCAATATAGCATTCAGCAATACAACCTTCAGGTATTGTATGATTTAGTACATAGTCATTTAACACTTTCATAAACCTTTCAAATTGGTACATCCACCTAAAGTAAACCGGACCACAAAGTCTCACTTCTCTTACAAGATGCATAGTAAGATGCACCATGATATCAAAGAAAGAAGGTGAGAAGTATTTTTCAAACAAGCATAATGTCACCACTATCTCATTTTATAACTCATCTAATGAAGGAACATCAATGAATTTAGTACATATAGTATTGAAAAATAAACTCAATCTGCAAATCACATTCCTCACATGCTTGGGCAAGATAGAACGTAACAAAATGGACAAAAATTGTTGCATTAATACATGATAGTCATGGGATTTTAAGCCATTAAGTTTCAAGTCTTCAATTGATACAAGGTTTCGAAGGTTCGAACTATATCCATATGGAACCTTTAATTGTGAAAGTGTTTGGAAAAAAACCTTCTTTTCATTTGTAGAAAGTGTATAACATGCATGAGGGAGATATGCTCTCTTCGAATCAAACACTGGTGCCAATTCGCTCTTTTAGCCCATATCTAAAAGATCCAAGCGAGTATTAATCACATCCTTTGTCTTACTTGCACTGTTGAGTAAGGTACCAATAATACTGTCACAATCATTTTTCTCAATATGCATTACATCCAAATTATGAAGAACATGAAGATATTTCCAATAATCAAGATCAAAGAAAATTGACTTCTTTTTCCAATAAGTAGTATTGTTGATTTCAGATTTTCCCATAATAACCCTTTTTTTCCCCCAAGAATTAAAAATTCCATTGAGTTTTATTAATATTTCCTCACCATTCAATATTTTTGGAGGTGACCCGAACTCTTGTTTTCCATCAAATGCTTTCTTTTGTTTCCTATAAGAATGATTTCTTGGAAGAAATCGTCTATGTCCAGTATAGGAGTTCTTTTTTCCATGCTTTTACCTACAAGAATATGTTTCTTCTCCACATATTGGACAACCATAATATCCTTTAACTTTGCATCCTGACATGTTTCCATATACAGAAAAATCATTTATTGTCTAAAAAAGAACAGCTCTTAAAGTAAAGATTTCTTATTTATGTGCATCATAAACTTGAACTCTGACCTCCCACAATTTTTTTAAGATCTTCTATTAGCCATACTAAATAGACATCAATGTCATTGCCAGGTTGGCGTGGACCTGAAATTAATAAAGATAAATTCATAAATTTTCTTTTCATGCACAACCATGGAGGGAGGCTGTAAATTATCATGAGAATGAGGCAACAACTATATTTGCTATTAAATAAACTGAGGATATATGCCATCTGTAGAAATTGCAAGTCTCAGGTTTCTAGGTTCTTTTGAAAACTCGGGCCATCTGTGATCAACTTGCTTCCATTATGGTGAATCTGATAGTTGACACATTTTCCCATCAAAATTTCTTTCGTCGAAATACCATATGAAATCTTTTGCAATTTTTGATGATTGATACATTCTTCTAAATCTTGGAATTGGAGGAAAATACCACAATACTTTCGCAGGAACTCATTTTCTCCTCTTAGTTCCAGTGTTATCTGTCTTCCACCTCAATGTTCCATAGGTAAGACATAAGGATGCATCTTTCAACTCCTTCCGATAAAGTACACAATCATTTGGGCACTCATGGATTTTCTTATATTCCATATCCAAAGAATTTAATGTCTTTTTCGCTTCATACATCGACAAAGGCAATTCATTGTTTAAAGGCAACATTTCACCAAGAATTTGTAAAAGCTCTGAAAAGCTATTATCAGACCACCCAAAACGTGCTTTCAAGTTGTATAATTTGATCAAGGCTAATATTCTTGTAAAGTTTCTGCAACCAGGATATAACATTTTTTCTGCATCTTGTAGTAATCTTGCAAATAATTGAGGATCATATTGATAATCCTCATATGAAGCTTGAACCATTTCTATTGTACTACGTTGATCATCTAATTGAAGTCTATCATAATGTTCTGCTCGTATGGAAGGTGGCCCACTTGGAGCTACCTCTCCATGCCAATACCATGTATGGTAACTCTGATAAATTCCAAAGATAAACAAATGATCTCGTAACATTTGAGGAGTATTGAAAATCAAAATACCACATTGTAAGCATAGACATTTAATGGAGGTTTTATTTGCAGAATTTTGTATTGCAAATTCAACAAAGCATTCAATTCCCATCTTCATATTCCTTCGATCTTCTATCCTTTGAGATCCATGAACGATCCAATTTTAATGAAAAAACTAATTCCAATAAATATCACAGTTCAAATGCAAGAACTCACCAACATTCCAATGTTATTCGTTGAGCAACCTCTATTTTATCTATTAAAAGAAAATTAAAAAATCAATTTAAAAAAAATATTTAAATGCATGTCAGATATAAGATAGAAGAGATGAGCATTATTTTTTGTAATATTGTTGAATTTGTTAACATAGGCAAAATTATTAAAATAAAATTTAAAAATGAGAAATTATTTCTTACATTAAGTTAGAGTCAGAAAAAAAAAATTTAATCAAAAAAATATCATTAAACTATACTTTAAATTAAAGTTTAATATGAAAAAATTCATTTTATAGATATGACATTAAATGTCTCTAGGTCCTTAGGCTAATTGATTTTGAAATGGCATCACTATAGAGCACGCATTTTTATGAAATATAACCTCATTTTTTTCCATATTGTCACTGTCTGATAAATAGAGGATGAGAGAACAAATAGAACAACATGTATAAAAATGACATGAGATAAAAAAAATGGATAATCACCTGCTCAAAGCCAACAACAAGAATTGCCCACTCTTTATCCCTTGTAATTAGTAAATTGGACCTTGCAAGATGAACTGGAGACTGAGCCTGAAAATGAGAAATAGAAAAGAAATCATTATAACTCTGTGGTAGAATTATAGCCTAAAAATAGGGAGCAGATAACTCAACTAAGGCAAAATCACCGATAAAACCAGCACCAACATCACAAAATCTGCATTATATGATGGAAACATAACTAATTAAAATTCACAAAATAACAACACTAGACATGATGCCGAAGATATGATGCATAAGCCATGTACAACTCCACTTTCCACATTTTGTAAATCAAAGCCGTGTATAAACTGATGACAAGAGTAATTGACTACAATTTCTATCTTTCGAGAACAAGAGAAGATCAATTTCAATCATTCCTAAAAGGGTAAATAGTTCATGCAATCATTCCCAAAAGTGGTTGATAAGATGTACCATTATATTCTTGACTTGGTTCACTTATATATTTTTGGACAAATGTTTGTATTATTCTATACGAACAATAACTATTTCATATTGTTTGTACATGGTTATTTAAGAATGATGTGAGTTTACTTTATTATATAAAAATCTAAAGTATACTTAATATCTAAGAAGTATCAAAACGTAATTGAAAGATACTCCAAAATATAATAAAAGTACTTAAAAGTTAAAAGTGACAAATGGAAAGAGTCACTCTCTAAGCATTTTGTCTTCTATTGTGAATAAAAATTAATTCATAGATAATTCACAACTCCATAAATTTCTCACTATATTGATGATGTTGTAAAGAAAAAGAATCATATGATAATAAAGATTCCCTAGGCCCCTGATACCTCAAAAGAGTCTTCCAATATGCTTATAAGCCAAAGTATCGACACTTCTATTTATTTGTTATATAGAAGTCCAACCACAATCTTAAAGCATATCACTCTAATTGAAGTCTAGAGTTGAAAGAAGCCAAAAAGTAATCATTGGAGACCAAATGAAAGTTTACATTGCTCTCAAATATCCAAGCATAAAAGAAAAAATTAGGTAATTCTCTCATATAATGGGAAATGTCTTCACTCCATCGAGTCTCCAAATGTCACTAAAGATAACTCGAATTTCACTAATATTCAACAAATTTGCTCAAAATATATATTTATTAAAATCTCTATAAAAAATACTCAAATATGCATAACACAATAGTGAATACATACAAAATATCTCAAAAAAGTTATTAAATAAAATGTCAAATAATAAATCAAGAAAAAGAAATAATCATTATAATTCACTACTTACTTGCATGGGGACATAACCATATAGGTTCTCGTTTCTTGGTGAGAATGAATAATATACAATTAATTTATTTTCAAACACATTAGAAAATCACTTAAAAAAGCTCAATGATTGGAGTTTCTAGTAAAAGTTTACTGTGTTGGATTATAAGTTAGAAAAGGCTAACATGGTAGCTGATGAACTAAGCCATGAGATTGAGCATGATGTAATCAATAACCTTCAGTTTCTACAAAAATAACATATCAAACAAAACTACTCCAACATTTTATTTCTATTTCATTGATATAATATGTCATTGATGGAAAGATTCAGAAAGATTATGACATAAGGAGTTTC
The DNA here is from genome assembly GCA_029783825.1 of Sapria himalayana. NCBI lineage: Eukaryota > Viridiplantae > Streptophyta > Magnoliopsida > Malpighiales > Rafflesiaceae > Sapria > Sapria himalayana. Next base: position 644,000 of record JAREIK010001443.1, read on the forward strand.
ACAATGTCCAGTGCCACAATAATGTTGATTCTAGAAGATTCTAGAATATCCAAGCTAAGCTCAGCAGTATGTTTAGGCCCAAGTTCAATTGATGTTCTATTATTTTTAATGTTTGTTTGTTTTTTACAATATAAGAATATGATATAAGGTAGAATTGTCAAAAGTAAAATATATCTATCTGTCATAAGGTAGAATTGTCATAAGGTAGAATTTTTGATGTTTGGGTACAAGAGAGCACTCGAATTGTCATAATTAAAATAAATTGGAGAAGAAGTTTGCATTAAATCAGAGATAGAAATAAGAATTTTCAAATGACCAATTTCCTTGAGACGGAATCCCAGAAATGACTTGTGCCAAACTAACAAATGGCCTCGACACCGTGGATTGGTATTCTCCGGCAAAGGAAAAGATTTCCAACAAATGCAATGCTTGTTGTGTTAGTTCAACTTAACTCTTCCGCTGTTATCACCGATTGCTCCCGACAAATAGAGCTTATAAACATGCATCTATAATACTGCATTTTATGCTAAATTACTCGGAACACGTTCAATTTAATAATTAGGTTAATGCTAGCGAAGAGCTTATACATTTATAAAATTAATGGAGAAACTTATAGGATACTACAAATATGGCGAATGATTTTGAAGACGCGATCTTGAAACCTAGCTGTTGGAAATGGCCGAACACGATGAAGAAGAGGCGCAACTCTTTCTAGCGATAGATTATTCAATATAATTAAGTTAAGTATAATATTAAATTTTTCACGTAATAATGACACTTCTATTAAGTGTCATAAAAACTTAATACATTTTCCAAATAATGACGCTTTTAGAAAATTGTCATTAAATGTCTAATTACAAATAGTATAATGATATTTTCTGAAAGCATCAAGATATAAAGCATCATTAATTTTCTATTTTGTTGTAGTGAGAGAACATTGTTATGCCTGCGCATGGAGCATAAAAATAGTAGATTTACAAACCAATAAATAACACAACACCTTGTCACTGATAAATAGATAAACTAGCGCATGCAATACCAATTTTCATTTGCTAGAAAATTTACACAACGAGATAAGCATGAGCTTATTTTTAAATTGAATCAAGATTACTCCAAGATTTATAGTGAACTACCCATCAAAATATTCTTCTGTGTTGCCCAGCATCACGCATCAGTCCATTGTTAATTATAAGAATATTAGAAAGTGCCAAATAAAAGAGAAATAGAAATTGAAATGAAAACAAGATGTGTGGTATTGAATTTTGCATACTTGTAGGTTCATATAGGAATCCACCAAAGCAAGAAAACCTGAAAGAAACAAAGAAAAAAATGAGAAAAAGATGCAATGCACATGTGGATGTAGATCTGCATGAAATAAGATTGTCAAGAACAAACCTACATTTGTTGGGACTAGAAATTTTTAATTCATCTCACAGCTTCAGAAGCTAAGGTTCTATTCCTAGAACCAAGAAGACTAGCCAATTCTTTTATATACCTATTATATGCTAAAATTCTACCCAAAATATTCAGGGACACAAACATATTCATAGATATATAAAAATAGTAATTATAGATATGAACAAACACAAATCTAAGTTAATAGTCATAAAACTTCAACAAATATCTAAAAGATGTACAGAAATTATGTTTAGAGAGAAAGAGAATGCAAAAATAAAATGCTTTATGAATAATGAAGATAATAGAAGCTCAGCCTCCTTTTGATCCAGATGAAATTGGTAAATATGGGACTAGAGGTGTCAAACGGGCCGGGCCGGCCCGGCCTGGCACGAGGCACGGCACGGTTCGGCCGTGCCTGGGCCGGCCCGGCACGATAAAAAAACGTGCCCGGGCCCGTGCCGGGCCCGTCCGCACGAACCACGTGCCGGGCCGTGCCCGGCACGAGCCGTGCCGTGCCTGGCCAGGCACGACTCGTGCCTTGGCACGGCACGACTCGTGCCTGGCCAGGCACGACTCGTCGGCCCGCGTGCCTGAGTCGAGACTCGTGAGTCGCGACTCACGAGTCGCGAGTCGCGAGTCACGAGTCACGACTCACGGTCACGACTCACTGAGTCGTGACTCGTGACCCAACCGGGCCCCGCCCCCGGTAAAAAGACCGCGGGTCGGGTCCAAACAGCCCCGCCCCGCCCCGCCCCGCCTGCCCTGCCTTGCCGTGCGCCCGTGCCCGAGCGGGCCGGCACGGCACGGCACGGCCTTGCCGTGCCCACGGGCCGTGCCGTGCCCGAATTTTAAAAACCGTGCCGTGCCGGGCACGGCACGGTACAGTGACCGTGCCGTGCCCGGCACGGCACGGCAGCACGGCTGGGCACGTGAAAAACGGGCCGTGCCGTGCTGGGCCGGCCCGTTTGACACCTCTATATGGGACCCATTCATTGTAAGGACTGTGGTAATATCTGAATGCTTTGAATCAGAATTTTTTCAAGCACCTCACATCAGATGTCCTACAAATATTCATAATTAGGTTAATCGGCAAAGCAAAGAATAAAACCAGAATAAAAAAAAATTGAAACCTCCAAAAAAATCTCATTATGTTTTGCTACACATAGACAAAAATCAAAAATAATTCAGAAATAATTCTGATATAAAATCATCCTTATAATTAGTCTTAGAATTTTGTGCTAGCCTCTCCTGCGAGATTATGCAGCTAGATCTCAGAATGCTATCAGTCGCGTCAATGACACTAATTATGACCCCATATAGGACATCTGCTATTACATTACATTCTTAATATCTTTCATCTCATCATTTATTTTTTTAATTTCTTGCATTTCTTCCATCAAATGAGTAATATTCTCATCATTCTCTTCTTTCATTTCATCCATTTCTTCCTTCATATTAATAATCTACTCATTCTTCTTTTCTTTCATTTCATCTATTTTTTCCTTCACATGATAAAACTGCTCATTCTTCTCTATCATTCTAGTCTCTATAACTTCAATACGTTCATTTGTTTTCATTACTAGTTGTTTGACTACAACAGCAAACTGCCACTCCCTTTGAACTGATGTCATATGCTTGCGGCTTCTTATGACCTCCTATGGTCTCCAAATAAATAGAATCATAGCAATTGGTTGAAGATCCATAGAACCCTCATCTTGTTGATAAGCAGCTATCACACATTTCTCCATGAGTTCCTGAGATAAAACAGAAAGATATACTATTCTAGATATACATAAAATAAATTGAATATATTGCATTCCAAACAACTTTCAAAATGTACTATAGTATAATAAAATTTTATTAATATAACAGAATCTTATAGTAATCATCTTAGACTTGTTGTCAATAAACTGACCATCTGCTTTTTTCACATGTATCTTCCTAAAAATCTCATAAAAATTGAGATATCGACCCTATTCTCCAGCCTAGAAAATGTATTTATAAAGTCATAAAATAACAAATGATAAAAAATTATAACAAAATTAATAAAACTATGCACAAATTTGATTTATTTGGACTATTAGGACAACCACTTAATATATAAATATTCTATATATTAAAATTGTACCAAATCTTGAGCATGCGCAATGCTTGACTTTCACTCTCCTGTGTGTCGAGATATTCTTGTACCTAGTCTGGCTATCTCACTTAATTGATTTTACTGGCAATCTCTAATTTTTTCTTCGCATTTGGTTCTTCCCAATACTTTAGCCACTCGGTCCAGTCATTCTCGGATATATAATCAAGCCGTTATTTTTTATTCTTCAATTTATGGAGAAAATCCGAATACCATACTGTAGCTTTGCTCTCTCATAATAACTTTATCTTCCCATCAAATTTGGGTGCCCATGTGCACTAATTCTATATATAGAAAAATCACAAAAGAATTTATATTAATAACAATGACATAATTATTTACTACTTGAATAATAACTAATATAATAGTTAACTAATTATATAATTAATTTTCGATGCTTTAGTTTCGTTATTTTTATCTAAAAGTCATTAAAGTAAGACTCTTTTGTTGATTCAGAACTTTTTCTTTCACGAGAGTGCTTTAGAATCAACCATTTTCTTGAAAGTCTTTGTAATTAAAGTCGAACACTTGTGAGATGGAATACAACTGTACAAATAAATAAATAACATTGAAAATAAAAAAATAATAACTATAATAAAAACCACTAATAGTAACATCAAAATATTTTATTCAAGTCAAATTTACATATTTCTTATACACCCCATTCATAATCTCAATTCCTAACTTATCACTGAATGCAGAGGAAGACACGACATTTGATGATGTTGATGGTTTTGTAAATGGGGGAATTATCAGGGTAAAATATGCCATAAAAAATAGAGATGGATCAAAAGTATGTGCAGGAAGGACAATGGGTGGTAGGCTAATATCTGATAAAGGTGATAGTAAGGGCCTTAATGATGGTGATGGTGAGGAAAATGGAGATGGTGATTGTGATGTTGAAGTCTAGATATGGTGGGTTTGAGATGGTACTAAATTTCCAACATGATGTAAAATACTATATGAATTTGGTTCATTTATGCATTCACAGTCACGTACTTTAGGCACATCTGCTATACAAAAAAAAGAACAAATAACAGAGATATGATGAACAACCATGCATTTTAGAATAAAAACACATCAATAAATTTCAACAAAATATAAAAATTATTTGATAATTTAATATTATAATAGAATTATAATAGTTTAATTATCAGCATCATTATCATGCTCCAATGAATCTTGTGACATTTCTTCTAATTCCAATGGAAGTTCCAACGTATCTTTATATAGAAATTGATAATCTTCAATTTCTATTAGGTTACCATTTGAGTCACATAAATTTTCTAGATCTTCATATACATTCACAGGCTCAATATTATTTATGTCATCTTCTTGGACTGCCAGTGCAATAGCTAAGTTTGCACTTCTTTGCTGAGATGTTGGTACTTCAAAATTTGATCAAGCTTGATTTTGCAAATCGACCACCAATCACTCTTACCATGAGATAAACTTAAATATGTATAATAATATACTTTAGTGGCTTGAACTGGCATAATAAATGGCTCATATCAATTATATTTGTGTTTATGGTTAATATCCACTAGCTTCTAATCTTAATGAATCTTTGTACCCACATTTCGGGTAGGATCAAACCACTCACACTATAATAATGCAATCTTATTATTTTCGAGTCTATGATACTCCAACTCAATAACTTCAATGAGTCGACCATAATAATCAATCTCATCTATACTATAACCTGAGCCTTTAATGCATACACTACTATTCATTGTTGTTTTAGAAGAACCATGCTTGATTGTGTGAAATTTATATTTATTGACAAAATACCAGGATATGTTGTCACATATCTAAAAGGTCCTTCACTTAGATTCTAAATTAAAATATTTGAATCTCTATTTGAAGGATCATTTGCCTGTGACATAAATTAAACAAATGATGTTAACAAATAAAGGATACTAATAAATTAAATAATTCAAAAATTTTAAAACTTAATAATTCTCTCATAATTTTTTAACCAATTTGCAAATTCAGTTTCTAGCATATAATCGACATCAATGATGAAAATTACTAGTTGCATATTTTTTAACTGCTCAATATAAATAATACACACATATAAAAAGAGAGAAAATTGTATATCAATTTAATATTATTCCTATTAAGGACAAAGTTAAACTATGATTAAACATGCAACCTTTTTTGGTATACATACTCAATATGTGATGTAGCCTCCTCACAATTAAGTAAAATGTAGCTCTAAGTTGCTTTGTACTCTTTATCTATCATAAATCTTTTTTTTGCTCTTCCAAATGCTCTTCTAGGGTGCTTGAAGATAGATATTTTGTCCAAAGAATCATCTTCTACCATCACATGACCTTTATTATTCCGAGGCACATTTCTATTCTTTGTATTGATATGATCCTCAAAAAAATAAGAACAAAATGATGATACTTCTTCTACTAAATATTCATTGCAAATTGAACCTCCAACTTTTTCCTTATTTCTAACATTCAATTTTAACTTACGAAGATACCTACAACCACAATGTTAGGTTTCAATTATATTAAATTACAATATTACTTTATGTATGAAATAATAAAACATAGCTAATTATATGTATTTACCTCTCAAAAGGATTCATCCACCTATATTGCACTGACCCTACTATCTTTGCTTCATATGCCAAATGGATTGGCAAATGCTCAATTGAGTCAAAAAAACACAATGGGAATTCTATTCAAGCTTACAAAGAATAAGTGGAATGTCATTATCAAGCCTCACAATGTCATCTATTTTGATTATGGTTATTGTTAGTTGTTTCAAAAAAAAATAAGTTCTGTAATGACCTTCTAAACACTTAGGAGAAGTAATTCACAGAATGCAATTGGTATTAATCTCTACATAAAGATATGATAGTCATGACTTTTCATTCCAAATAACTTAAGATTCTTCATATCCAAGTATCTACCCATATTTGACACATATCCATTAAAGAATTTAAAATTTTAAGACCATCACACAATATCTGGCTTGCCTTCTTTTCAAGTGTGCAAGGAGCTTTAAAGAATTTTCATGTTGCCTCATTTAGTTTCAATTCAAGATGCCTATAGTAATCATTCAGCTCTTGACTTGATTTTAAAGTATCTTTTGTTTTTCCGTCTACAGTAAGGATAGTATTGAAAACAATTTTAAACTCATTTTTTTTCAAAATGCATTACATCCAAGTTTTCATGAATTAAATTGGACTTCTAATAGGGTAAGTCTAAAAATATACTACATTTCCTCCTGTCAAATATTTTGCATATTGGTCCATTATTTCTAGGTAGCATTCTTTTCAGTTATCTTTTTCAAGTCTAAACTCTGAATCTCTGTCATAATATCATCTCCTGAATGAACTGATGGTGTAACTGTCATCATAGTTTTATTTTTTCGAAATGTAGTTCTATTTCTTCAAAATGGATGATTCGTAGGTAGAAACTTACTATGGATATCAAACCTTAACTAATTACCACTAAATTTTGAGGTTCTATGCATCCGACTTTTTCATGCAATATGGGCATGTGAATAATCCTGTAGTACTCTAGCCAGATAATGTTGAATATGCATGAAAGTTACTTACCATTCACATAAGGGTCACCCGCATTATGAAATTTTGCTTTTTTGAGATATTATATGTATTCACGCCAACATTCCACAAATGATTTAACTATGCTATAAGAGGTTATAAATAAAAACATCCAGCATGTCTTTCGGATTTTTGGCCCTGAAACCAATATTGACAAAAAAATATATTGCTTCTTCATACACAACCACAAAGGAAAATTATAAGGTGTCACTATCACTGGCCATGTTGAATACTGTTGTCTAGATTGTCCAAATGGTTGAAATCCATCAGTGTAGAGACCCAATCTCACATTTCTACTTTCAGCTACAAAATCTTTATGTATATGATTAAAATACTTCCAAGCAAGTGAATCTAATATATGAAGCATTACCCCTTCTTCAACATCTTGCTCAGAATGCCACCTCATATAATTATCTATAGCATTTGATGCATATAGTCTCTACAACCTAGGAATTAAAGAAAATAATACATCTTCTTAAATGCAACTTTTAATTTTTGTCGCATATCTACAACACAAGAAACCTTTTTAAATCGAGGATGATCACAAAACTTATAGCTAATTAAATCACTATCACCACCCCAATATAACATACATCTATTGAAACAATATCAATTTTTTCTACTAGTTGACCCATTCCTCATAGTAACTTCTTAGTTTTTAAAAGTTGTTAGTTGCCAAATTATTATCCGGAACAATCTCCTTCATCAGTTCTGTCACATGATCAAATAATTTCTCATATATATAATTTTCTGACTTAATGCTCATAAGTAGAGCCACAAGTAGCAATTGCGAATGTGTTTTACAACTAGACCACAACTCATTATCTGTAGCTTTAAGCATTTCATAAAATTTCTTAGCTTCAGGATTAGGTGGTTCATCCATGTATCCATATTGAAGTCAGCACCAACAGCTTCCATGATCATTCGATGGTATCTATTTGATGCTTCTTTACCAAAAACAAATGATTCTGTACCCTCATTTTGGTCAATGTTCTGAGCCATAGTACTTTCCACATGATAAATCCAAACAAAATAATTTGGCACAAAGTCATATTTAGCCAAATGATATCTTATAGAGTTTACATCATGAAAAGAGATATTCTGACACTTATGATAATTACATGGACACTTAATTTTTTTCTCCATCCATCCATCTCGATTGACTACTTGCAAAATTAATGAAAGTTTCAAGTTCACTCAAAAAATTATTATTCAAAATTTCATTCATAAATCTTTTGTACATCCACTAATGATCTTAAATCATTTTGTACTGTTTTATTTGCAAAGAATAATGCTCAAAGATTATTTAGGATTAAACATTCAATTACTCCAAAATATACTAATAATTAAATAAAATTACTTACAGATGAATATTTACAAATTAAATATCATGAATATCGAGGCAATGCATTTACAGAATCTACATGAATAGATAAAGTAATTTATAGCACGATAAAAATTAATAGATATCAGGCTCTTACTAAATAAAGGGAGCAAAATATGATAATGCACAAGAAAATAAAGCTAAAAGAAAGAAATTTAAAGTTTAAAGGGGGAGAGGGAGAGATGGAGAGAGTGAGAGAGAGAGGGAGAGAGAAAGGGGAGAGAGAGAGAGAGAGGGGAGAGAGAGAGAGAAAGGGAAGAGAGGGGGGAGAAATGTAGTGAGGGAGAGAGAGAGAAAGTGGGAGAGAGGGTGAGAGAGAGAGAGAGAGAAAGAGAGTGAGAGTGGGAGTGAGATATAAGAGAGAGAGAGTGTGTGTGTGTGTGTGGGAGAGAGAGAGTGAAAGGGGGAGAGAGAGAGAGAAAGGGGGAGAGAGGGGGAGATATGGAGAGAGGGAGAGGGTGAGAGAGAAAGAGGGAGAAAGAGGGAGTGTGAGAGAGGGAAAGAGAGAGAGAGAGAGAGAGAGAGAGAACGAGCAGAAAGGAGAGGGAGAAAGAAAATAACAAGAAAGAGAGAGTGACACGTAAAGAAAAAAAAGAGAGAATACTAGAAATAATCGGTGAGGGAGAGAGAGACACATAGAGAATGCGGTGTTAGAATGAAGAATTACATAAAAGAATAAGTTCATATATGAGCCTGAGACCCAAGGGGTGGGATTAGGAAAGAGTGTGACCACCCTTATTTGTATTATCCCAAATATGAGCCTGACCAATGGACACTGTCATGCTATATGCTTACATTTTGTTGATATTATATCTTTTGTCATTTAATTTCAAGTTAGCACAACAAATTAGTATTATTTCATTTATTATATCATATAGGTGATATGAAAATAGAAGCAAAAAGAAGAAAAATTGGGGGAAAAAAGAAGTTAATACTCGAACTTTTTAGTAAAAATGAAAATCTGTTAGTTGTTATTAAATTGAGAAAGACGGAGATATGTATATAGCATTCCAAAGGAGAAGAACAATGATAATATTACCTGGTAACAAGAAGAGATAGATTTAGGTTGCTCCCATAGTCACGACTCGCCTCTACTTTGCCATTTCAAAGATTGAAAAATTGCCAAGTGTTAACGACATAGCATTTTTGTTTCAATGAAACCTTATATAAATACTAAAATGGATGTAAATATATATAAAATAAAATACAATAAAATAAGACTAAAATAAAATTATAAAAATTAAATAATTAAAATAAAATAATTGAAATAGATTTTTATTTAACCATAAATGATATTATTTAATAAATAAATAAAATAATAATATATACTAATAAAGTATTCATATATATATATATATATAAAATATAGTTATAGTTATAAATTTATAAGAATCGTATTTATTTTTTATCAATATAATATGAAATAATTATAAAAGTATACAATTTGAATCTTTTAGTCAATATAAATTTTAATGTTTGAAGTGTTCATTTAATAACTACACTGAAATATTAATTTTTTAAATAATCAAATTTTTTTTGATGTAATTAAAAACATCAATATATTAATCTTAAAATATCAACTTTTTTTCTTTGAAATTTTATGAAAAATTTAATTTTTTTTATAAATCATAAATTTCAAATCTTTTAGTCATTATATTTTTAAAATATATCTATAATCATAAAAATTTTATTTTATAAATTTATTTTTATAAATATTTACTTGTTTATTCATTTATTCATATATTTTTATAAATTTTTTTATTTAAACAAACAATTATTTATTTTAGTTTTTTATTAGTGGTAATTTTATTTTTTTTACTGATTAAAATATTTTTAAAATTTTATATTTATATAATAAATTATATAATGTTTTTTAATACAAATATTTAAATATCATAAATAAATATTTTAGAAAAAATTTAGTATAATTTTGTAATTAAATTATAATCAAAAAATCTTTATTTTAATCATATTTAATATAAATTTTTATTCGTATTTATATATTTATCAATTTTTTATAATATCATTATTTATTATTATATGAGGAGATTGTATCTTTAAAAGATCGCTCATCTATAGACCATGATATACCTTTAATTTAAAAAATTATATAAAATAATAAAATAAATGATTCATAAAAAAATATCATTAAATATTAGCGATAGAATGTATAACTAACCCAAATAGCTAGGGAATTATCTCTAGCTAAATGCATATATCTTGAGAAAATAAACATTAAAGAAATTATCACTTCGATTATATATAATCTCATAAAAAAATAAATTCAGATAATTATTTTGTGATGGATTTAAATTGGCTAGGGATAATCCGTCGCTAAATCCGTAGCTAAATTCTCCACTTTTCTTTGCGTGAAATTTAGGAAAATTTAGCAACGAACTTTGTTGGGATCTAATTAGTCAGGCAAAATCCATCGCTAAATTCCCCGCTTTTCTTTGTGCAGAATTTACACAAATATTAGCGATGGATAATGTAGGGATCTAATTAGCTCGGGAAAATTTGTCAATAAAATACGTCGCTCATTATTAGGTAGGAAAATTTCTTTGCTAAATCCATTGCTAAATTTCCTACTTTTCTTCGTGCGAAATTTACGAAAATATTTGCGAGGAAAATTTTTATTCGACCATTTCCATCGCTAAACTATTGTAAATTTTTATTTCAATGAAAAATCAAAAATCCATTATTATTCCCAAGCTAATCAGTCATAATTTAGCTAGGGATTGATTCCTAGCTAAATTTCCCTAGGTAAATAAACATTTTCTTGTAGTGATATATATTTATAACTATATGTGTATAACTATATATAAATATTTGTATAACAATGTAACACTCTATATAATTAAATATAACTATATTTGTAACTATGTATACATATATGTATTCATATAATTAAATCTAAATATTTGTTTATAATATTATATACATTTATGTATAAGTATAACTACTTATAACTATTTGTATGCATATATCTATATATAACAATATGTTTAATTATATATAACTATTTATAATTATATATATTATATGTATAATAACATATAACTATAAATAATTGTATCTTACTATATACATTACGATAAAAGCTTTATACATAATTATATTTAAATATATAATTTACTACTTATATTTAATATATATTTGTATATATTAGTAAATAAAAAAGTATTTTACTATATCTATACCTATACATAACTATATGTATAAATATATAAAATTATATGAAAAAATATATACCTACAAGTATAAATATAAGTATAACTATATGTGTAACTATATGTATAACCACATGTAATTTTATTTATAATTATATTTATAAGAACATACAACATTATGTTGGACAACATGTGTATAACTATATATAAATATTTGTATAACTATGTAACACTCTATATAAATAAATATACATGTATTTGTAACTATGTACACATATATGCATACATATATGTAAATCTATATAATTGATTATAACTTTGTATACATTTATGTATAACAACATATGTCTTTGTATATGAATATATCTATATATAACTATATGTTTACCTATATATAACTCTATTTTTCACTAAATATACTATAGGTATAAGTACATATAACTATAAATAATTATATTTGCCTAAATGTATTACTAAAAAAACATTATACATAACTATATATAAATATATAATTAACAACATATATTTAATATACATTTTTATATATTAGTATATAAAAATCTATTTTATTATATCTATACCTATAGAAAACAATATGTACCCATATATAAAATTAAATAAAAACATATTTATACCAACATGTTTAAATATAAGTATAATTCTATGTGTAACTATATGTATAACCACATGTAACTACATTTATAATTACATGTATTACAACATACAACATTATGTTTATCTATATGTCTATAATTATATATAAATATTTGTATAACTATATAAAACTCTATATAATAAAATATAACTATATTTGTAACTATGTATACATATATGAAAATCTATATATTTGTTTATAACTTTTTATATATTTATGTATAAATTCATATAATTACTTGTATAAATAAATTAATAAATAAATAAATAAATATATATATATATATATATATATATATATATATATATATATATATATATATATATATATATATATATAAACACACATACATAACTATATGTTTAACTATATATATATATATATACATAACTATATGCTTCTCAATAAGTTGAGAGTTTTATGGATCTTCAACAAATTTACTATGATCCTATCCATTTGGAGACCATAGGAGTTCATAAGAATTACCGACTGTACGACATTGGCTCAAAGGGAGTGGCATTTTATTATAGTAGTCATGCTTCTAATTCATCTATCATAGCAATGGTGGATGAGGTGGTCGAACAACATGTAATTAAATCAAATGAATGTTTTGAAGTTATGGAGACATAAATGAAAGAGAATGATGAATAGATATTTTCTTTGAAGGAAGAAATGTGGAAAATGAAAGATGAGAAGGATGAGTAGATACTAATTTGATGGAAGAAATGCAGGATCAAAAGGAGGCCAAGCTTCTATTATCTTCATTATTTCTGAAACATTTAATTTTTGTACTCTCTTTCTCTCTAAACATCATTGATAGACATCTTTTAGATATTTGTTGAAGTTGTATGACTATCAACTTAGATTTGTGTTTGTTCATGGCTATAATTAATATATTTATATATTTGTGAATATGTTTGTGTGTCCTCTAATATTTTGGGTAGATTTTTAGCTTATTCTAGGTATGTAAATGGCTTGGCTGGTCATCCTGGTGCTAGGGAACATCACTTTAGGTTCTGAAGTCATGAGATGAAAGAAAAAATTATGGTCCCACACAGATGCAGGTTTGTTCTTGACACTCTTATTTTGTGCAGATCTGTGTAGTCACAGTTCAGATCTATTAATACTTTTTATTGCTCATCAGTGCAATTAAACTGTTGAAATGCTAATAGCCATTACAATTCCTAAATGAACCTATAGGAGTGGAAAAATTCATTACCATGCAACCTGTTGTTATTTCAACTTCTATTTCCCTTTTATTTGTCACTTTCTAACTTTCTTATAATTAACCATGGACTGATGCATGAAGCTGAGCAACTCAGAAGAATATTTTAATGAATTGTTCACTAGAAATCTTGAAGTCATCTTGATTCAGTAATTTAAAAATATGCTCATTATTATATCGTTGTGTAAAATTTCTAGCAAATGGCAGTTGGTTTTGCTTGTGCTAGTCTATCTATTTATCAATGGAATAGGGTTGTGTTCTTTATTTGTTTGTAAATGTAGAATGTTATGCTTTATGCACAAGTGTAACAATATTCTCTATCTGTGAGGAGTACCAGATTACAAAGAATTAGAAGATGCTAATCATGTTGAAAGACATATATGTGTGTTTTTTCAGCCCTAGATTATTTCCATTTGTTGTCTTTGATGTTATGTGTATTTGCATGAAAGTACATGTGTGTGTGTGTCATCTAAGGCTAAGTGATTATATATACTTACATATAATACTGTAGTATATAAGTACATATATACTACACTATATATGTGCATATATACTGAGTATATATGTATGTATATTCAGAGATTATATGTACGTATATATCGAGTATATATGTTCGGATATACTAACTATATATGTATGTAAATACCAAGTATATATGTTCATATATACTGAGTATATATGTACATATACTCAGATTATACATACATATATACAGTAGTATATACGTAATTATATACTTGGTATATATGTATGTATATACTGATTATATACCTATGTATATACTATAGTATATACATACATATATACTTTGAAGAGACTGTGTACAAGCGATCTTTTCATATAGTATAAATGGAGTTTATGAATATCACAAACTGTGATATTCATAAAATTATATACATTGGGGTAGACATACTCTATCTTTGTCTATAATATCAATTTGAATTCTCACACTTATATATAGACTATGATATATTACGAAATGACAGATAGAGACAAATTTGTATAAATATATATGTCTATCTATTTAGTTATCTTTATATTTATAAATCTAACAACAAAAAAATAGACAAATTAATTTAGACATAATTAATCATTTAGTACTATATATATCTATCTGTCAAGAAATTAGACAGATAGATCATGTTGATAAATAATTTTTATTTATCATAAATTTGTCTAATTAGCTACATATGTAATGGATAGAAATATTTGGATTTCATACAAATATAGATTTAAAATGCATCCCATGCATTTTAAATAGAAATTATTTATCACACAGATAGATAGATAGATAGATAATTTTAGACTAAAAATTATGTCAAAATTAATCTAGATAGATATAGAGGGATATAAATATTCACATCTCTATTTGTCTATCTATCTATCTATCCGTCTATCTATCTATCTATCTATTTTTATATCTATCTGTCTATCTATTTTTATATCTATCTATCTAACTATTTATCTATTTATCTATCTATCTCTCTATCTATATGTCTATCTATATATCTATCTATTTGTCTATCTATCTAACTTTGATCTATCTATCTATCTATCTATATATTTATATGTCAAACTATCTATCAATCTATGTGTCTATCTATATGTCAATCTATCTGTCTATCTATCTATCTATCTATTTGTCAATCAATCAATCTATCTAATTATCTATCTATCTATTCATGTATCTATATATCTATCTATCAAAATTTTTGTCTATCTTTATGTCTATTTATTTTTCTACCTTTCTATATTTCTGGCTATCTTACTATTTTTCTAACTTTTTATCTCTCTGTCTATCTATATTTCTAACTATTTGTCTATCTTTCCATTAATCTATAAGTTTGTGTATATATATTTATCTATCTCTCTCTCTATCTCTCTATCTATCTATCTACCTATCTATGTATCTATCTATCTTTTTATCTATTTATTTATCGACCTATCTTTCTATATATTTATCTATCTATTTATTTGACTATCTATCTATCTATTTATCTGACTATCTATCTATCTATTTACTTGTCATATCTATATCTCTATCTATATATTTGTCTATCTACCTAACTATCTATCAGTCTATCTTTTTGTGTATTTTTTTGTCTATCTATATTTTGATCCATCCATCCATCCATCTATTTATCTATCTATATGTATATATATCTATCTATCTATATATCTAACTATCTATCGATTTATTTGTCTATCTATTTATCGATATATATATATATATATATATATATATATATATATATATATATATCTATTTATCTATTTATCTATTTATCTATCTTTTTGTTTATCTCTCTATATATGTATCTATCTATCTATTTATCTATCTGTCTATCTCTGTGTATCTATTTGTCTATCTATATATCTATATATCTATCTGTTTGTATATCTATATGTCTACATATCTATCTATTTGTCTATCTATCTATGTGTCTATCTATTTGTATATTTATCTATCTATCTAACTATCTATTTGTCTATCTATCTTTCTATCTATCTCTCTATCTATATGTCTATCTATCTATCCATCTAACTTTTGATCCATCAATCAATTAATCAATCTATATATTTATTTCTATAAATATCTGTCAATCTATGTGTATATCTATATGTCAATCTTTCTGTCTAGCTATCTATCTATCTATATTTTTTTCAATCTATCTATCTATCTATCTATGTATTATATAACTATCTGTCAATCTATTTGTTTATCTTTATGTCTATCTATTTTTCTAACTTTCTATCTTTCTAGCTATCTTTCTGTCTTACTAGTTGTATAACTTTTTATCTTTTTGCATTTGTATATATCTAACTATTTATCTATCTTTCCATCAATTTTTATGTTTGTGTGTGTATATATATCTATCTATTTGTCTATATATCTATCTATCTACCTATCTAACTAAGTATCGATCTATCTTTCTATCTATTTATTTATCAATCTATGTTTTTATATAATTATCTGTCTATTTATATCTTTATCTATCTATTTATTTTTCATATCTATATATCTATCTATCTATTTGTCTAACTGCCAATCTATCTATCAACCTATCTTTTTGAATAATTTTGTCTATCTATCTTTATATCCATCCATCCATCCATCCATCTATCTATTTATTTCTTAATATGTCTATATATCTATCTATCTATATATCTAACTATCTATCTATTTATTTGTTTAATCTATTTGTCTATATATCTATCTATATATCTATTTATCTATTTGTCCATTTATTTTTCTCTCTCTATATATGTATATATCTTTCTATCTATCTATCTATCTACCTAACTATCTATCTATCTCTCTATGTGTCAATCTATCTATCTAAGAATTTGTTTATCTATTTTACTCTCTCTATATATTTATATTTATCTATTTATTTGACTTTGTATTTGCCTATCTATCTGTCAATCCATCTTTCTATATATATGTCGATCTATTTGATTATATATCTGTCTATCTATCTATCTCTCTATCTATCTATTTGTCTATCAATCTAACTATGTATCTATCTAGTTATTTGGCAATCTATCTAACTATATATTTGTGTGTGTGTGTGTGTGTGTGTGTGTGTGTGTGTGTGTGTATATTTATCTTTATCTTTCTATCAATCTATCTATTTATTTATCTATCTGTCGGTATGTCTATCTTTTTATCTATATATCAATATGTCAATCAATATGTCTATCTATTTATCCATCTATCTATCTATCGATCTATCTGTCTATCTATATGTCTATCTATTTGTCTAAATCATTGTCTATCTATTTACATATCTATTTGTCTATCTATATCACTTTCTATCTTTTAGTTTATCTGTTTATCTATTTATCTTTTATCTATCTATCTATATTTATATCTTTCTTTCTATTTATCTCTCTATCTATCTATCCATCTATATATCTATTTATCTATCTATCTATATATTTATATATCTAAGTATCTTTCTATCTCTCTATTTATCTATTATCTATGTGTCTATCTATTTGTCTAACTTTCAATCAATCAATAAATTAATCTGTCTATTTGTCAATCTATTTGTGCATTAATGTTTGTATCTATCTATATATCTACATATCTATCAACATATCTATCAATATATGTATCTGTCCATCTATCTGTCTAACTATTTTTTAATCTTTCTTTCTATCTATCTGTTTATCTTTCTTTCTCTCTATCTGTCTATCTAACTATCTATATATTTGGCAATCTATTTATCTAACTATTTGTCTATATCTATTTAACTATATGCATATATTTATGTCTATATATCTGTCTATCAATTAATCTATCTATATGTCTATCAATCTGTCTATCAATCTATCTATCAATTTTACTAATAATCTATCTATCAATCTTTTTATCTAATTATCAAAATGTCTATCAATCGTTCTACCAATATGACTATGTATCTATCTATTTGTCTATCTATTTAACTATCTATCTATCAATTTATATGTTTATCTATTCATCTATTTATGTATCTATCTATCTCTCTATCTATCCAAATATCTATATATCTAGCTTTCTATTTATCTATCTATCTTTCTATCTATTTGTGTATCTATATGTCTATATATATGACTATCTATTTGCCTATCTATCTATCTATCTATTTATTTAACTATCTATCTATCTATAAATCTGATAATATATCTAACTATATATTTGTCTATATATCTTTTTAAAACTATCAGTCTATCTATCTATCTATTTATCGAACTATTTATCTATCTTTTTATCTATCTATTATCAGTCTATCTATCTATTTATCTATTATCTAGCTATCTATTTATTTATCTATCTATCTATCTATCAAACAATCAATATATCTATCATTCTATCTATCTATCTAACTATCTCTCCTATCTATCTATCTGACTATATATATATATAAATATATATTTATATATCTATCTGACTATATATCTGTCTATCTATTTATCTATTTATATGTCTGTTTATCTATCTACGTGTCAATCTTTCTATCTATCTATAGTTATTTCTATC
Organism: Sapria himalayana; assembly: GCA_029783825.1. Classification (NCBI taxonomy): domain Eukaryota; kingdom Viridiplantae; phylum Streptophyta; class Magnoliopsida; order Malpighiales; family Rafflesiaceae; genus Sapria; species Sapria himalayana. Next base: position 662,581 of record JAREIK010001443.1, read on the forward strand.
TATTTGTCAATATATTTGTCTATCTATACGTGTATCTATATGTCTATCAATCTATCTATATATCTATCTATTCTTCTATCTATTAATATGCCTATCTATTATTTTATCTACCAATCTAAATATCTATATATATATATATATATATCTTTATATATGTCTTTCAAATTATCTATCTATCCATCTGACTTTCGATCTGTTTATCTATATGTCCAACTATTTGTCAATCTATCTGTCTATTTATTTTTTTTCTATCTTGCTATTGATCCATGTAAATATCTTTCTATCATACTAACTTAATAATTTTCTATATATCTATTTATCTATCTACCTAACTATGTGTATATATATCTATTTATCTATCTTTCTATCTATATATCTATATACCTATTTGTCTATGTATCTTTCTATCTATCTATTTGTCTATATATTTTTCTATCTATCTATATATCAGTCTAATTATTTGTCTTTCTATTTGTTAATCTATATATCTATAAGTGTATCTATCTATCTATTTATCTATTTATCTATATATCTATCTTTTCATATGTCTAATTATCGGGCTATCTATTTAATGATATATATTTTTATTTACTATCTGTTTATCTTACTGTTTATCTATCTATCTATCTATCTGTTTGTCTATTTATTAGTTTATCTATCTGTATATCTATCTTTCAATGTGTCTCTCAATATGACTATCTATTTATCTGTCTATCACTCTATCTATCTGTCTATATATTGATCTGTCTATTTATCTATCTATCTATCTACCTATCTATATATCTATCATTGTATATCTGTCTATTTGACTTTTTATTTGTCTCTCTATCTATTTATATATCAATTTTTATATATATATCTGTCTATATAAATATTAATATATCTTTCTATCTATCTAACAACTATATTTTTTATCAATCAATCAATCTACCTTTCTATTAATCAATCAATTAATCAATCAATCTATCTATCTATCTATATTACTGTCTATCTATTTGTCTATCTTTATGTCTATCTATCTGTCTATCTATCTATATACCTCTCTATTTAACTATCTATCTATCATTCTATCTATCTATCTATCTAGCTATCTATCATTCTCTCTATCTTTCTATCTATATGTGTGTCATTCTGTCTATCTATCTTTCTATCTACTTGACTATAGATCTTTCTATATATTTATATATCTATTTGTCTATCTATATGTTTATCTATATATTTATCTATCTATCTATCTAACTATCCATCAATCTTGCAATCTTTCTATTTGTCTATTTATTTCTTTATCTATCAATATTTCTTTCTTTCTATCTATCTGTCTATCTAAATGTCTATATTTTTGTCTATCTATAGATTTATCTATTTGTTTATCTATCTATCTATCTATCTATCTATATACTTATATATCAATCTATCAAACTGTCAATCTATCATTCTATCTATCTATCTATCTATTTATATGTGTCAATCTGTCTATCTATCTTTCTATCTATTTTACTATATATATTTCTATATATTTATATAAATATTTGTCTATCTTTCTAACTATTAATGTATCTACCTTTTTCTTCATCTATCTATCTCTAAGTGTATCTATCAATCTACCTATCTATTTGTCTATCTATATGTCTATATATCTATATATCTATTTGTTTATCTATCTTTTTTATATCTGCCTATCTTTGTGATTATCGAACTTTATATCTATCTAACTGTTTATTTGACAATTTATCTATCTATCTATCTATCTATTTATCTATCTGATATAATTATTTGTTTATTCATCTGTCTATCAATATGTATATCAATCAATCTAACTGTCTATCAATATGTGTATCTATCAATCTAACTGTCTCTTTTTATCTGTCTATCTATCTATTTATCGATCTATCTATTAATCTATTTATTGATCTGTCTCTCTATCTATCTATCAATCTATCTATCTATCTATTTGTCTATCTATATGTCTATTTATGTGTCTATCTATCTATATATCTATCTTTTTGTTAATCAATCAATCAATATTTTTATCAATTTGACTAATAATTTATCTATCTGTCTACCTACCTACCTACCTATCTATCTATCTGCTATCAAACTATCATACTATCATTCTATCTATCTGTCTATCTATCTATCTATTTATCTATCTATCTAACCTATCTATCCATCCATTTATCTATCTAAGTATCTATATATCTATCTAACTGTCTATTAATCTATTTATCTATCTAAATGTCTATATTTTTGTCTATCAATAGATATATCTATCTAATGGTTTATCTATTTATCTGTCTATCTAGCTATCTATATGTCTATATATCTATCTGTCTATCTATGTGCTATCTATGTGTCTATCCATCTTTCTTTCTTTCTTTCTATATATATATATATATATATCTATCTATCTGCATGCCTCTCTATCTATCTATCTATGTGGCAATATATCTATCTATCTATCTACCTATCTATCAGTCATTCTATTAATCTATCTACCTTTTTATCTATCTATCTACCTATATATCAGTCATTCTATTAATGTATCAATCTTTTTATCTATCTATTTATCTATCTATAAGTGTATCTACCTTTATATCTATCTATTTATCTATAAATATGCCTATATATTTGTCTACCTATTTGTCTTTATATCTATTTTTCTATCTATGTATCATTTTGTATATTTATCTTTATATCTATCTATCTATCTGTATGTCTATCTATCTATTTATCTATCAGTCTAACTTTTTGTCTATCAATGTGTCTATCAATATGTGTATCTATTTGTCTAACTATATATCTATTTCTCTCTATCTATTTATCAACTTTTTGATCTATCTGTGTATCTATCTATTTATCGATCTATCTATCTATATATCTATCTATTTATTAATCAATCTATCTATCTATCTATCTATCTATTTATCTATCTATCTATTTGTCTATCATTTTATTTGTATATCAATCTGTCTACCTATCTGTGCATATATCAATATAAATATCTATGACTATCTGTCTATCTATTATCTATCTATATTTATATCTAGTGAATTGTCTATCTAAATATCTATATATCAATCAATCAATCTATCTATCTATCTATTAATTTATTTGTCTATATATCTATCTATCAATCCTTTTATATGTCTATCCTTCTTTCTATCTATCTTTCTATCCATCTCTATATCTATTAATCTAACTATCTATATATTTGTCTATCTATCTATTTATCTACCTATCTATCTATTTATCTATTTTTCTTTCTATATGCATGTCTATTTGTATATCTATCTATCTTTCAATCTATCTATCTCTCTGTTTATCAATCTTTATAACTTTTATCTATCTGTCTAACTATTTGTATGTCTATATGTCTGTTTGTCTTTATGTCAATCTGTCTCTTTATCTATTTAATTATATATCTATTTATTTAACTATCTATCTATCTATTTGTTTGTCTATCTATCTATTTGTCTATCTATATATCTATTTGTCTCTCTCTCTTTATCAATTTACCTGTGTGTCTATCTGTCTATCTATTTATCTGTCTGTCTATCTGTCTATCTATTTATCTATCTTTCTATCTGTCTGTCTATCTATTAATCTTTCTATCTATTACGCTACCTCATATATATATATATATCTCTATTTGTCTATCTATCTTTCTATATATCTACATGTCTTTCTTTATTTCTATCTTTTAGTCTATCTATCTATTTGTCTATTTATATATCTATATATTTGTCTGTCTATCTATCTTTCTATATATGTGTGTATATATATATATATATATACACATATATTTGTCTGTCTATATATATATATCTCTCTATACATCTATCTGTCTACACTACAAGAAATTATCTGTTTAGTTAGTTTGAAATTTTGCTAGTGATATAATCCCTAGCTAATTTACGAGGGATTAACTAAGGAACCGCAAGAGAGGTTTGATTTTATAATGAATAATAAATTTGAGGTGGTTGTGTTATGGATTAGAGATTGAAATTTTTTATTTAATAATATCTCTAGATAATATTTTTATTGATTTTGGTACAAACATTCACGGCAAGTTTAGCAAAGACTTTATATATAGATTTTCCCTAGTAAATTAGCTTACCAAAAAATCCCTCAATAAATCATTATCAAGAAAAATATTTTTACAACTATATATTAATAGCAACCGATTAGTCCTTAAATTATAATTTTCACAAAATATATGTATTTATCTAGGGATTTTCCCTAGCATAGCTTGGGTTTATTTTCATCGTTAATTTATACTGAATTATTTTTTTATATATTATTTATTTTAATATTTGATGTAATTTTGCATCTTAATGGTTTGTCATGATCTATGGATGAGGGATCCTTGAAAGATTCCTTTTTTTCATATAATTATAAAAATAGGATATTATAAATAAATAATTTCATAAATATATAAATACGAATAAAAATAAATATTAATAAAGACTAAAATAACTATTTTTATGATTATAAAATTATAAAAATATATACAAAATATTATTTGAATTAATTAATAAAGATATTTAAATATTTGTATTAATAAATACATTAAATAATTAATTTTATACTTAAAACATTTTTTAAAATATTTGAAATAATACATAAACCTACATAAATATTTGTGTTAATAAAAACCTAAAATCATTATTTGTTTTATAATAAAAAAATATTCATAGAAAATCTAAATTAACAAATAAACAAGTAAATATTTATATTAATATAACTTTAAAAAAATTTTAATGATTATATGAATTTATTTTAAAATTTATTACTAAAAGATTTGAAATATTTGAATTATTAAAAAAATTATATTTTTCATTAAATTTAAAATAAAACAAATTGATATTTAAGGATAAATATATTGATGTTTTAATTTCATCCAAAAACATTTGACGTTATAAAAAAATATCTCAAAGTGCTTATTAAAACAATACTTTAGGTGTTTTTTAGGGTTTAATTTTTTTTAATATTACTAATAATATTTTATTCTCCTAAACACACTTACAATTATTTTTAGTCCTATTAACACTTTTGAAAATCACTACTAAACTGACCCCATGTTGATTTTAATTCAACTTTTATTTTTTCCTCAACTAACATTTATAAAAATTAAAGTTTTTAGTCAATTATTATAGTATATTAAAAAGAAAATAAAAAATAATATTAAATTTAATATAAAATATGTAATCTTAAAATAATAAAAAAATAAATATTAATATTTTAAAATTTAACAAGTTAAACATGAACAATAACCTAATCGGTGGTCGAGTAAAATAGCATCAAGAAGGCAATCTGCTTACGGAATATTTTTTGCAGTTTGTTATGCTTCATCATTCTAATTCTGATCGGTGTTCTTGCCTTTTTGATTCATCTTTTTTCCATATTTTTTAAAACATGAATTATAATGATACATAACCTAATCGGTGTTCTTTCAATTTGAAGACCTCATTTTGTGTTTTCATTTGTTGTGTTATTTGGTCCATGCTTTTAGTTTTTGACAAAGAATGGAATATATGATACTTGGAATTGGTTTGATGATCGAACTTGGTAATTTAAATTAATTTCACACAAGATAATTTTTTTTTCCATTGATTTTATTAAAATATTTAAGCTAACTGTTCTTAACATTAATTAAAATTAGGTATCCACTTGGGCAAGTGATAGGAGGAACTGTCTACCTAGGATTGACTTAAACTACCAGGAAAAAAATGGAAGTGAGTCCTTGGAATCTACTACTCAACAATTTTCTTAATTTATATCAATCAGATATTAGCTAGCAGACTCTCCCGAATATCTTTTATTAATTTTATTCTTCTTATGTTATAATTACATGTTGATTACTTATTATACTAGGATACCAAATTTGTTCAATTTTCATCCTTCAAAACTATTAGTTTATTCATTGCACCTAATAGTTTTTGCATTTGCTTCATGGGAAACTTTACTTTTGACCTAGGTTAGTGTGATAATGTCTACCTTTTGTCTGCCTTTCATTTTGTAATAAAAGTTTGATTTGATGATATTACTTTTCTAATACAGGAAGTTAAGGGTGTTGGTTCTAAGCTGACAGCAGTTGCTTATTTTTCCATTGTAAATGATACAAGCATTGTCAGTTCTACACCATGTTTGAATGTAAATATTTTAAATAAAATATGCATAAATTAGGTTATAGATATTTAAAAATTGGAAATAGGTTGGTTAGGCTTTATTTACAACACCATAAACCATGAAAACCAATTGAACAGTAATCTTAACTTCCATTAAAGTCAGCATACATACAACATAAATACCAATCTTACTTAAGAGAAAATTGATATTATGATTATATAAAATTTTTATGAATGTAAGTTGATCACAAATAATGCAGAGGATGAAATGTCAGTGTTCTCTTAAATCTTATTGTTTAAATTATTGTTTAATGCAATATGTTTTATTTATTCATAAACAATTTAATTAAAAGCAAATCATATATTTTTTGGTGTATGATTCAAATGAGTTTACAAGTGATAGAAGTTTTGACTCTTTATTGTGCTTGTGTTAGAGATGATATTTTGGGTAAAGCCAAAATATTTATTAGTTTAATTGGCAATTAAGTTAGGCAAAACTAATATCTCAGTTAGATTGGTTGCTCACATTGATTTAGTACGCCTAAAATACTCAACTTAGAACTTCATTGCTTAGATTGCAAGTGAATACCTGCCCAGGTTATGCTACTTGAATTTTCAAGTTGACTTTGTGTAATGTTAAAATATAATAAATTTGTATTTTATTAAGAGATAATATTTAAAGATTTTATTTTAAAAATTATATAAATTATTAATCTTTTGCTTAAAACATATATTCAACATAAATTAGAATACTCATAAAATCAAGAATATTTATAATTAGTTAAAGAATTGTTGATATTGTATAATCTTGATAAAATAAAATTCATTAAATTTGATATTGTTCATGTTTTTTTCACAACCTCTTTAATTTTGATATAATTAAAGAAACAATTAAATTTTTTTTCATGTAAAAAAAAGATATCATCCTCAATTAAATATAAATTATGAGCTAATCATGGTGATACTAATTAGTAAATTTTTTTTGCTAGTCTAATATTGTTTGAAAATATTTTTTTATTGTTGTTAGGTGTTATTAGACGTAGAGAAAATTATGTAATGGTGCAATAGAATAATATTTTTTAAAAAAGTACCTAAATAAGTAAATATTCGTATTAAAAAATACATCAAAATAAAAGATTTCTACATTTTGGTAAACTCAAAAAATACTTTTATTGCTCCTATTAATTTCATGATTTGAAAAAAAAATAAAAAAATAATATCAAAACATCTATTTTCAAAAACACTATAGCATGAGAGGTATACTTTTTTGGAAAATGGTATTCCTGATTTATAGCAATATAATATTTATATAAATATTATAAAAAATATAACATTATATATAAGTATTTATACATATTTATATTCATATTACTCTAATATATAATATATATAAACATATAACATTATAAGCATTGATATGTTTATATAAACATATAAATGTTATATATAAATATTTATATATATGTATAAATGTTTATAAATATTTATCCAACATGTACATAACACTATCCATTTATATAATTGTTTATATAACATATAAAATATTTATACATATTTATAAATATTTATATAGCATATACATTTTTATATAAATATATAATATTTATAATGTTTATATAATTGTGATATATATACTATATAATATTTATAAAAGTGTTACACGCACACACACACACATATATATGTAACATTTATAAAAATATTTTGAATACAACATTATATCTAAACACTAATACATTTATATAATCATATGCCATTATATATAAAAGTGTATACTTTAATATAAATGTGCAACTAAGAGAATAGTGATGTGCAATATGATACTTGTATGCATACACAAGATAATATCTCTATAATATATATATCATATAAAGAAATGATATATCATATAGGGATATTAGTAGTTTTATCTATGAATGAGGCTGAAAGTATTATTGGGAATTGAGGGAGACAAGTCAATTGTCATTGTCATTTAGGAGTCTTCATAGAGCTCCCCTATCATGATACTTACTTTAAAGAAGTAAACAAATCTTTTTTAAAAAATTATTGTTGATACTTCTTATTTGTTATGTACTATAGTTTTCATAACTCATCTTTTTACTTAGATGTATGATATTAACTCAGAAGTTAATAATCATAGTATAGAAAATTATTATTTGCTTTATATTTTCTTCTTGTTTTTTTAAATATTGAAATAGCTGCTAAAAAATTATCTAAAATCATTTGTAATAGTAATATACAAGTTGAAATTTGGTTGCTCGTCTTTTTTTTTTTATTTTTGGATTTATTTGTAGTCTTATTTTTGTAAGTTATATTTGTAAGTAATTAATTTTTAATTTTATTTTTTTGGATAATGTTAAGATTATATATTTTTATTGTTATGGTCAGATATTTTATTATTTGTTTGAATATTATTTAATATGTTACTTGTTCTTTATTTACTTGGTTATTTATTTTTTATTTAATTGAGATGTTATAAGTTTTGAATGGTTATACATTTATACAATATATCAATGGTTATATGAAATAATATGTTTTCTTAATAAATGAAATAATATCAAAATTTAATTGCCAATTAATAGTTTTCATAGTTATTAGTAATATTATTTATTTTCTCCATTGTTATAACCATAATTAAATTTTTTTATTTCTGAAATTTATTTGATTAATTTATAAATAATATTATAAAAAATAACTATAAAAATTTCATAAGCTATTAACCATAAATTTATTTATTTATTAAATAATATAATTAATGGTTAAAAATTAAATAATTTTGTTTTCTAATAATTTTAGTCTCTGACACATCACTCCCTAGTCTAGCCATCTCTACATAATTAGGTTAGTTCACTTTTGAAAAACCTTTGAGTTGACTCTCAGAACACACCATCATCGCAACATCATTTCGAAGAACCATATCAAACAAAGAACATCTCTCAAAATATGTCATCGTCGCAGCATCATTTCAAAGATCCATATTAAACAAAGAACAACTCTATCTATCTATCTATCTCTCCCTCTCTATGTGTTTTTTGTTTATTTTCAAAACTCATTACTAATTAGTAATGATTTTTGCAAATTTAAAATTAGTAGTGAGCTAAAAGTGCTTTTTTGTTGAGGTATTGTGTCTTAATGATAAATCGGTAGTGTGAACTTTTTTATTTTAATGATTATTTTTTTAAAGGCTTAATGGATTTCACATCAACATAAAGTTTGCTAGCTCTGAAATTCGAAGAAGAATAGAAAAAGAGGATAAAAAAATTAATAACAAGAGGAGAAGAAGAGCAAGGTGCTGTAATTTTTAAAATTCAAGTTATATCCTATATTCTAATTTATGGTTTTTATATTTTAGAATTTTTTACTTGTAGAGAAGATGAATACAAAGAACCTGTGGAAATTTATCTACTATTCAAGTTTTTGTGGTTATAGTATGAAACTCTTATATTTTTTTCAAAGAAGAAGGTACAGCTTAACCATAACCGTTAATTTTGCTATCATTGCTCATGTTGATAGTTTGTTGAGGCTATAATTTTTGTTGGTGGATGATGATAAATTTTTTTTAGTTTTTTTTGGCCTGATATTAATTCTTGTTTAATAGTACTATTGAAAAAAATTCACTACACTAAGACTTTATTATATCTATCTAATATTGGTATGTAGAATAAAAGCACACTTGATGGAGAAATGGGGGGTGTAGATCACTAAGAACCCAAGTCAGACGATACATTATTGTAAGCAGGGGAACAAACATCTTGTAGAATTTTCTCATTGTGTTTTATTAGATATCATGCATTCTTAAAGCACGCTAATCATGCATAGTGATTTATTTCGTGTATAATGATTTTTTTAAAAAAATCAAACAAGATGAAACATGCCATTTACTAATGATTTTTAAAAATTTCACTATGATCTAATGTTGATTACAATTATTGCTGAGAATCAAAATATCAAAGTAATGATTTTTAATTAAAATTGTTTATTGGATTTAAATTTTCATATGAAAAAAATATTTTTAATATTGGGGTGATATTTTAGATTTAATGTTATTTAAATGTCAGGAGGGAAGGAATTTTGTTACAGTAGTAGGTAAACAGATTTTATTTTTTGTTAATCCATCTCTAATTCCATCGATAAATTTCAATCTTTTCTTTGAGCGAATATCTACGATAATTTTAGCAATGGAAGATTTTCATTCGAACATTTCCATCACTAATCCATGACTAATCCATCATAAACTTTTAATTTATTGTAAAATCAAAAATCTGTTGTTATACCTTAGCTAATCCCTAGCTAATTATATAGGAAATTTATGCCTAGTTAAATTTCCTTAGCTAAATAGATATTTTTTTTTAGTTATCAATGTGTATATCTATATGTCTAACTATCTATATATCGATCTGCAATATCAATATGATTATATATCTACATATCTATCTGGTTAATTATTTGCATATCTATGTAACTATCTATATATCTATCGATCTCTCTTTCTATCTGTCTATCTATCTATCTATTAGTTTATCTATCATTCTTAATATCTGTCTATCGATCAATCTATAAATATATCTATTTATTTGTATATCTATCAGTCTAACTATCTTTCTATCTATCTATTGATCGATCTATCCATTTGTCTATCTATCTATCTACCTATATGTTTATCTATCTTTCTATTTTTCTATCAATCAATCAATCAATCTAATTATCAATCTATCTATATATCTATCTGAATATATATTTGTCTATCTATTTGTCTATCTATTTGACTATCTATCTGCCTATCAATCTATCTATTTGACTATCTATCTATCTATATATCTATCTGTCTATCTATCTATCTATCCAACTTTCTATCCATCTAACTATAAGTATATCTATCTATCTTTCTATATATCTATCTATCCATCTATATTTGTCTATCATTTTGTGGATGTATCTATTTGTCTATCTATCTCTCTCTCTATTTGTGTATATATATCAGCTAATCTTTTGATCTATCTATATGTCTGTTTATGTCTATATATTTTTCTATCTATCTATCTATATGTCTATATATTAATCTTTTGATCTATCTGTCTATCTATTTATATGTCTATATATTTTTCTATCTATAAGTCTATTTACAATTGATATAACTGCCTATCTATCTATTAATCTTTCTATCTATCTGTATATCTATATATCTATCTATTTACTGATCTTTCTATTTATTTATGTGTGTGTGTGTGTATCTATCTATCTATTTATCTATCTACCTATTTATCCATCTACCTATCAATCTATCTATCTAACTAATAATTTTTCTGTCTATCTATCTATCAACCTTTCTACCTTTCTATAAATATTTATATCTATCTATCTATCTTACTTTTAATCTATCTATCAATCTATCTTTTAATCTATCTATCAATCTTCTATTATTAATGGTATATAAATTTGTCTATCAATCTATCTATCTATTCATATATCTACCTTTTCCTTTCTATATATATATATATATATATCTCTGTCTGTCTATCTTTCTATATGTCTTTCTATCTGTTTAATTGTTTATCTACCAATCTATCTATCTATCTGTCTGTCTATCAATCTGTCTATCTTTATGTCTAACTATCTCTCTATCTCTATATCTTTATGTCTATATATTTGTCTATCTAAATTTTTATCGATCTATCTATATGTCTATCTATGTATCTATCTATCTATTTGTATATCTATTTATCTATCTATCTATCTATGTGTCTATCTATCTATATAATTAACATTCTAAATGTTTATCTATTAGTCTATCTATCTATCTATATAATTAACTTTTTAACTATCTATCTATCTATCAGTCTATCTATCTATCTATTTTTATATCTGTCTATCTATCTATCAATCTATAGGTAAATCTATATGTCAATCTATCTATCTTATCTATTTAAATATCTATCTATCTATATTTAAGTCTATCTTTATATGTATCTATCTATTTATCTATCTGCTTATCTATTTGTTTAACTATTTTTCAATCTATCTGTCTATCTATTTGTTTATCTATTTATTTATCTATATATATATATCTATCAAATATATGTCTATCTATCTGTCTATCTATCTATCTATTTGTCTTTCTATGTATCTATATATCTATCTACCTTTCGATCTGTCTATATTTTTGATAATCAATATGTCAATCTATCAGTTTATCTATCTATTTATCTTTATGTCTATCTATATGACTATCTATCTATCTAAAATTCTATCTATATATCTTTCTATCTATTTATATGTTTATCTATTTGTCTATATATCTTTCTATCAAAATTTCTATCTATATGTCTGTTTATTTCTCTATTAATCTGTCTATCAATATGAATATCAATCTATCTATTAGAGTAGCTGTCTATCAATTTGTCTATCTATATGTATATATTTCTATCTAATGATCTATCAGTCTATCTTTCTATCCATATATAAGTCATCTTTCTATCTATCTCTCTGTCTATCTGTCTATATTTGTGTGTGTGCATATATCACTATCTATTTATCTATCTATTTATCTATTTGTCTATCTCTCTCTATCTATCAATCAATCAATAGGTTCATTTATTTGTTTATATATCTATCTATCTTTCTATCTATTTATTTTTCTATCTATCTATCCATCTATCTATCTATTTATCTATCTATTTTTCTAATAATTTATCAAACTATCTATCTATGCATCTTTCTATCTATCTATCTATCTATATGTTTATTTATCTATCTATCTATTTATCTAGATGTTGATTTATATATCTATCTGTCAATTTGTAAATTTATCTATCTATTTATCTATATATTTGACTATCAATCAATCTATCTATTTGTCTTTCAATTTGTCTATCAATCAATCTATCAATCAATTTATGAATCTCTCTGTAAATCTATCTATCAATCAATCTATCAATCTTTCTACCAATCTATCTATTGATTTTTTATCAATATATCTATCAATCTGGGTATATATATATATATATATATATATATATATATATATATCTATCTATCTATCTATCTATCTATCTCTTTATCTATCGATCAATCTATCTATCAATCTATCAATCAAAATGTCTATCAATATGTCGAGCAATTTGTCTATAAGTATATCTATCAATCTTTCTATCTATATGTATATTTATTTATCTATCTATCTGTCTATCTATCTATCAATTAAACAATCTATTTGTCTGCCTATTTGAATGTCTATCAATCAGTTTGTCTGTCTATTTATCTATCTTTTTTTATGTCAGTCTATTTGTCAAACTATCTATCAGCCTATCTATTTGGCTATCTAAATATCTAACTATTTATTTATCTATCTATATATCTATATATATCTTTTCTTGTCTATCTGACTATCTATTTGTCTATTTATTTGTCTATCTAACTATCTGTTTATCTATATGTCAATTTTTCTATATAAATATCAATATATCTATTTTCTATGTGTTTGACTATATGTTTGTATATATTTCTCCCTATATGTCTATCTATCTGTTTGTCTATCTGTCTATCTATCAATGAATCTATCTATATATCTAATTGTCTATTTATTTATCTAAATGTCTATCTATCTATCTATCTCCCCATTTATCATTCTATTTATCTATTTATCTATCTATCTATCTTTTTGTTTTATGTCTATCTTTTTGTTTGTCTATCTGTTCATCCATCTTTCTCTCGGACTATCTATTTATATGTCTATCAATTTATGTATTTATCCATCTATCTATCTATCTATAAAACTATCTGTCTATCTTTTTATATATTTGAATATCTATTTGTCTATCTCTCTATCTGTCTATCTATCTATATATCTATGAGTTTATTTATTTGTTTATCTATCTATTTATCTATCTGTCAGTCTATTTGTCTGTCTATTTGTGTGTATAACTATCTATCTATATGTTTATCTATTTGTCTGTCTATCTATTTGTCTATCAATGTATTTATCTATCTATCTTTCTATCAATCTCTTTGTCTATCTTTTATATATTTGTCTATCTATCTATGTATCTATCTATCTATTTGTCTAATTATCTATCTATTTATTAATAAATTAATCTTTCTTTTTATTTATCTAACTATATGAATATCTATCTTTCAATTTTCTATCTATTTGTAAATCTCTCTATCTATCTAAATGACTATATATATGTCTATCTATCTATCTATAAATCTGTTTATCAATTTATCCCTCTAATTGTTTACTAATCTCTCTATCAATTTTTCTATCAATCTAACTATCGACAAGTCTATCATTTAATCTTTAAATTTATCTTTCAATCTAATTATCAATTTGACTATCTATCTATCTATATATTAATCTATCTATATATTTTTCCATCGATTTGTCTATTGATCTATTTATTTATCTATCTATATGTTTGTCTAACTATCTATCTATTTGTCTATCTATCTATCTATCTATCTATCTATATATCTTTATTTCTTTCTTTCTATTAATTTATCTTTATATCTATTTGTCTATCTATTTATCTATCAATCTATTTATCTATCTATTAGTGTATCTATTAGTCTATTTGTCTATCTATCTGGCTATCAATCAATTTATAAATCTATCTATTTAATTATTTTTCTATTAATGAATCAAACATTCTATCTATTAATCAATCAAACAATCTATCTATCTATCTATCTAAAAATTGACTTATCTATCTATCTATCTATCTATATATTTCTCTGTCTATCTATCTGTCTATTTATTAATCAACCTATCAATCAATCTATTAATCTCTATATTAATCTATCTATCAATCTCTCTGTCAATCTATCTGACAACTATCTATCAATATTTCTTCCAATCTATCTATTTATTCGTTTAACAATATATCTATAAATATGTGTATCTTTATATCTAGTTGTCTATCTATTTATCTATCCATCTATTTATCTATCTATTAGACTATCTATTAGTCTATTTTTCTATCTATCTGGCTATCAATCAATTTATAAATCTATCTATTTAACTATTTTTCTATTAATGAATCAAACATTCTATCTATCTATCTATCTATTTATCTATTAATCAATCAAACAATCAATCTATCTATCTATCTAAAAATTCACTTCTCTATATATCTATATATCTGTCTATCTATCTATCTATCTATTTATTAATCAACCTATTAATAAATCTATTAATCTCTATATTAATCTATCTATCAATCTCTCCATCAATCTATCTGACAACTATCTATCAATATTTCTTCCAATCTATCTATTTATTCATTTAACAATATATCTATAAATAAGTTTATCTTTATATCTATTTGTCTATCTATTTATCTATCCATCTATTTATCCATCTATTAGTCTATCTATTAGTCTATTTGTCTATCTATCTGGCTATCAATCAATTTATAAATCTATCTATTTGACTATTTTTCTATTAATGAATCAAACATTCTATCTATCTATCTATCTATTAATCAATCAAACAATCTATCTATCTATCTATCTAAAAATTGACTTATCTATCTATCTATATATTTGTCTGTCTATCTATCTGTCTTTCTATTAATCAACCTTTCAATTAATCTATTAATCTCTATATTAATCTATCTATCAATCTCTCTATCAATCTATCTGACAACTATCTATTAAAATTTCTTCCAATCTATCTATTTTTTGTTTAACAATATATCTATAAATATGTGTATCTTTATATCTATTTGTCTATCTATTTATCTATCCATCTATTTATCTATCTATTAGTCTATCTATTAGTCTATTTGTCTATCTATCTGGATATCAATCAATTTATAAATCTATCTATTTAACTATTTTTATATTAATGAATCAAACATTCTATATATCTATCTATTTATCTATTAATCAATCAAACAATCTATCTATCTATCTATCTAAAAATTCACTTCTCTATATATCTATATATCTGTCTATCTATCTATCTATCTATTTATTAATCAACCTATTAATCAATCTATTAATCTCTATATTAATCTATCTATCAATCTCTCCATCAATCTATCTGACAACTATCTATCAATATTTCTTCCAATCTATCTATTTATTCATTTAACAATATATCTATAAATAAGTTTATCTTTATATCTATTTGTCTATCTATTTATCTATCCATCTTTTTATCCATCTATTAGTCTATCTATTAGTCTATTTGTCTATCTATCTGGCTATCAATCAATTTATAAATCTATCTATTTGACTATTTTTCTATTAATGAATCAAACATTCTATCTATCTATCTATCTATTAATCAATCAAACAATCTATCTATCTATCTATCTAAAAATTGACTTATCTATCTATCTATATATTTGTCTGTCTATCTATCTGTCTTTCTATTAATCAACCTATCAATTAATCTATTAATCTCTATATTAATCTATCTATCAATCTCTCTATCAATCTATCTGACAACTATCTATTAAAATTTCTTCCAATCTATCTATTTTTTGTTTAACAATATATCTATAAATATGTGTATCTTTATATCTATTAGTCTATCTATTAGTCTATTTGTCTATCTATCTGGATATCAATCAATTTAT
The DNA here is from genome assembly GCA_029783825.1 of Sapria himalayana. Taxonomy (NCBI): domain Eukaryota; kingdom Viridiplantae; phylum Streptophyta; class Magnoliopsida; order Malpighiales; family Rafflesiaceae; genus Sapria; species Sapria himalayana. The sequence continues at coordinate 679,292 of JAREIK010001443.1, forward strand.
AAATCTATCTATTTAACTATTTTTATATTAATGAATCAAACATTCTATCTATCTATCTATCTATTAATCAATCAAATAATCTATCTATCTATCTATCTAAAAATTGACTTATCTATCTATCTATATATCTGTCTATCTATCTATCTATCTATTTATTAATCAACCTATCAATCAATCTATTAATCTTTATATTAATCTATCTATCAATCTTTATGTCAATCTATCTGACAACTATCTATCAATATTTCTTCCAATCTATCTATTTATTCGTTTAACAATATATCTATAAATATGTGTATCTTTATATCTATTTGTCTATTTTTCTATCCATCTATTTATCTATCTATTAGTCTATCTATTAGTCTATTTGTCTATCTATCTGGCTATCAATCAATTTATAAATCTATCTATTTAACTATTTTTTTATTAATGAATCAAACACTCTATCTATCTATCTATCTATTAATCAATCAAATAATCTATCTATCTATCTAAAAATTGACTTATCTATCTATCTATATATCTGTCTGTCTATATATCTGTCTGTCTATATATCTGTCTATTTATTAATCAACCTATCAATCAATCTATTAATCTCTATATTAATCTATCTATCTATCTCTCTGTCAATCTATCTGACAACTATCTATCAATATTTCTTCCAATCTATCTATTTATTCGTTTAACAATATATCTATAAATATGTGTATCTTTATATCTATCTCTCTATCTTTCTATCTATCTATCTATCAATTAGTGTATCAATCTATCTATTAATCTATCGATCAATTTGTCTATTAATCTGTCTATCAATCAATCTATCAAAATATCTATCAGTATCTCTATCAATTTGTCTATCAATATACGTATCCATATGTATATCTAATTAATATCGATCTATCTATCTATCTCTCTATTAGTCAAAATATATATCTATCAGTATATATGTCTATTTAATTATCTATCTAACAATCTATATATCTATCTATTTTTCTATCTATCTTTTTAAATGTCTATTAGTCTATCTGTCTATCTAGCACTATGTATATCTATCTATATATCTATCTATATATCTATCAATCTATATGTCTAACTATCTGTTAGTCTATCTATCTATTCATCTCTCTATCTAACTATCTATATATCTATCTATCTGTATATCTATCTATCTATCTGTCTATTTATCTGACTATCTATTTGTCTATATATCTTCATGTCTATCTATCTAACTGTCTATCTTTCTAAATATCTATCTATCCATATAAATATTTGTCAATCTATTTATCTATATCTCTATTTATCAGTCAATATAATATATATATATATATATATATATATATATATATATATATATATATATATCTGTATATCTATTTGTATATCTATTTGTATATCTATATGTCTATCTGTTTATCTATATGTTTATATATCTATATATATATATATATATATATATATATATATATATATATATATATATATATATATATATATATATATATATATTTATTTATTTATCTATATATCTATATATCTATCTATCTATTTATATGTCTATCTTTTTGTTTATCTGTTAGCCTTTTTGTATGTCTATTTATCTATCTATCTATATGTCTGTCTATCTATCTATGTATCTATCTGATTATCTATTTATTTATATATCTACCTATATGTCTATCTATATGTCTATATGTTTATTTATTTATCTATCTATCTATTTATATATATTTCTGTATATCCGTCTATTTATCTATGTGTATATCTATATACCTAAATATCTATCTATCTTCCTGTCTATCTATTTGTCTATTCATCTATTTATCTATCTTTCTAACTACCAATCTATTTGTCTATTTGTATATTCATTTCTCTAACTATCCATCTATCTATATCTCTATCTATCTATCTATCTATCTTGTATCTATCTATATATCTAATAATATATTTATGTATCTATCTATATATTTATCTTTTTATATAGCTCTCTATTTATATTTGTGTTTGGTTATCTATCTATCTATGTATCTATCTATATATATATCTATCTAGCAATATATATATATATATATATATATTATTATATATCTATCTATCTATGTATCTGTCTATTTGTATATATATATATATATATATATCATGTTTATATGTCTATCTATCAAGTTGTATATAATTATAGATATTTATATATTCATATATCTATCTATCTTTCTATCTATCTATTTGTTTGTCTATCTTTAAATCAATCTATCTTTTATCTGACTATATGTCTGGCTATCTAGTTGTTTATCAATATATATATATCTATTTATCTATATAATTATCTATCTATGTATCTATATATCTAATTATACATATGTCTATCTTTCTATATATTTAATTATCTATTTGTGTATATGTCGATCCCTCTATCTTTTTTTCTATATTTCTATCTATCTATGGATCAATCAATCCAATTGTCCATCTAACTATCAATCGATCTATCTATCTAACTTTCTTTCAATCTTTCTATTTATCTATCAAATTATATTTTTATCTATCGATCTAGAGAACTAACTATTAATTATCTATCTATATATCTAACTATCTTTCTAATTATCTATATAAATAAATAAATAATATATATATATATCTAACCAACTAACTATATGTGTGTCTATATATCTACATATCTGTCTATATATATATATATATATATATATATATATATATATATATATATATATATATATATATCTATTTAAGTATCTATCTATTTATCTATCTATTTATATATCTATTTATCTATCTATATCTCTATCTATCTATTAGTTAGTCTCTCAATCTATCTATCTATTTTTTTGTCTATATTTCTATCTTTTTATATTTCTATCTATCTATATTTCTATCTATCTATTTATCTATATTTCCTTCTATAAATCTATCTATCAGTATGTCTTTTTATCTTTCTATCTATCTATCTATTTGTCATTCTGTCTATCTAACTAACTAACTATCTAACAATTTGACTACATAATGACATGACTATCTATTTACACACACACACACCTATCTATCAATTGTTTCTTTATGTATGTATCTTTCTTTCAATAAATAAATCAATCTATCTATATATCAGTCTATCCATCCATCTATCTTTATATCTATCAAACTATCTACATATCTACCTATCTATCTGTATGTCTGTCTATGTGTCTATTATTCTATATGTTAGTCTAACTAGTTGCATATCTATCTATATATGTTCATAAAATTATCTATCAATCAATCTAGCTATCTATCTTTCTATCCATCTTTCAATCAATATATTAATCTAACTTTTATTTTTCTATATATCTATCTTTTTATTTATTATCTATCTATCTATATTTCAATCTACCTGTCTACATACCTATTTAAGTATGTATTTATATATCTATCTATCTATCTATATATCTATGTATCTAATTATCTATATATATATATATATATATCAATCTATATATATATATATATATCTACCTGTCAGTCTATTTGTCAATCTATCTATCGGTCTATCTATTTTTCTATCTATCTATCTAGCACTCTGTCTTCCTATCTATTTAAATAGCTTGTAAGCTTTTTATCTATCTATATATCTTGCTATCAACATATCTATTTATCTTTCTATCAAGCTATCTATTTATCTATCTATCTGTCTAACTATCTGACTATATATCTATCTATCTGGCAATATATCTCTCTATTTATCTATATGCCTATCTATTTAATTATCTATCAATGAATCTATCTAACTATCTATATATCTTTCTACCTATATATATATATATCTATCAATCTATCTAAATTTATATATATTTTATATATCTATCTATTTATCTATATCTACTTTCTATTGAACTAACTATCTATCTATATATTTTTTTATTTCTTTATAGCTATCAATCTTTATAATTATATATATATATATATATATCTATCTATCTGCCTATCTATCTTTTTATCTATCTTTATGTCTATCTATATATCTATCTATCAATATATCTATCAGTCTATCTATCTATCTATATGTCTATATGTATATATATATATATATATATATCTATCTATCTATTTATATATCAATGTATTTATTTATGTATATTTTTATCTATCTATATATACATCTATCTATGTATCTCTCTATATCTATCTATCTATCTACCAATCTACTTTCTATCTATCTATCTTTCTTTCTCTCTATCATTCTGTCTTTTTGTCGATCTCTTTATCTATCTATGTGTCTATCTATATATCTATCAATATGTTGTTCAGTTTAGTTGTCTTTCTTTCTATATATCTACCTATCTTTCTATTTATATATCTAACTATCAATCTATTTATCTATCTATCTATCTAACTTTATATCTTTTTGTTTGTCTATCTATCTATCTATCTGTCTGTCTGCTATCTATCTATATGTTTGTCTATCTATCTATATGTCTAGTTTCTATCTATCTATCTCTCTGTCTGTCTATTTGTCTGTCTATCTATTTATCTATCTAGTCTCTATCTATCTATCTATATATCTATCTGTCTGTCTATCTGTCTATCTATCTTAATATTATGTCTGTCTAATTATCTATAAATCAATTAATCTATCTATTATTTTTTCTTTCTATCTTTCTGTCTATTTATTTATCTATCTAGCTATCTATCTATCTATCTATTTATCTACATATCTGTCTATCTATCTACCTATCTACCTATCTACCTATCTATCTATCTATCTATGAATCTATCTATCTGTCTATGTGTCTATTTGTCTATCTGTCTATATTTCTATCTATTTATTTGTCTTTCTGTATATCTATTTTATTTTTATATATCCATTTATTTATATATCTATCTATCTATCTTACTATCTATCTATTTGTATGTCTATCGATCTCTATATCTATGTATTTATATATCTATTTGTCAATTTATCTATCTTTTTATCTATAATCTATATATCTATCTATCTTTCTATCTACTCTCTTTCTATCTATCTATGTGTCTATCTATCTATCTATCTATCTATTAATCTATCTATCTACCTATATGTCTATCTATCTATCTATCTATCTAACTTTCTATCTTTTTGAATATCTATCTATCTGTCTATCTGTCTGTCTATCTGTCTGTTTATCCATCGATCTACCTATCTATTTATCAACCTATCTGCCTATCTATTTTAATATCTATCTATCAGTCTAATATTATATATGTATATTTAACTAGTTGTCTATCTATATATTAATCAATCTATTTGTCGATCTATGTATCTATCTATCTTTGTTCTTTCTTTATATCCATATTTCTTTCTTTATATCTATATTTCTATTTATATATTTATCTAATTTTCAATTTTTTAAATATTTATCTATCAATCTATTATTTATCTATCTATCTATCTATATTGCTATCTATATATCTATGTACCTGTTTATAAATCTATCTATCTATATTTCTATTTATCTATTTATCTATCTAATTATCTATTAATCTATTAATCTATTTATCTATATAATTATATATCTATCAAATAATATATTTATCTATATGTCTATCTATCAATCAATATATCTATATATCTATCTATCTCTTTGTCTTACTAACTAACTAAATATCTATCTATATATCTAGCTATATACCTATCATTTTATTTATCTATCTACCTATCTAATTATCTAACTATCTACCTATATTGCTATCTATTTATCTATCTGACCATCTGTCTATTTGCATTTATATTTTTCTATCTAGTTGTCTATCTATCTCTTTATCTATCGGTCTACCTAGTTATCTATCTATCTATCTAAAATATATCGATTTATCTATCTATCTATTTATATCTACTATCTATCTAACTTTCTTTCTTTATCTCTTTCTTTCTTTATTTCTATCTATATATCTATCTTTCTATCTATCAATCTACTTATATATCTATTTATCTATCTATATATATATCTAACTATCTAACTAACTATATGTCTATCTATCTATCTATATATCTATCTATCTATCTGTCTGTCTGTCATCTATCTATCTACTATATATATATATATATATATATCTATGTATATTTCTATACACTACTACAAAAACCATAATCAAATATGCTTAAAAAGCATCATTATATATATATAATGTCGCTTATCGATAGCGTCATCCGCTAGCGTGACATAAAAAGTATATACATATAATGACATTCTTTTGCAGTGTCATTGAATCATACCTTGATTCAATATTTATCTATATTTGAAAGATAAATATGTAAGCACACACACACACACACACATATATGTATGTATATATGTGTGTGTGTGTGTGTGTGTGTATAAACATATATATGCATATATAGACATATATATATGTATTTATAGAAATATATATATGTATTTATAGACATATATATATGTCTATAAATATATATATATTTATATATAAGTATGTGTATATATGTATTTATATAGACATACATATATATATATATATGTATTTATATAGACATACATACATACACACACACACACACACACACACACACACATATATATATATATATGTGTGTGTGTGTGTGTGTGTGTGTGTGTGTGTGTGTATGTATGTGTATATAGACATGCATGCGTGCGTGTGTGTAATTGGGTAGTATCTGGCCCAAGGCAATCTACCCAAACAACAAGAGGATAGAATTCTTGACCAAACAAATGATGTTATTGATAGCTAATTATGAATTAGGATTAATCTCGTAATCTTCAAGTAGTTGTGAATTCAATACCCTACCCATCGAACCACCATGCCATTATTAGTTGCAATTATATTTTGATTCTAAAGCATTTGCATAAAATTGAAGCCTAATTTAGATTATTTTTTAAGTTATATCATGAATTTATGAATCACATTATTTAGAAAATTAAAATTTATTTGACTGATATATATTATATCATGATTTTGTTTTAATGATGTTTTTTTTGAGATAATTATATTTTTATTTTTTGATGGATTATATTTTATTGTGATACATCAATAGTAATATGACTAGATATACTTTATTAAATTTGATCTCTCATAGAAGAATGAGAGATCAAATTAAAGTGGTTGAAATATATTGGTTCTGTTTTGATTGTCTCCAAATATATTATAAATAGATAACATCATATATAAACTTTATACATTTATATAATTATAAGACATTATATATAAATGTCTATGCTTTAATATATATAATCATATAACATTATATATAAAATTGATATGTTTATATAAAATATAATGATATATATATATTTTTATAATTATGTATAAATGTTTATAAATATTTATACAATATTTACATAACACTATCAATTTATAAAATTTTTTATATAACATTTGTATAACATATAAAATGTTTATACCTATTTTTAAACATATATATAACATATAAATTTTTCTATAAATATATAATATTTATAATGTTTATATAAATTTGATATATATACTATATAATATTTATAAAAGTGTTACATATATATATATATATATTTATTTATTTATTTATATATATGTAACATTTATAATAATATTTTAAACACAACAGTATATCAAAGCCAAAAGTAAGGTGTGGAAGAAGAAGAGCTCCAATTGATTTCCATTCAAGTGAAAAAGGAAACATTGATGAGTATACTTTACTAGTAGATGCAATGCAAGCCATTGAGTGAACAAGAGGTATTTTTTTGTTGCTTCTTTATGCATATCTGGCGTGTAGCATAAATCATGTTGTAATTTGTTTCATATTTTTTAAGTTGGGGTTTGCATATCACATTTGGTGGGGTTATTTTGGCTTTGGTGATAATGAATATGACTAGGCAAAAATATGCACGAAGAATGCTGCTTCGTTTTAGTTTTCTTAGTTAAAATATGAGTCCTTATTAGGTAGACTTATCGTTTGCATAACTGGAAGGCTTTGAATATGTTGTTTTGGCCCATTATAGAGTCGGTAGAAAATAACAGCTAACACCCCAGTGTTTGCTATTCTTTTTTTTTTCCACCACTATTTATGTCACCATTACCCCGTTTCTGCTACTAACCACCTTCTTAGTCCATCAGTGCCACTGCCCTCTTGATAACTATAATTTCCCTTGCACCTATGCATCATAGTTTGTATTTATGAGGGAAAGCATCCATAGTTTTCTTGCATTTTTAGGTTATAATATTTGGGGCTATTGCTATATTTTTGTTTGATGAAGAGATTAAGTAGTAGATACGATGGCATTTTTTTAGCAGCTAATGCAATTCGTTTTTTCATTAAATTGTGCATGATGAATATCCTTCTCAGTTGGCTAAAGTATTATGTGATAAACTCAACTAGTTTAGAAAGGTACACCTCTTCCACTTGTATGCGTTGCCTTTATGATTAGGGTGTTAAAATCAACCAAGAATGATGAAACCCTAAACAAAGACAACCATGAATAGTGAATCAAATTGATCACTATACCTTTAATGTGCAAGCCATCATGATCCTGATGTACCATTTTCATGAGATGACCATATCTCAAGGCTTTGACACTGTCATACTGCTTATGCTGTTGCAGCCCAAGAATCTTCTTGATATTTTCATTTTCTCTGTATCTAAACTTAGACATCGATCAGCCATCCTTCATATTACCGTCCATCACTTCTTCAAAAGGAACTGAGGTTCAAAACTTAGAATCCACCTGCCTTGCAAGCAAATTCATATAGATATACCTAATTGATGGAATCAGTAATGTGAAACTTTGTTGGACTAGAAGCCAAAATATTTCATGAGCTCTATATTTTATGTACATCAGATTTTTTTATGTGTTTTCTAATCCTTATTATTCAAAACTAAAATGCATCATGAGTTTCAAATATGATGTTCAATTCTAGTATTGTGCAAGTTCAATAAACTGAAAGATTTTCATCTGAGTAATGTTGATTTATTAATCCATATTTTGTACGGGTCATTTCTGAAGTGATCCAGGAGAAGATGGAATACAAGCTTCATTCTCACAACGTGCCATATGACTCTAGCAGTGGTAAGCAATCTGTTAGTGGATTTTTTCAAGTTGATGATTCCAATAGCTACTAGATAATGATTTTATTTCTTCCATGTTCTAAAACAATATGTTTGAAATTTAATATTTGTTTTATGGATTAAATTTTGCACAATGATTGGTAAAGGCAATATATGTGCTGCAACACTTGATAATTTTCCGAATCAGTATTCATCATGCATATTGGTAAATGCTATATAAGTGATGGTCATCATATATATAAATTTTGCTAAATTAATAAGTTGTCATCCTTCGTATCATTTAATTTTGAATAGATGTTTATGTAAGAAATGAGACAAGTGAATGATGAGATGAAAGAAATAAAGAATACAATGCAATAGAAGATGACCTATATGGAGTAACAATTAGCAGCCTTGATAAGATAAATAGCACACAGAGTTTTAGCAGAGTATCCACAAAGGAGAGCCTAGCACAAATGCATCAACTAATGATGAGGGTGATGATTTAGTTTGAAATGATTATATAACTATGTTATGTTTTTATTTTAACTATGTATTTATTGTATCATATTAATTTATTAACTGCTTTTTCATTTTGTTAATTATAAATAATGGCTTATAATATATGTTTTTATTCAATTAATTATAAAAATTTAAAAATATGGAATTAAATTTTTTGTAAAAAAAAATTGTGAAAATAGCTTTGGAATGAAAATTGCTAGGGAATTTTCCCAGCTAATTTAGCTAGAGAATTTTTTATACAATTTCAATCAAAAAATATTAATTACTATTCTTAATTACGATTAAAATTAGCAAGAGAAGATTTTTAATTAGCAAGGAAATTTCTATCGTTAAAATATTTGCTATGAATTTTTCTCATTAATATTTTGTGATGAGCACTTTAGCTTGGGATAATTTCTAATGTTAATCCGTCATTATTCTATTTTAGTTATGGAAAAAGCTCATATAGATAGATTAATATACAAATAGATAGAAATATAGATAGACAAATAGATAGATAGATAGATAGATAGATAGACAAACATATATTTAGATAGATAGATAGACATACAGATAGAGAGATAGATAAACATATAGATAGAGAGATAGATAGATAGATATATATGTATTTACATATATTAAGAAAGATATATAAATAGATATATAGATAGATAGACAGATAGATAGACAAATAGATAGAAAGATATATAAATAGATAGATAATAGATAGATAGATAGATAGACGAATATAGAGATAGAAAATAGATAGAAAGAAAGACAAATATATAGATATATAGTTAGACAGATAAATAGACATATAGAAAGATAGATTGATTTATAGATAGATAGACAAATAATTGATAGATAATTGAATGATATATAGATAGATATATAGTCATATAGAGAGTAATATAGATAGATAGAAAGATAAATATATAGACATATAGCTTGACATAAAGATATATATATATAGACAGATAGATATATATATAGATAGATAGTTAAACTAATAGATAGATACATAGAAAGATAGATAAATATATATATAGACAGGTAGATATACAAATATATAGACAAATAGATAAATAGATAGATAGATAGATAAATAGATATCATATAGACAGGTTAATACATTGATAAATAGAAACAAAGATATATAGATAAATATATAGAAATATAGATAGACAGAAAAAAAGATAAACTAATAGATAGATAGATGGATAGATAGATAGATATATATATATATAGACAAATAGATAGGCAGATTGATCAATGAATAAATAGATATTTTTATTGAAAGATAGACATATAGATAGACAAATAGATAGGTAGATATATAGACAGGTAGATAGATAGATCTTTAGACAAATAGATTAACATACAAATAGATATATTTTTAGATAGATGATTAGATTGATTGATAGATGGACATATAGATAAATAGATAGATATAGACTTATATATAGACAGATAAATAAATAAATAAATAAATAGATAGACAACCAGATAGATATACACATAGATAGATAGACAACTAGATAGATATACACATAGATAGATAGATAGATATATAAAAAGTTGATAGATAGATAGGTAGATAGTTATATAGATAGATAGATAGACAGATAGATAGATAGATAGACAAGAAAATATACAGCTATATATATATATAGATAAATAGATAGACAGATAGATAGATAAATTGTTTGATAGATAGATATATCGATTGATAGATAGATAGATAAATAGACAGGTAGATATATAGATAGATTGATAGAGAGTAGATAAAATAAATAGATAGACAAATATATAGATAGATAGATAGGTAGATAAATAGATAGATAGATAGATAGATAAACAGATAGATAGATAAATAGACAAATATATAGATCGACGGAATGACAGATTAATAGAAATATAGGTAGACACATAGATAAACATATTGAAAAACATATAGATAGACAGATAGAAAGATAGATAGCCAAATAGATATATAAATAGGTAGATAGACAAATTGACATATAGATAGATAGGCAGGTAGACATATAGATAGATGGATATACAGACAAATTGATAGACATATAAATAGATACTTGGAATAATAGAAAGACAAATAGATTGATAGATAGATAGAAAGCTAGATAAAAAGACATACAAATAGATAGATGGATAAAAATATAGTTAGACAAATAGATAGACATATAGATAGACAAATAGAGAGACAAATAGACAAACTAATATATAGATAGATAGAAAAACATATAGATAGATAGATAGATGGACAGATCGATAATGAGATTGAAAAATATATTGAGTGATTGTTTGATAGACAGATTAATAGTCAGATAAATAGATAGATTAGTAGACAAATTGATGGATAGATTGATAGATAGATAGATCAAAAAATTGATAGATAGATAGATTAATTGATTGATAAACAGATAAAATAATAGATAGATAGATATATAGATAGATAAATAGATAGATAGATAGATAGACAAATAGATAGATTGATAGATAGATAGATAGATACACATATAGATAGATAGAGATATAGACAAAGAGATAGATAGATAGATAGATCGATAGATAGACATACATATAGATAATAAATAGATAGATAGATAGATAAATAGATATAGACAAACAGACAGACAGATAGATAGATATACATACTTATAGATAGATATACCAATAGATATATAGATAAATAGATATGTAGATCATTGATAGATAAATAGACAGATAGACAGACATATAAATAGATAGATAGATAGACATATAGAAAGAAGGACAAACACATAGAGATAAAAATATATAGATGGATAGACAGATAGATAGACAAATAGATAGATAGATATATTGATTGATAGACTGACAGATAAAAATTTAGAAAGATAGAAAGATAGATAGATAGACAAATTGATAGATAGATTGATAAATAGATTCATAGATAGATTGATATACATATTGTTAAAGAGGGTGATAGACAGATTTTTACACAGGTTTATAGATAGATTGATATACAAATTCATAGATATATTGATAGACAAATTTATAGTTAGGATGATAGAAAGATTGATAGATAGATAAATAGACAGGCAGATTAATAAACAGACAGATAGATGGATAGATAAATAGACATATTGATAGATAAGTAGATAATCATATATATATATATATATTAATAGACAGATAGGTAGATAGATAAACAAATTATTACACAGAAAGATGGATAAATAAATATATAGATAGATAAAAAGATAGGTAGATATACATAAAGATATACAAATAGATAAATAGATAAATAGATAGAGAGAAAGATAGAAATATATATGATAGATAGTCAGATAGATAAATAGAAAGATAGATAAATAGATAGATAGATAGACAAGCAGATAGACATATAGAATGATAGACAGATTGATTGATAGATAAATAGACATATAGATAGATAAGTAGATAGATAGACAGATAAATAAATAGATAGACAGATTGATAGATTGATTAATAAACATATTGAAAAACTAATTGATAGACATTTTGAAATATTGATTGATAGATAAATAGATAGATAGACAGACAAATAGATAGATATTTAGATAGATAGTCAGATATACAAATAGATAGATAGATAAATAGATTTATAGATAAATTGTAAATAGATAGATAAATACATGGATCAATAGATAGATTATTAAACATACAAATAGATATGTAGATAGATTGATTGAATGAAAGATAAATAGATAGATATTTAAATAGATAGATAGTTAACTTGCTAGATAAATAGATAAATATTAAAATAAGTAGACAAAAATATAGATAGATAGATAGATAGACATATACATAGATAGAAATATATACATATAGATAGATAGATAGACAGATTAAAGGAAAAATAGATAGACAAATAGATAGACAACTAGATAAAAAGATAGACATACAGACAGATAGATATATAAATAGATATATCGATAGACAAACTAATACGCAAATAGATCGATAGATAAATAGAAAGACAAATAAAAAGACATATAGATAAAGAAAGAGATAGAAAGATAGATAAGTAGATAAATAAAGAAACGGATGGACATATAGAGGAACAAACATCATTATATAGCCAGAAATATAGGCAAAGAGATAGATAGACATAAAGATAAACAAACAAATAAATATACATATAGACCGTTAGAAAGAAATATAAATAGATAAAAAGAAAGAAAGATAGATATGCAGTCAAATAGACAAATATATAACCTACAGATAGATAGACAAATAGATAAACATATAGAAAGATATACATATAGATAGATATGTAGATAGATAGACAGATATATATATAGTTAGACAGATAGATAGATAGATATATAGATAGATAGATAAACAAACAAATAGACAGAAAAATAGACAAATTTATAGATAGACCCATATAAAGATAGATAGATAAATAGATACAGATACAAATTTAAATAAGCAGATAGATATATAGATAGACCGAGATAAAGAGATATAGTTCAATAGTTAGATAGATAGAAATACATATAGATAAATAGATAGATAGACAGATAGATATACATAAAAATAGATAGATGGATATATAAACATATAGAAATACAGATAGATTGATAGATTGATTGATACATCGTAGATAGACAGACATATAGATATATATATGTAGATAATTTGATAGATAGATAGATAGATAGATAAATAGATAAAAAGATAGATAGATGATAGATAGGTAAATATATAGATAGATAGATAAATAGGTAAAAAGATAGAAAATATATGTATATATATATATATATATATATATAATTAGACAGATAGAAAGATAAAAAGATACATAGATAGATAGATAGCTAACAAATATATATACAAATAGATAGAAAGATTAATAGATAGATAGATATAATGATAGTTAGATAGATATAATGATATTTAGATAGATATAATGATAGTTAGATAGATCGATATACAAATAGATCAACAAATAGATAAAAAGATAGATAGTTAGAAAAATAGATAGATAGATAGATAAATTGACAAACAGATAGAAAGATAGAAAGATATATAGATGATAGATAGATTAACAAATATATAGATAAATTATTATATTGATAGATAACAAATAAATAGATATATTTATATATAGGTCAGATAGTTAGATAGATTGATAAATAGATAGATAAATATATAGATAGATAGATATATAGATAGACAGATAGACATATAGATAAACAAATAGATATACATATAGATAGACAACTAGGTATATAGATAGATAGATAAAAAAATAGATAGACAAATTGACTGATAGATATACATATAGATCGAAATATAGTTAGAAAATTATAAAGACACAATGATAGATAGGTCGATAGATAGATAGATAGACATTTATATAGATAGATAGATAGAGGATAGATAGACATATAGTAATATGGATAGATAGATGTATAGATCGACGGAAATATAGACATATATATAGATAGATAGATAGAGAATTAGACTGATAGATTGATTGGTAAATAGATAGAAAAATACATAGTTAGATATATATTCACTTTGATTGATAGATTAATAGATATATTGAAAGACAAATTGATAATTAGTTTGATATATAGATTGATAGATTTATTTGCAGACATATAGATAAATAGATAGATAGATAGATTGATTAATGAATTAACTGATAGATAGATAGATCAATTGATTGATTTCCTAATAGATAGATAGATGGATAGACAAAAAAATATACATATTTATAGACAGATCGATAGACAAATAACATAAAGAAAGAAATAAAGATACATAGAAAGATATATAGAAAGATAAATAGATAGATAGATAGACATCACATAGATAGACATATAGACAAATAGATAGATAAACATATACATAGAAAGATAGTTTGATAGAAATGATGATGATAGATAGATAGATATATAGAGAGATAGACATATAGATAGAGAGATAGATAGAGAGAAAGTTATATATATATATATATATTTATATATATATATATATATATATATAAAGATAGATAGAAATATATATATATATATATATATATATATATATATATATTTATATAGAAAGATAGATAGATAGCAAGTTAAATCAATAGATAGACAAATAGGCAAATAGATAGATAGACAGATAGATACACAGCTAGATATATATATTTTTGATAGTAGATAGATAGATAGATAGTCAGATAAACATATAGATAAATAGATTGAAAGATAGATTAATAGATAGATTGATAGACATATTGATTGTTTGATAGATAGATTGATTGATAGACTGATTAATATACTTTTTGAATAATAGATAATTAGACAGATATATAGACATAGGAATAAAAAGAAAGATAAATAGATGGATAGATAAATAGATAGATAGATAGACAGATTCATTGATTGATTGATTTAAAGATAGATAAATAGAAAAATAGACAAACAGATAGATAAACAGATAAACAAAAAGATAGATAGATAGAAAAATAAATATGTAGATAAAAAGATAGGCAAATATATAGATAGATGACACATGAATATATAAATAAATAGATAGTTGGTTAGATAGATATGATGATATATAGATAGGCAGATAGTTAGAGAGATAGACATTCAAATAGATAGACAAACAGACAGATAGATAGATACATAGATTGACAGACAAATATTTATATAGATAGATACATAGAAATATCGATGGATGGATAGAAAGATAAATAGACAGACAGATATATAGATAGATAGATAGATAAACAAATAGGTAGATAGATATATAGACTCATAGATTGACAAATAGACAGACAAATAGTTAGTTTGGTAGTCATACAAATATACAATTAGATAGACAGACACATAGATACCCAAAAATAAATCGATATAGATTAATATATCAATAGACAGACAGACATATAGATAGATAAACAGATCGACAAATAGATAAATAGACAAAGAGATAGTTAGATAGATAGATTGATTGATTGATAAATAGTTAGATAGATAGAAGATAGAGAGACAAATAATAGGTAGAAATACATCCAGATAGATAGACAGAAATATAGACAGATAGAAAGATAGATATACAAATAGATAGACAGACAAATATATAGATATTTACCCAGATATAAAGGCAAATATATAGATAGATAGATATATAGACAAATTGAAAGTCAAATAGATAGATAGATTGGAAAATATATAGATAGATAGACAGAACTATAGACATATAGACATACATAAAGATAGATAGATAGAATGATACATATATAGATATATATATATATATATATATATATATATATATATAGAAACTTAGATTGATAGATTGATTTATAGATATATATATATATATATAAATATATAGACAATAGATAGGCAAATAGATAAACAAATAGATAGTTAAATAGATAGTCAAATAGATAGATAGATAGAATGACAAATCAATAGACAAATAGATACACAGATATTTAGATATATAGTTAGATAAATAGATAGATTAAATATATAGATAAATAGTTAGACAAAAAGATAGAAAAATATATAGATAGATATAAAGATAGATATTTTGATAGACAGACAAATAGATAGAAAGAAAGAAAGATAGATAATTATATAGAAAGATAAATTGATAGATAGATAGATAGTTAGATAAATAGATAGATAGATAGATAATCAAATAGATAGACAAATAGATATATAGATAGATTGACAGATTATAGATAGATTGAAAAAAACGTTCGCAGATATATAGGCAAATAGACAGATAGATAAATAGATATATAGATAGACAGATAGATGGATAGATATATAGATAAATAGATAAAAAGTTTGATAAATAGATAGACACATAGATAGATAGATAGATAGATAGATAGATAGATAAACTGATAGATAGAAAGATAGATAGATAGATAGTCAGATAGATATATAGATAGATAGATAGCTAGATATGTAGATAAATAGTTAGATAGATAAACAAATAGATCGATATATATATATATATATATATATATATATATATATATATATATATATATATATATATATATATATATTAATTTATATAGATAGATAGATAAATAGATAGATAGATAAATAGATAGATGGACATATAGATAAAAAAATAGATAAAAAAATAGATTTACAAATAGATACACAAATAGAAACACAAATAGATATATATATATATATATATATATATATATATATATATATATATATAGGTACATAGATAGATATATAAATAGATTTATAGACATATAGATAGACAGCAAACAAACAGATAGATAGATATATATATATATAGATTGTTAGATAGATAGATAGATAGATAGAGTGATTTAAAGATAGATAGTTAGTTAGTTAGAATTTTTTTAGATATATAGATAGATAGATAGATATATAGATAAATAGATAGAAAGATATATAGAAATATAGATCGTTTAATTGATAGAAAATTAGCTAGAAATAAAGAAAGAAAGATAGATAGTTAGACATACTAAAGGAAAGAACGTGGTGTTGGACTCGGACCCGGGAACCCATCTCTGGAAAATACTACATGAATCACTTTCTCATTGAATGTTGGTTCTTATTTTTGTATTTGTTTCTAATTACTTCTTCTAGTACACTATATTATTTAATTAGTTTTTTGGTTTGTAATTTTGTTGATTAGTTTTCTCTCTTGTTTTTTGTTTCATAATTCTACTTCATCTTCTTAGTAAAAAATGCAAGCCTCTATTTGCATTTGGAGATGAAGCATCGATTAAGGACTCGAACATGTGAGATGATAATTAATGTTTTGTATATGCAGCCCCTAAAAAGAATGAAAAGGTAATGATAAATAGTTTTGAACCAAATTAACCTATTATGTTATATCATGTTGTAGAATCAGTGATATCTCATAGTCACCATATCCAGACATCAACATCACAATCACCATCTCCATTTCTATCACCATCATCATCATTGAGACCTCTACTATCAACGTTATCAGATCTAAGTCCACCACCCATTGTGTTTCCTACACAAACCTTTGATCCATCTCTATCTTCTACACCACATTTTACACCGATTGTTCCCCCATTTACAATACCAATGCCATCATCAATTGTTGTGTCTTCCTCTGTAGTCATTGTAAAGTTATAAATTAAGATTGTGAATGAGAGGTAAAAGAAATATGTAAAAATGACTTGAAAATATATGTTGATATTACTATTAGTGGTTTTTTTATATTGTTATCATTTGCTGTTTTTCAATGTTATTTATTTATGTGTACAGTTTTATTCCATCTCACAAGTGTTCGATTATAATTACAAAGGCTTTCAAGAAAATGGCTGATTCTAAAGCTTTCTCCTGGTAGAAAGTTTTTGAATAGACAAAAGAGTCATATTTTAATGACTTTGAGGTAAAAATAACAAAACAAAAGAATTGAAAAATAATTATCTAATTACTTAACTTTTATGTTGGTTATTATTCAAACAGTAAATAATTATGTTCTTATTGTTAATATAAATTTTTTTGTCATTTTTTTATTTATAGAATCAGTGCACATGGGGACCCAAATTTGATGGAAAGATAAAGTCATTATGGGAAATCAAAGCTGCTCAACGGTATTCTGATTTTGTCCATAAATTAAAGAAAATGAAAGTAATGCCTGATTTTATATCCGAGGAAGACTGGCCCGAGTTGCTTAATTATTGGGAGGAGCCTGATGTGAAGAAAAAATCAGATATTGCCAACAAAAATCTATGAAGTGAGGTTGTTGGACTAGGTATAAAAATCTGTTGACACACTGGAGGTTCAAAGTCGAGCATTGAGCATGCTCAAGATTTTGTACAAATCTGAAATTCTAAACATATCTATATTTTGTGTTGTCCTAATGGTCCAATAATTATAATCTCTGGATGGTATTAATAATTTTGTTAAATTTTTTTATCAATTGTTTTTTTATGAATTAATAAAAAGATATTCTATGCTGGAGAATTGGGAGCGACAGTGGTAGCAGTTGTGGGAGCAGCAGCGGTGGGAGTGGCGGCATCGGAGGTAGCGGCAGTGCCTGCAGTAGCAGCTACACCAAAAGCAGTGGTGGTAGTAGCAGTAGAGGCAGCAACGGTAGCAGTGATGTTGGTGGTAGCAGTGGTGGTAGCGACGGCAATGGCAGCACCGACAGTGGGGGTAGTGGCGGAAGCATCATGCAACAGCAGCACCGGTAGCAGCGGTAGTGGCGACAGCCACTACAGCGGCCAGCAGCATCAGCTGAAGCAGCATTGCCTGTGGCGGTGGTGATATTAGCAGTGGTATTGGCAGCGACACCAATAACAGTAGCAGTGGCAGGAGCGGCAGTGGGAGCAGCAGCAACAACACCAAATGAGGTATATACGTACGAATAAAGAGAGTATATACGCATGAATTAAGTCATTATATACGTACATATAATACTATAGTATTTTCTGTACATATATATTGAGTATATTTGTACTCAATTTATATGTACACATAATACTACTATTTTTATATACATATATAGCATTAATATATGTACGAGTGAAATGCTAGTATAAATTTACATATATACTATAGAATTATATATGTATCAAAACATAACTTTTTTTTAATTTAACTGAGTTGTTTAAATTTCTTACTGATATTATACAACATTCTTCCTCATACAAAGCTTTTATAAGTGATGAGATTTTTCACTAGACATTACGTGCTGTGACTCGGATAGCTTTGTCGCAGTAGAAAAATAATGATCGGAGGAGCAGAGGGAGAGAAAGCAACGTCAATGAATGAATATATTATACTTTATGCACTATCGGTAGATACATTGATGAATAAGACTAATTAAAATTTTGTTATTTTATTGTTTCAATTATGTAAAATATTGAATTAGAATAAGATATTAAATGATTTTATTTTTTGTTTATTATAAATTATTTATAGTATCAATTTTTGTGCAATTTGATATAAATATATTATATTATTTAATTAAATAATTTTAAAATAAATTAATTCTTGAAATTATTTTTGAAATTAAAATAGTTAGGGAAAAATCACTTGCTAAATTAGCAAGGGATAAATCCATTGCTAAATTAGCAAGGGATATATCTATTCCTAATTTAGCTAGGGAATTTTCCCTATCTTATTTTACTAGGGAAATCTTAAAAGTAGAAATGGATTTTCCGTCGCTAAATTTATTTAGCTAGGGACTATTTCCATCACTAAAATTAATTGACCAGCACATTATCTTGGGATTTTTCCGTCGTTATTTTCGTTTAGCGACGAAAAATCTCATTTAGCTTGCTAATTTAGCTAGGGAATTTGTCTTTTTTAGCAAAAGATTTTTCCGTCGCTAACTTTTTAGCTTGGGACATTTACCATGGCTAAATTTTAGCAAGAATCTCTTTAGATAGGGGAGCTATCCATTGGTAATCCATCGATATATCTCGTTTAGCGATGGAAATCACCCATTTTGCTTGGGAATTGTCCCTAGCTAAATGTGATTTTTCTTGTGGTGTGTACTGAACATACAAAATACATGTTAAATATGAAGATGTATAAGAATCTATCTAAATAATCCAATATATCGATATTTTTTGGAATAGAACTAAATCTAGGTAACCATTGGATAAATACACTAGTAATATTCAATTTAGTTTTGATTGTTTGTTTAATTTTGATGGTTCATATTTGAAAAGTAACCAATTGTGTCATTGATATTATTGCAAAAAAAATAATAAAAATGTATAACTATGCGTGCAATCACACATGTAACTATAATTATAATTAAAACTTATAACAATATATATATATAATTATATGTTTAACAATGTATGTAGAGCTATTTATAAATATTTGTATAACTATATAAACTCTTTCTAAATATATTTAACTATATTAGTAACTATGTAAACTATTTTTATAACTATATTTTTAACTATTTTTTTAACTATATAATAATTTATAACTATATGTATAATTCTATATACATATTTTTCAAACAAAATATACTATATGTATAATAATATATAACTATATATAATTGTATTTTACTATATGTATAACTATAAAAATGTTATATATAACTATATCTTTAACTACATACATATTTATAACTATATATATAATTAAATATAATTATATATAACTCTATTTATAACTAAATATATTAAAGGTATAAGAAGATATAACTATTAATAATTGTCTTTTACTATATATATAACTACTTTTATAAATAAAAGGATAATAACATATAACTATATATAACTTTTTAAAACTATATATATAACATTATATTACTTTGAATAATTATATGTAACTATATTTATAATTATATGTATAATAGTTTATGATGACTATATATACCTATGAATTATTATAACTAAAGAAAATATTTTACAATTCAAATTTTAGTAAATGGATTAAATCTATTAATAACTACGGACATAATACCATCAAAATTATATTTTTTGAGTTTTCCAACTGATTTAATATTAGATTACCATATAATATTATTCAAATGATAAGATTACACTCTTTTGATTACCACTAGAACCAACAAAAGGCTTGGCTGGTCCTCCTGGTGTTGGGAAGAGCACGTTAGCTTCTGAAGTTGTGAGACGCATGGATAAATGGTCCCACGCAGACACAGCCTCATTTTCTGATTCGAAGCTATTAGACATTGTCATGGTCCTTCCTATGGATGGGTTCCATATTTACTGATCCCTGCTAGATCAAAAAGAGGCTAAGCTTCTATTATCTTTTCATGCATTCTGAAATAATTTATTTTTTCCTTCTCTCTCTCTCTCTCCAAACATCATTACTGGCCATCATTTAGATATTTGTTGAAGTTTTTGTGGTCATCAATCTATTAAGCTGAAAAAGACCTCAGCATTAATATGTGTTCTCTTTATTAGCTAGTTTATACCAAATATTTTTTTATTAAATTATCACTATAACTTCAATTTTTATTTAATATATTGAAATAGTATGTTTTCAAGTTTGTTATTGACACTCTTATTTTCTGCAATTCTATGTTGTCGCTGATTAAACCCATGATTACATTTTATCATTCATCGGTGGAATTAAATTATTAAATTGTTAATTATCATAATGATTTCTAATGAAATTCAATTAAATGTGTTCATTCTACTTATTCTCATTCTCTTGCATGTTCAAAGTTTCAAGGATGGTGGCTGGCTGAACATGAGGAACTAGGGATATTACGAGCCATCTTTCAAGGGGCATCAAGATTAGCTCTATCTGCCTATACTTTTATTTGTTATCACCTTTATTCTGATGAGACATATTTGGATTGATTGACATTTAGATAGACAAATAGATAGATAGATAGATTGATTGATAGTTAGACAGATAGACAGATATATAAAAAGATAGATAGATATATAGACAAATATATTATAGAAATAAATTATAGATAGATAGATATATACCGAAATATATATAAATAGAAATAAATAGATAGATAGATAAATAGTTAGTTAGTTAGCCAGATAGACTAATTGATAGATCAACATTTAGATTGGCAGATATATAGAAAGGTAGATGGATAAATAGATAGATATATAGATAGATAGACTATGAGATAGATAGACATAGATAGAAAGATAGATAGATAGATAGATAATTAGATAGACAGAGAGATAGATAGATAGATAGATAGATAGTCAGGTATAATGAGAAATAAATAGATAGAGAGATAGATAGCCATATTGATATATAGATAGATAGACACAAAGAATGGAAAATAGATAGATATATAGATAGATAGACAGATAAATAGACACATATATACACAAATAAATATAGAGATAGATGACCAATAGGTAGATAGATATATAGATAGATGGATAGATAGAATGATATAAATATAAATAGACATATAGATATATAGATAGATAAATAGACAAATAGATAGAAAGTAAGATAGATAGATAGATATATAGATAGATAGATATACATATGCATAAAGAGATAGATAGACAAATAGATATATAGATAGATAGATACATTAAAAGATGGATTGATATAAATTTATAGATAGATTCATAGATAGACACATAGATAGATATATAGACAGACAGACAGATAGATAGATAGATAGATAGATAGACAGATAGATTGTAATAAATTGATAGATAGATAGATAGATATATAAATAGAATATAGATAAACAAATAAATAGACATATAGATAGTAAAATAGATAGACATATAGATAGAAAGATAGATAATCAAATAGATTGCCGGATAGATAGACAACTAGATATATAGACAAATATACATACATATAGACAAACAGATAGTAGTTAGTCAGTCACTCAGGCAGATAGACAATCCGGTATGCAGATAGATAGAGAAATAGATATACATATAGATAAACCAATAGATAGACAGATAGATCGAAAGATAGATAGACAGATAAAAAGATAGAAAGATAGATAGATAGATAGATAGATAGACAAAAAGATAGATTGATTTAAAGATAGATAATTAGATAGATAAAATTATAGATATATATTTAGAAAGATGGATAGACAGAAAAAGAAATAGATATTTAGACAGACAGATTGATTGATTGATCGATATATAGATAGATAGAAAAATATATATAACATAGATAGATAGACATATAGATAGACAAATAAATAGATATATAGATAGATATACAAGTGAATATATAGATAGATAAACAGATAAATAGATAGATAGATAGATATAAAAATTTATCGATAGATAGATAAATAGAAAAATAGATTGGCATATATATAGACATATACATAGATGGAAAGATAGAGAAAAATATAGATAGATAACTAGACAAATAGATACACTTTGAAAGTTATATATAGAGACAGATGGATAGAGAGAAATATAGATAGACAAATAGGTATACAAATAGATAGACAGATTGATATATAAATAGATAGATATATAGATAGACAGATAGACTAACATATAGATATATAAACACTTAGAAAGATAGATAAATAGATTGATAGAAAGAAGATAGATAGATAATTAGATAGATAGATAGACAGATAGATAGACAGAAAGATAGACAAAAGCATATATTATTAGATAGATATATAGATAGATAAATAGATAGATACATAGTCATATAAATAGACATATAGATCATTAGATTGATAGGTAGATCGACAGATAGATAGATAGATTAATATATAGAAAGATAGATAGATATATAGATAAATAAATAGATAGGAAGTTAGATGATAAATAGATTGAAATATAGATAGTAGATAGATAATTAAAAGATATATAGATAGAAAGACAGACAGATAGATAGATAGATAAACAAATAGTTAGTCAGACACATAGAAAGATAGATAATAAGATAAATAAATAAATTATAAGACAAATAGAATGCCAAAAAGAATGACAAATAGATTAAAACACAATACATATACAGATAGATAGAAAGATATACTTACAGATAAATAGATATATAGATAGACAGACAGATAATTTGATAGATAAATAGATATATATAAGACAATTAGTTAGACATATAGATAGACAAATTGATATATAGATATAAAGATAGATAGACAGATAGATATACTTATCGATAGACATATAAAAGAATAGATAGATAGATACATGTATAGATACATAGATACATAGATAAATATATACCTAGACAGACGGACAGATAGTTAGATAAATAGGTATTTTGATAGACAGACATATAGATAGATAGATTTATAGATAGATAGATAGATAGACAAATAGATAGACAGGTTGATTGACAATTATATAGATAAATAGATTTAATAATAAATTTACAAATAGATAGTCAAATACAAAGACACACATATAGAATGATAGATAGAAAGATATATCGATAGATTGATAAAAAAATAAATAGACTGATAGATAATTAGATTTATAGATAGATAGATAGTTAGACAGAATGATAGAAATATAGATAGACAAATATATAGATAGATATATATATATATATATATATATATATATACAAATATATAGATAGTTAAATAGATAGATAGATAGATAGATAGACAAATTTATAGACAGATATATACAGATATATAGACAGATAGATAGAATGATTGATTGACAGATAGATAGTAAAAGAAATAGACAAATAGATATATAGATAGATTGACAAAAATATTTTTAGATACATAGACAAATAGATATACAAATAGATAGATAGATATATAGATAGACAGATAGATAGATAGTAAAATAGATAGATGGATATATTGACATATAGATATACAAAGAGATAGACATATAGATACATAGATAGACAGATAGATAGACAGAAAGATAATATATAGATACATAGATAGAAACATTGATATACAGATAACGAGATAAAAACAAAGAAAGATAAATAGATAAACACATAGATAGAAAAATAAATAGATTGATAAATGGAGATATATATAAATTATTAGATAGATAGAAAGATAGATAGATTTTTAGAAATATAGAAAAATATATAGCCAAATTATTAGATAGATACATAAATAGAAAAATACATAGATAGATATACATATCAATAGATAGATAGATCAAAAAATAGACAGATAGATTTACAAATAAATAAATAGATAGATAGATAGTTATATAAATAGTTACACAGACATATAGATAGATTGATAGATATATAGAGAGATAGATAGAAAGATAGTTAGATAGATAGATTGATTGATAGATAAATATCTAAATTGATAGATCTATAGATAGATAGATAGATAGATAGATAGAAAGATATACAAATATATATAGACAAATGGATAGACAGACACATAGAAAGATTTATAGTTAGATATATAAATAAATTGAAAAACAAATAGTATGCCAAATAGATTAACACACAGATAAACAGACAGACAGACATATAGATAGATATACAGATAGATAGTTAGACATATAGATTGTTAAATGAATTGATTTATATATAAATAGATCGAAAGATACACAAATTGATAGACATATAGTTAGATAGATTGATAGTTAGATATAAAGATAGAAAATTGATAAATAGATAGATAGACAAATAGATCGACAAATACATAAATAGACACATAGACAGATAGATAAATAGATAGATAGACAGATAGATAAATTGGTATATTGATAAATAAATATAGATAGAAAGATAGATAGACAAATAGATAGACAGATTAATTGAGTAATAGATATACAAATAGATATACAAATAGATGATGAGATATATTTATAAATATATTGTCAGAAAGAATGATAGACATATTTGATAGTTAGATAGATAGATAGCGGTTAAAAAGATATATAGTAAAATATATATATAGATTTATATATAAATAAATAGACAGATAGATAGAGAGATAGATAGATAGATAGATATAATGATAAACAAATCAATAGATAGATAGTTAGACTATTACAAATATATATATATATATATATATATATATATATATATATATATATATTAGTAGTTAGAATAATGATTGATAGACAATTTTATAAAAATATTTATAGACATATTGATAAACAAATTATAGAGAGATTTATATAGAGATAGATAGATAGTTTACTACATAGTTAGATAGATAGATAGATAGACAAAGAGATAGACCGATAGATAAATAAATAAATAGATGGATAGATGGAAAGATAGATAGATAGATAGATAGATAGTCATCTAGATAGTTAAATATATAGCTAGACTAATAGATAGATAGATAAAAGATAGATAAATAGAAAGAAAGATAGATAGATAAATAGGTGGATCGATAGATAGATAGAAAGATAGTCAAATAGATAGATAGATTGAAATATAGATAGATAGATAGAAATATAGATAGATAGATAGATAAAAATAGAGATAGATAGATTGAAAGATAAAGAGACAGACAAATAAACCGATTGATATATAGATATATAGATATATAGACAAATAGATAGATAGATAAATAAACAATAGATAGCCAAATTGATAGATATATAGATAAATAGTTTTTATAAATAGATAGATAGATAAATAATTAATAGATAGACAAATTGATAGATATATAGATAGATAGTTTTTTAGATAGATAGATAGATAGATAGAAAAATAGTTTGCCAGATAGATAGCCAGATATCTAGACAAATTTATAGACAATTTGATATATCGATAGATACAAATATAGATTGATAGATACAAATATATAAAGATAGATCAATATACAAATTTATAGACATATAGATATATAGTTAAAAAGATAGATAGTTTTTTAGAAGATAGATAGATAAATAGATAAATAGATAGATAGATAGGTAAAGATGTTGAAAAGATAGATAGATATATAAATAGTTAGATAGATTATTTGATAGAGAGATTAATAGATAGATAGATGGATAGATATACATATAGAAAGAAAGATCGATTGATAGATAGTCATATAGATAGAGAGATAGATAGACATACAAAAAGATAGATAGATAGTCTTATAGATAGATAGATAAATAGAAAGACTAATAGATAAACTGACATAAAGAGAGAGAGATAGATAGACAAATAGATAGACAGTAATATAGATAAATAGATTAGCATATAAATAGGCAAATAGATAGACTGATTGGAAGCTAGACATATAGATAAATAGATAAATAGATAAGAAGATAGACAGATATATAGATAAATAGACAGACAAACAGATAGATAGATATATAAAATAAGAAATAGATAGATACATAGATAAATCTATAGATAGCTAGATAGATAGATAGATAAATTAATTCATAGATAGAAGATAGATAGATTGATAGACAAATAGATAGACAAATAGATAGACAAATATATAGATATATAAATATATATATATATATATATATAGAAAAATAAATAGACAGATAGACATACAGATAGATATATAACAAATAGATTGACAGACAGATAGATGGATAGATAGATAGATAGTGAGACAAATTGGCACATAGATAGACAAATAGATAGATTGATAGACAGATAGATTAACTAATATATAGACTGATAGATAGACAAACAGATACACAGACATATAAAGATATAGATAGATAGACAAATAGATAAACAAATAAAAATAAAGAAATATAGATAGATAGCTAATGTAGGATCACACATGTGAAGGGAAGCTAGTAATGGTTTAAATAAAATTTTTTGTGTTTTTTTATTCCACTAAAAAAATAAAAGAAAAAAATGGTGTAAACTATATTTGAACAAATTTTATTTTATTGCATATTTTATTGTGTGATGGAATAGAGTAGAACCCCCTGAGGGATGGGATGTCACATAAATAGATAGATAGATATATATATATAGATAAACAAAAAAACAAATAAAAAGAACAATAATTATAAAGTTAGGAGATAGATAAATAGATAACCATACAGATAGAGATATTTAAATAGATAGATAGTTAGATGGTTAGACAAATAAATAGATATATATATATATATATATATATATAGTTAGCAAATTACACATATACACAGATAATTAGATAGACAGATACATAGATTAATAGATAGAGATAAATTAAATTAGACAAATAGACATATAGTTACATAGATAGATAGATAGATATACAAATAGTTAGATAGATATAAAGATAAACATATATACAATGGACAGACATAGACAGACAGATAGATAGATAGCTACTTAGATATATAAATAGATAGACAATATGGATTTACCGAAAGACAATAGAAAGAAAGATAGTTAGACAATTAGATAGATAGATTGAAAGATATATAGTTAGACAGATAGAAACATATATAGTTTGAAAGTTATAAATATAGATAGATAGTCATATAATCAATTAGACAAATATATAAATAGATAGATAGACAGATAGAAACATAGCTATATAAATAAATAGATAGATAGATAGACAGACATATATATATATATATATATATATAGATAAATAGATAGAAAGACAGATAAATAGATAGAAAGACAGATAAATAGATATAAAAATAGATAGATTAATATATAGATAAATAGATATATATATATATATATAATGTAAGATAGATATATAGAGAGGTAGCAATTAGACAGACAGATAAATAGATAGATGGACATATAGAAAGATAGATAGATCAATCGATCGATAGATAGATATACATATAGAAATATAGATAGATAGAGAGATAGACATATAGACAGATAGATAGATAGCAAGATAGCCATATAGACAGATAGATAGATATAAAAATAGCTATATAGTCATAATGATAGATAAATAGATAGACAAATACAAAGATAGATCGGAAGATAGATACATAGATAGATAGATAGATTGATTGATTGATTGATAAATAGTAAGATAGATAGACAAATAGATAGATAGATAGAGAGATAGATAGTTAGGAAGATATGCTGATAGATAGATAGATAGATATATTGACATAAAGATAGACAGACAGACAAATAGATAAATCGATAGATAGATAAATAGATTGATAGATAAATATATAGAGAGATAAAAAAATGACTAATAGACTAATAGACTAATAGACTGATAGAAATAGACAGATTAACAGATATATTGAAAGAAAAATAGATAGATTGATTAATAGATAGATAGATAGATGAATTGATAGACAAAAAGTTAAATATAAAGAAAAGCAAATAGATATATCGATGGATAGATAGATAGCAGGATAGTTTTAATGATAGACTAATAGACAAAAAGAATTAAACAATTAGATATATAGATAAATAGAGAGAAAGATAGATCGACAGATAGATAGATAAACAAAAAGATAAATAGATTGATAGATAAACATATATACAAAAAATAAATAAATAGATATATAAACAAATAAACAAATAGACAAATAGGCAAATTGATGGACACAGATAGATAAATATAGAGATAGATTGATAGACAAATACATTGATAGATATATTGATAGATAGAAACTCATATAGACAGATAAACAAATATACAAATAGATAGATTGATAAATAGACTAATAGATAGATAAACAGATTAACGTATAGATAGATATTTAGATAGACATATAAATAAATAGATAAATGGATAGATAGATTGATAAATAGATATATAGATAAATAGATATATAGATAGATAGACATAAAGATAGATACACTATTTGACAAACAGACAGATAGATAGATAGATAGATAGATAGATTGCCTAATAAAAAGATAGACAGATATATAGATAAATGGAAAGGAAAGAAGATAAATATATATATATATATATACATATAGAAATATAGATAGATAAATAGAAACTTATGAAGATATATAGATATAAAAATAGATAAAAATAAAGACAGATAAATACATAGATATATAGATAGACAAATAGATAGATTAATCTATATATTTGTTTATAACTTTGTATGTATTTATGTATAACTAAATATAACAACTCGTATGAATATATATATATATATATTTGTATAACTATAATAAAATCTATATAAATAAATATAACGTAATTTTTAATTATGTATGCATATATGTATACATATATGTAAATCTATATAATTGTTTATAACTTTGTATAGATTTTTGTATAACTACTTATAACTACTTGTATGCATTTATCTATATATAACTATATGTTTAACTATATATAACTATTTATAACCACATATACTATATATATACTAACATATAATTATAAATGGGATAATTTTAATTTGTTGCACTAACTTGAAATTAAATGGCAAAAAATATAATATCAACAATATGTAAGCACATAGCATGAGAGTGTCCGTTGGTCAGGTTCATATAATACAAATAAGACTCATAACTATATGTGCTAGTCCCTCCTACGAAACCTCACAGGAGAGGCTAGCTCAAAATTCCCTACTAATTATGCGAATGATTTTGTTTGAGAATTATTTCTGAACTGAATTTGATTTTTGTCTATGTGTAGCAAAACATGATAAGATTTCTTTGCAGGTTTCAATTTTTTTTATTCTGGTTTTGTTCTTTGCTTTGCTGATTAACCTAGCTAATAAAGAATCTTTGTAGGACTCATGATGTGAGATGCACAAAAAAATTCTGATTCAATGTATTCAGACATTTCCACTGTCCTTCCAATGCATGGGTCCCATATTTATCTATTTCTACTTGATCAAAAGAAGGCATAGCTTCTATTATCTTCATTATTCCTAAAACATTTTATTTTTGCACTCTCTTTCTCTCTAAACATCATTGCTAGACATCGTTTATATTTTTGTTGAATTTCTATGACTACCAACTTTAATTTGTGTTTGTTCATATTTATAATAACTATTTTTATATATCTGTGAATGTGTTTGTGTGTCCCCAAATTTTTTGAGTAGAGTTTTAGTATATTATAGGTATGTAAAAGGCTTGGTTGGTCTTTCATGGTGCTGGGAACAACACCTTATCTTTTTAAAATGTGAGATGACCCAAAAAATTAATTCCACGCATACACAGGTTTGTTCTTGACACTCTTATTTTGTGTAAATCCGTGTTGTCGCAGTTCAGATCTGCGATAGCTTATTATCAGTTATTTGTTTGTAAATATAGTATGGTATGCTCCATGTGCAGGTGTAACAATGTTCTCTATCTGCGTGGAGTAACAAAGAAAAAAGAATTAGAAATGGTGACCATGCTTGAGATCCATATATACATTTTTTTATGTCCTAGATTATTTTCTTTTGTTGTCTTTGATGGTATGTGTATTTGCATTAAAGTACAAGTGTGTGTATCATATAAGACTATTGATTATATATAAATACATATAATACTTCAGTATATTCATACAAATATACTTGGTATAAATGTATGTATATACTAAGTATATATCTATGTATATACTGAGTATATAAGTAGGTATATACTATGTATATATGTTCGTACATACTGAGTATATTTGCACGTATATAATCAGTGTATACATACATATATACAATAGTATATACGTACGTTTATACTAGGTATATAAGTACTTTTATACTATAGTATATACGTATATATATACTCAGTATATATGTACTTTTTTACTGTAGTATATACATATGTATATACGCAGTATATATGTACTTTTATACTGTAGTATTTACGTGTGTATATACTGAGTATATACAAATGTGGGTACATATATTTATTTGTAGACATGTATATATTGTCATACACACACACACACACCCACCCATTTACACACAGACATAGTTTTTAACATATAATTGCTCGGGCTGGTCTGGTCATCATCGTGCATTACTTACTGATGCAGGTAATAATTGCCATAGATCTTAGTCTTTCCCTAAAGCTGTGGGATGAAGATATTTCTGGTCTAGGCTAGCCAGGTAGATAGAGGTTGGTGTTAAAAATCTTAGTAATTGTGTTAATTTGCAAATATCACATGGTACATAGCGAACGTATGAGTAAATAAGTTTTTTTGCTCTAGGTTTTGCAATGATTGGTTCTAATATTATTAGGTCTTAGGATGATGATTATGATGATGATGATGCTCGTGTAGTGTCATGTATTTCTGGTACAGGAGGAATATCAAGTCCTATTTTGGGAGAAGTATCTCACCGCCTCGTCAAAAACTCACTCAACCTCAAAACAAGTGGTTGGCAGGGAAGTTCATCTGTCGAGCATCATCACACGCTTGACTTTTATTATCAGTGATAGCAGTGGTGGCAATGGCGGTGGCGGTGGCGGAAGCGGCATCGATAGTAGTAGCAGCGGTAGCGGTGGCAGCAGCGATAGCAGTGGCAACGGCAGCGACAGTGACGATATGGCAGGAGTGGCAGCGACAGCAGTAGCAACAACACAACAAATGTGATATATTAGTATATATAATCCTATAGTATTGTATGTACATATATATAGAGTATATATGTGCTTAGTATATATGTACACATAATACTGCAGTTTATATATGTACGAGTGAAATGCTAGTATATATGTACATATATACTATAGTATTATATATTTATCAAAACATAATTTTTATTTATTTATTTTGATTTGATTTAGTGGTTTACATTTCTTACATATATGGTACCACATTATTCACCATACGAAGCTTGTATAAGTGAAAGGATTTTTCATTAGACATGATTCACCGTGACTCGGACAGCTTTGTCCCAGCTAAAAGATGATGATCAGAGGAGTAGAGGGAAATAAAACAACATCAATGTATGGATAGATTATACTTTATGCACTGTCAGTAGATACATTGCTGAATAAAATGTAATAAAATTTTGTTATTTTTTTGTTTTAATAATGTAAAATATTGTATTTGAATAAGTTATTGAATAATTTTATTTTTTGTTAATTATAAATTATCATTTTTAGTTTTTGTTTTTATTTAATTTAATATAAAATTATAAAATTATTAATTAAAATTTTTATAAAAAATTAAATTTTGAAAATAATTTTGAAAATAAAATAGCTTGGGATTTTTCCCTTGCTAATTTAGCAAGAAAATTTTTCCTAGTTGATTTAGCTAGTGATATCTTTATTTTAGCAAGAGATTTTTTTCGTCGCTAAATTAATTTTGCTAGTAATGATTTCCAATGCTAATTTTTAGGGATGATTACTTTAGATTGGGATAGCATCAGTCATTATATCCGTTTAGTGATGGAAACTATCATTTAGCTTGCTAATTTAGATTGGGAAAATATCTTTTTTAGCTAGGGATTTTTCGTCACTAAATTATTAGCAAGAGACACTTTCCCTCGCTATATCTCATTTAATGATGGAAAAAGGGCCATTTAGCTAGGGAATTGTCCATAGCTATATGAGATTTTTCTTAGTGTATAGATAGAGAAATAGATAGATAGATAGACAAATGGACAGATAAATACATAGAAAGATAGATAAACAATTAGAAAAAAAATAGATATACGCATAAATAATAAATAGATAGAGATATATATATATATATATTAATTGATAGAAAGATAAATAAATAGATAGATAAATATATATATATATATATATATATATATATATATATTGATTGATTGATTGACTTA
Source organism: Sapria himalayana (assembly GCA_029783825.1). Lineage (NCBI taxonomy): Eukaryota > Viridiplantae > Streptophyta > Magnoliopsida > Malpighiales > Rafflesiaceae > Sapria > Sapria himalayana. Next base: position 713,866 of record JAREIK010001443.1, read on the forward strand.
AATATAAATAGACATATAGATATACAGATAAATAGATAGATAGAGATATATATATATAATATAGATATATCGACAGATAAATAGATAGATTGATAGACAAATTGATAGATAAATTGAAAGATAGATAGATAGATTGATTGATTAATTGTTGGTTAGATTGATAAATATATTGATAAATAGATAGATAGTTTGATAGACATATTTATATATAGATTGATAGACTGATTAATAGACATATTTATAGACTTATTGATAGACAGATTGATAGACAATTAGATATAAAAATTGATAGAGATATTAATAGATAGTGTGATAGATTTTTAGATAGATAAACAAAATAATAGATTGATAAATGGATAGATAGATTAGCAGATAGATCGACAGATAGATAGGTATATTGATAAACAGATAGTTCGATATATATTTAGACAAATAGATAGATAGATAGATAAATAGAAAGATAGATAAAAATATCGATAGTTAGATAGATAGTTTGAAAGGCAGATAGATGGATAGTTTAATAGACGAATAGATATACAGATTCATAGATATATTATTAGATAGATTCATAGAGAAACTGATAAATAAATGGATAGATAGAAAGATAGTTGTATCGATATATTGATAGATTAACACACATATAGATAGATACATAGATAGACAAAAAGTAAGATAGATAGATAAATAGATAGAGAGGTCGATTGAATGATAGATAGATAGATAGATAATAAAATAGATAGATAGATAGACAAACTATTAGACAGACTCATAACCTTATAGACATAATGATAAATAGTTTTTAGATAGATAGATAGATAGAATAAAAAACAAATAGACACATAGACACGAAGTTAGTTAGATAGATAGATAGATAGATAGATAGTTTGATAGACATTTATATTTAGATTGGTAGACTGATTAACATACATATTGATAGACTTATTGATAGACAGATTGATAGACATTTAGATAGACAAATTGATAGAGATATTAATTGATAGTGTTATAGATTGATAGATAGATAAACAAAATAATAGATTGATAGATATATGGATCGATAGATTGACAGATAGATCGACAAATAGATTGGTAGATAGATAACACATAGTTTGATAAATTATTAGACAAATAGATAGATATAGCGATAGATAGGAAGATATATAAACATATAGATATATAGATATATAGTTAGAAAGATAGATAGATAGATAGTTTGATAGATAAATAGATAGAAAGATTAATAGATATATTATTAGATAGATTCATAGACAAACTGATAAATAGATGGATAGATAGAAAGATAGTTGTATTGATATATTGATAGATAAACATACATATAGATAGATACATAGACAGACAAAAAGTAATATATTTAGATAGATACATAGGTTGATTGAATGATAGATAGATAGATAGATAGTAAAATAGATAGAAAGATAGACATATAGACTATTAAATAGAAAATAGAATTATAGATAGATTGATAAATAATTTTTAGATAGACAAATAAACAGACAAACAAAATAAAAAAAAAACAAACAAAGACATGTAGTTTGATAGATGGATAGATAGACAGATAGTTTGATTGACAAATCTATAGATAGATTAATAGATATATAGATAGATAGAAATATTGTTAGACAGATAGATTGACAGATATATAGATAGACAAATAGATAGAAAGATAGATTGATTGATGGATAAATAGATAGAAAGATATATAAACAAATAGATGGATAGATAGATAGATAGACAGATAGATAGAAAAATAGATAGATAGATATATAGATAGATTGATACATAAAATGATACATAGATTGATAGGCATATTGATAAATAGATTGATAGATTGATTTATAGATAGATTAATCGATAGAATGATACAGAGATTGATACACAGATAGATAGTTATATAGATACCTAGATAGATAGATTGACAGATATATAGATAGATTGATAGATAGACACATAAAAAGATAAAAAGATAGGTAGATAAATAGATAGACATATAGATAAAAAAATAGATAGACAGACATACAAATTATTAGACAAATAGATAGATATATAGATAGGTAGATAAACAGATAAATAGATAGATAGATAGACAGATAGATATATACACAGATAGATAGATACTTAGATAGATAGATATATATATAGAAAGATAGATAGGTAGATAGAAAAGAATAAATAGACATATAGATAATTATAAAACTAGACATATTGATTGATTTATTAATAAAAATATAGATAGATAGATAGATAACAGATAGAAATATAAATAAATAGATAAAATGATTGATAGAAAAAAAGAAAGATGATAGATAGACAAATATTCATATAATTAGATAAACAGATAGACAAATAGATATATTGAGAGATAAATAGATATACAAATAGATAGTTAGACAAAAGGACAAATAGATAAAGAGAAAGAAAGAGAGATAGATTGACAGATAGATAAACATATAGATAGATACATAGATTGTAGATAGATGATAGACAAATTGATAATAAGATATATTGACTGATAAATAGTTAGATTAATAGATAAATTAATAGATAAAAAGATACATAGATTAATAGACAATGCATATAGAGATTGATAGATAGATTGATAAATAGATTGATAGACAGGTTGAAAGAAAGATAGATATACAAATTGATAGACTATTAGATACACAGATTGATAGATAGATTGAAAGATTGATTGAGAGATCGATATAAAGATAAACAAATTATTAGACTAATAGATAGACAAATATAAAGACAGATAGACAAACAGATAGATATATAGATAGATAGATCAATAGATTATTAGACAAAAAGATAGACACATAGATAGATATATAAATAAATAGATAGATAGATAGATAGATAGATAGATGCATAAAGAGATAGATAGATAGACAGACAGATGTGTGTGTGTGTGTGTGTGTGTATAGATATATAAATCAAAATTTAATTTGATAGACATACAGGTAGACATATAAATAGATAGATGGATAGACAGACACATAGATAGACAGACAGATAGATGGAAAGATAGATAGACTAAAATACAGACTATTACACAATTTAATAGATAGATTGATAGATAGATTCAAAGATAGATTCAAAGATAGATAGATTGATAGATTTATAGACTGATATATAGACAGATTGATAGACTAATAGATAGGTTGATTAATAGATAATTGATAGACTTAATAAAAGATATATATATATATATATATATATAGATTAATACATAGATATATAGATAGACAGATAGATAGACAGATAGATAGATAGAAAAATAGATTGTCTAATTTTTAGACAAATAGATAGATAGAAAAATATATAGACATATTGATTGTTAGATAGATAGATAGATACATAGAAAGAAAAATTGATAGATTGACATATAGAAGATAGATAGATAGATAGGCTGACAGACATATATATAGATAGATAGATAAATAATAGATATACAAATAGATAAAGAGATAGATAGAAAGATTAATAGGTAGGAATAAAGATATATATATATATATATATATATATATACAAATAGATAGACTTATATATAGATAGATAGATAAAAAATATATAGACAAACGGATAGATTGACAAATGTATAGATAAAAAAATAGATTACAGTTAGATAGATTGATAGATAGATAGATAGATATACAAGTAGAAAGTCAAATAGATAGATATATAGTTAGACAAATAGATAGATGAATAGATAGATAGATAAATAGATAGATAGAAAAATAGATAGCCAAGTAGATAGGTAGAGAAAAAGAAAGACAAATTTATAGATAGATAGGCAAACAGATGGATATATATACACATATATACATAGATAGTTTAATAGTTAGATTGATATACAAATTGATAGACATAATGATTGATAGATTGAAAGATAGATTGATAGTTTTATAGATAGATTGAAAGACAGATTGATAAATTGATGGATAGATAAATAGATAGATAGATAATTAGATAGA
>JAREIK010001443.1:722860-749727 GCA_029783825.1 Sapria himalayana
AAATTGATTGTGAATAATTATTTGATAATGATATTCTGGTCTATAATGCTTATCAACTGTAAAAAAAAATAGAAAACTAAAAAATTATAATAACTAAAAATTAAAATATATAGAATTCAAATAATAATTATATATTACTATTTTTAAATTAAAACAAATGAATCCAAAATTAAAACCAAATAAACTTGATATACCCAACTAATGGCAGTCTTAACTATAATATCCTTAAAAAGTCATGTAATTGGAAATTCAAAATTAAAGTAGTCCTATTTTTTATTAATAGTTTGCTTTTTTTAATAGATCCTTAACATATCTATTTTCATTAGTGATATAACTTTTAAGTGATTTAATTAAGTTGAATATTAAAAACTATTTATAAGTTAGCCGTCATGATAATTATAAATATATGATGCTGATTATAGCCACATTATATTGTGTACAAGTGTGCCAAAATCATTAAAATTAGAAATTTGACTTAGCTATTTATATTATAGTCAAAAGTTAAAATGTTTAACTAAAAGTGAAATCCATTAATAATTAAAATTTAATTATTATTAACTCTGTATGTGCATCCATATGAATCAATAGTCAATTGGTTATGAGTGTTTCATAAATAGTCAAATGATGATAATTTAAAATGATGATAGACTTAATATATTTTGTGTTAAGGTAAATTTTGGCAAAATGCCATCTAGAAATAATTAGAAATGAATTTCTTTTGAGTGTTACATAAAGATATTATTACTAGCAACTTAAAATGATATTTAAACTAGTTTTTAAAAAACTTACTTGAAACTTGCAAAGACACGCTTTCATATCTAATAATAGTAAATTAATAACTATTTTTGTGATATTATGGTAGAAGAAAAATTGAAGACTAATAAGTGTGAGTGTGTATAGATTGAATACACCAAACAAATACACACACTCACAAATAGACTAAGGTAAATCCTTCTAATTTTTAAGCCAAATTAATAACATTAGTGTTAATCATGTATGAAAACTACTTGAGTGAGAGTTAGCCCAATTAATTATCCAAGGTAAATTCTTATGATTTTTTTTAAATACACGCTCACACATAGATGATTAACACAATTGTTGTTAAAAGTAAGAGTGTATAGATTGAATGCAAGATTAGATTCTAATTATAATAGATGATTATCATTGCTTGTGTATTCACTACACTAATTTATTCTAGCACAATTAATTAAAAGAAAATCATATATTTTCTGGTGTATGATTCAAAAGAGTTTACAAATGATGGAAGTTTTGACTCTTTATTGTGCTTGTGTTAGAGATAATATTTTGGGTTAAGCCAAAATATTTATTATTTTAATTGGAAATTAAGTTAGGTAAAACTAATATCTCAGAGAGTATGGTTGCTCACATTGATTTAGTAGGCTAAGAATACTCAACCTAGATCTTTGTTGCTCATTTAATTGGCTATTAAATGAGCAATGATATTAGTGACTAGAATCATACATGTTGAAGAATGAGCTTGGAATTTTAGAATTCATAGATCTTTTGGTCAAAACAATGGATCATCATTTTGAGAATGTGGTAGGGTTGAACTACAACATGATGAACTTATCTGCCTCATCTTTTAATTCTTCATGTGAAGTAATTTAACTAAGTTTTTTTGATTTGTGATTTTATAATGGTTAGTGTGAGCTCGATATCATGTTCCATTTGGAAAAGACACATTTTATGTTGGATTAGATGGTCATGAATGGTGCATCGTGGAGACGAATAAGTCTAATATCCTCATCCCAATCCAACTGATGGAGAAATCATCGTGATAATGTTTTAAATGTTTTATGAAAACTAATGTACTATTTCTTTTCATTTTCATGCATATAATGGATGAATTTCATGTGTTCATGGACTTACTATTTATGTGTCATTCAACATTAATTTATAATAAATGATACAAATAGAAAATAAATTATGATTGTTCTTGCTCTGAAATTTCATTACATTTTCCTTAGCAAATCTTCCATGGAATAAGTTTATATCTTTAATAATTCTCTTGTTTTTTTTAGCTTTTAACCTTAGGCTCTTTTATGGTTCAAACAACAAGTTGAACAATGACTCTTCTTAACCAACATTTCACTGTTTCTTTCTCTAAGAATAATTATTTTTTTTTATTTTGTTAAAGTTCTAATGGTCAGGGTCTATGGCATCACGTTAGAAAGTAAAAATGAAATAACGTGACTTTATTAACCATGATTCGTGATTAAATATAACCCATGAGATTGGAGCACCCCGAACACTATGAGCAGCTCATTGACTGACCTATATACAAACTAGAGATATATCTCAACAAAAAAAACATAATCAAACATTTTATTTTTTTATCCTTGACAACTACTAGGTTAACGCACAATGCAAAAATGTCGTCTTTCTTCTTAATAAAAAATTGTAGATGCTAATTGTTGTTTTGACCATTTAAATATCTTTTATAGATGACTTTACTTTCAAGAATACATCACAAAAACTTAGTGCAATTCATTGGATATTGTCAAGAGGGAGGCAATATGCTTGTTTATGAGTTCGTGCACAATGGAACATTGAAGGAGCATATTTATGGTAACTAAAATCTTATATAAAATTCAATCGATATCAACTAAGGTAGTCATTAATGCATGTAACATTAATAGGCCAGTTCACAAATGGAGAAAGTATTAATTGGATCAAGCAGCTCGAGATTGTAGAAGATGCTACAAAAAGATGTTTTTTAAAGTTATTATCAGTGTTTGATTTATTTTGCAAGCATATGTTGTTAGAGAAATTATATTATTTGCCTTTTCAAGGATTGAGTTTCTTCATATGGTCCATGTTCGTGCAATTATTCAAAAGGATTTAAAAACAAGAAATACTCTTATTGATAAAGATATGATAGACATTGCAAATGTGCTGCTGCATTTCTTGCTGGTAACCCAAATATTCGTGATTTCAATTAACTATTAAAAGCCTATTTTTTTATGTAGCAGCTAGTAGTGACGATGACCGCTTATTTTTTTAATGTCACATCTAAAAAGGAATAATAATCATAGAATGTTGATTTATTCTTATCCCATTGCAAATGTGATGAGTAAAAAATTGTAGAATGTTCATAAAATAAACAATTATTGCTTTTAAAAATTATTTTTGTTCCCATTAATTGTATTTTACTAATGATTTATTTTTTGATAATTAGTCTCACTTCCATGGTCATTATAAATCCGTGGAAAATTGAACCATCGTGGGAGACAAAAAAGCCGATTCAACTCCATCACAATCAAAACCTTTGATACTACTATTATCTTTCTTGAATAAATGGCAAAAAAACTATGCACTTTGTAAATGGAGGAAAGAAAAAAAATATTGTTAAGAATGTTCTAACTATTTTCCAGCATGTGGCATAGTGTTAGTGGGTGCATGGTCCAGCTAGTAACGATGCCATGAGATGTGGTGCCGTGGATGCACAACCATGGTGCATAACTACCTGGAAGTGCATAGTCTGTGCGTGGTGCAGTGAGCGTGCATGTGTTCTTCATGTATTGGACGTGCACTATGTGTATGTTTGATGCAGCCATGGTGTAGTGTGTGCAACATGTTTGATTTTCCATGTCGAATCAAGCAAGTAAAAACTATATAGTTGTTATGAATGTGGCCTCTTCTTTCGTGGGTCCATCACTATTTGACTACTACAGTAAATGTTAAAAGTTAAGTGTGTAATGAAAAATATAATATTTGATTTATTTATATCTAGCATAGTTTTTTATTTTCTATTTTATCACATGAACTTGTGGAGGAGGATGTGTTGTTGGATTGTTGTTGCTCTATGAAAACTCTTGATTGATGCTAATCTCGATTGTTTATGATGGAGAGAGAGAGAGAGGGAGATTAATTGCTCACTACATGTTTATGATGGAGAAGGAAGTGCTTGAGATACGAGTTGTAGATTAGGAAGAAGCGACGGGGCTAGAATCTAATACATGTAATGACCATGGTGCATGTGAAATCCCAAAAAAATGAAAAAATAAATAATATGATTTTGTTTCTAGAAAAAAATGGGTAAAATAGTAATTTTGCAATAAAAAATAAGCTGAAGATTTTACAACACTGATGATAAAATGGATTTCATTATTGAATTCAGTTTAGAAAATATAGCTACGGTGACAAATTTCATCAAATTTTGAGGAAGTAAGAATTTAATTTTTTTTATTTATTTAAAAAATTATTAGAATAAATAAATAAATTATAAAAATAAAATAAAATAGAAACAGATGACCGCACCACAACATTATCACGTGGCTGCACCTTGCACGGTCATGTGTAAAAAAAATTAAAAAAAATTATAAAAATAATAATTTTTTTAATAAAATAAATAAATGTCAGGAATCTACGCGACAAGATCTTTCTATTTAAAGTTTATAGACTTGGAATAGAATAGCCCAAGAACAAAAATTGCTCCGTGCGACAAGATCTTCAGTTTGATATCAAATTGATAAATTTTCCATGAAATTTTATAGAAAGTAGTGGTTTTCTCCTATAAGAATTTCTTTCTATTTAAAGGCCATAAATGATCATGTTTTATATTTCGATTTGAATTATTAAAAATATCATTGAAAATGGTAAATTGATGAAAAGTTTCTGTATTTCGTTTAGTAAAATTTAGTGTAGGTGAATTGAGTTTGGATTGTTATAGTTGTGCCTGAAATATGATTTAATTATAAATGATATAATTACATTTCATATGCATAGAAACATTCCATATAAATGAGTGGGTGCATTATATATATATATATATATATGTGTATGTATGTATGTATATGGATTGCATTTCATATACTGAGTTACACGGTATTTTTCTGGAGCATGACTAATATAAATTTGCAAACTCAAATTGAGACAACGTCTAAGTTGAGTTACTTGGTGGGTTTTTGAAAATATCCAAGAAAAAAAATACTTTGTCAGAAAATGTCCAATATGTTTTTCAGATGTAGTCCATATTTTTTGGAATAATTTCAAAAAATAAATATTTTTATAGAGATATATATAGATATATATATATATATACACCTATATATATAATATGTCACACTTGGCTTCGACATGTATGAGGGAGTCTATGGGACTCAGGAATATGGGCATATAATATTTCATCCATAATTGCATTCATGTAAACATTATACTTGAGTGAGTATTGATATATATCCATGATGTTTTACATGCAATTAGAAAGGGAGTAGCCTTGTAGGAGTTTACTTCTACTGAGTTTAGCTCAATCCGTTGCGGGACCTCTTTCAGGTACATGTCCAAGATAGATGACAGATCCATATGTAAGATTACACATGTGAAGAGAAGCTGGTTGTGGCTTGAATAATAGACTATGTATTTTAATTCCGTTGAGCAAATAAAATGAAAAAAAATGTATGGCACATTGAAAAAATTTTATTTTATTACACATTATACTATATGATGGAATGGAATGGGACCCCATTGGATGGGGTGTCATAGTGCTCCATCAAAAAGTGCTCGTTTGGAATGACACATGCATGGTTATTCACAGGATGTGCACTCGCTGTGTCATCTCTCTTTGTTTTGTTTTTCTTATGGTTGTCTTTCCTAGTTTTTTAGGTTTTTTTTGTAGTGGATACTGGTGTTGGTTGCTCAACTACAACAACAAGGGTGCATGATGGACAGGCAGAGCTCCCTTCTTTTTCTTCCATTTTGCTCCATTTGTTCGCCCAACTTATTCTCATTTGATTTTGCTGCTTCCCTCTGTATTTCACCATACATTGGGTGTCTATTATTTCCATGTGTTATTATTCTTGTTTAAAAAAAAGTTGATAATTGGTTTGTGTATCATTTTATGTATATATTCAATTGATGGCATCATCTCATTTTGCTAGGTTTGAGTTGTTGGATATGGTGAATAAATATTCATCTTCGTTAGGGAAACATGGGACACACAAGTGTGGTATCTCGAAATTATAAATTGAGTTAGCTAATGGGGTTAGAGTCAGACTCTTGGAGGCTCCAACGAGTGTCTTGATCCTTAATACTAAAGGAAAGAACGTGGTGTTGGACTCGGACCCGGGAACCCATCTCTGGAAAATACTACATGAATCACTTTCTCATTGAATGTTGGTTCTTATTTTTGTATTTGTTTCTAATTACTTCTTCTAGTACACTATATTATTTAATTAGTTTTTTGGTTTGTAATTTTGTTGATTAGTTTTCTCTCTTGTTTTTTGTTTCATAATTCTACTTCATCTTCTTAGTAAAAAATGGAAGCCTCTATTTGCATTTGTAGATGAAGCATCGATTAAGGACTCGAACATGTGAGATGATAATTAATGTTTTGTATATGCAGCCCCTAAAAAGAATGAAAAGGTAATGATAAATAGTTTTGAACCAAATTAACCTATTATGTTATATCATGTTGTAGAATCAGTGATATCTCATAGTCACCATATCCAGACATCAACATCACAATCACCATCTCCATTTCTATCACCATCATCATCATTGAGACCTCTACTATCAACGTTATCAGATCTAAGTCCACCACCCATTGTGTTTCCTACACAAACCTTTGATCCATCTCTATCTTCTACACCACATTTTACACCGATTGTTCCCCCATTTACAATACCAATGCCATCATCAATTGTTGTGTCTTCCTCTGTAGTCATTGTAAAGTTATAAATTAAGATTGTGAATGAGAGGTAAAAGAAATATGTAAAAATGACTTGAAAATATATGTTGATATTACTATTAGTGGTTTTTTTATATTGTTATCATTTGCTGTTTTTCAATGTTATTTATTTATGTGTACAGTTTTATTCCATCTCACAAGTGTTCGATTATAATTACAAAGGCTTTCAAGAAAATGGCTGATTCTAAAGCTTTCTCCTGGTAGAAAGTTTTTGAATAGACAAAAGAGTCATATTTTAATGACTTTGAGGTAAAAATAACAAAACAAAAGAATTGAAAAATAATTATCTAATTACTTAACTTTATGTTGGTTATTATTCAAACAGTAAATAATTATGTTCTTATTGTTAATATAAATTTTTTTGTCATTTTTTTATTTATAGAATCAGTGCACATGGGGACCCAAATTTGATGGAAAGATAAAGTCATTATGGGAAATCAAAGCTGCTCAACGGTATTCTGATTTTGTCCATAAATTAAAGAAAATGAAAGTAATGCCTGATTTTATATCCGAGGAAGACTGGCCCGAGTTGCTTAATTATTGGGAGGAGCCTGATGTGAAGAAAAAAATCAGATATTGCCAACAAAAATCTATGAAGTGAGGTTGTGGGACTAGGTATAAAAATCTGTTGACACGCTGGAGGTTCAAAGTCGAGCATTGAGCATGCTCAAGATTTTGTACAAATCTGAAATTCTAAACATATCTACATTTTGTGTTGTCCTAATGGTCCAATAATTATAATCTCTGGATGGTATTAATAATTTTGTTAAATTTTTTATCAATTGTTTTTTATGAATTAATAAAAAGATATTCTATGCTGGAGAATTGGGTCGAGGTCCGAATTTTTATAAGATTTTCAAAAAGATACATGTGAAGAAAGTGGATGGTCAGTATGTTAACAATTATTCTTAGATTGCAGTAAGAAATTGTTATATTAATTAGAATTTATAAAACTACAGTACATTATGAAAATTATTTTGAATGCAAAATATTTATATTTGTTTGTAAATCTAGAATAGTTTCTATCTCTATTTTATCTCAGGACCTAATGGAGGAACATGTAACAGTTGCTCATCAACAAGTTGAGGGTTCTATGGATCTTCAACCAAATGACTATGATCCTATTTATTTGGAGACAATTGGGGGTCGAAAGAAGCAGCGAGTGTATGGAATCGGCTCTAAGGGAGTGGCATTTTGTTGTAGCATTCATGCTTCTAATTCATATGCATCAGTAATGGTGGAAGAGACGATTGAACAACAAGCATTGGAAAAAAAATGAATGTATTGTAGATATGGAGGCCGACATGAAAAAGAAAGATGAGCAGATAACTAAATTGATGGTAGAAATGCAAGAAAATAACGAAATTAAAAAAGAAATTCAACAACATATGTCCTATATGGAGTCACAGTTAGTGGCTTTGGCACATCAGATAGCATTTCGAGATCCAGGTGTGAATCTTCACAGGAGAGGCTAGCATCCCCTACAAATTATGGGGATGATTGAGTATGAGAATTATTTCTGACTATTATTTATTTTTGTCTATGTGTAGCAAATAATTATGATATTTTTTTTGCAGGTTTCAATTTTTTTTATTCTGGTTTTGTTATTTGCTTTTCCGATAAACCTAATTATGAATCTTTGTAGGACACATTATGTGAGAGAAAAGAAAAAATACTGATTCAAAGGATTCAGACATTACCATGGTCCTTCTAATGCATGTGTCTCATATTTACCGATTTAGCTTTATCAAAAAGATGGCTAACTTTTCTTATTTTTATTATTCTAAAAAAATTTTATTTTTGCACCCTCTTAATCTCTAAACATAATTGCTGTACATCTTTTAGATTTTTGTTAAAGCTGTATGATAATCAACTTTAATTTGTGTTTGTTTTGTCTATAATATTTGTTTTTATATATTTGTGAAAATGTTTTTGTGTCTCTGAATTTTTAGGGTAGAGATTTAGCCTATCATAGGTATGTAAAAGTCTATTTTCAGCAGTGGCAGCCGCGGTTGCAATGGCAATGATGGCAGCGATGGCATCAATGATAGTGGTAAAAGTAGAAGTGGCGGCGGCGGCGGCGGTAGCGGCGGCTACAGTAGCGGCGGTGGCGTCGATAGCGGTGGCAGTAGCAGCGGCGGCGGCAGCAGTAGCAACGGTGGCAGCTACGGCAACACCGGTAGCAATGGTAGCAGTAGTGGCATCGGCTGTGGTAGTGGTAGTGATAGCGGCAGCAGTGGCAGGAGCGGCAAGAGTAGCGGGAGCAATGGCAATGACAACAAATGCAGTATATACGTATGTATATAGTCAATATATTCGTACATATAATACTACAATAATTTATGTACATATATAGAGTATATATATGTACTCAATTATATGTATGCATAATACTTTAGTTTATATGTACAAATACTACAGTAATATATTTACGAGTGAAATCCTAGTATATATGTACATATTTACTACAGTGATATATATTTATCAAAACATAGTTTTTTTTTATTTATTCTGATTTGATTTTGTGGTTTAAATTTTGTACAGATATGGTACCGCATTGTTTCCCATACAAAGCTTGTATAAGTGAAGACATTTCAACAAACATGGTGCACCGTGACTCGGACAGCATTTTCGTAGTGGAAAGTTGCTGATTGGAGAAGTAAAGGGAGAGAAAGCAACGACAATGCATTGATAGATTACACTTTATGCACAATCGGTAGATACATTGATTAATAAGATGTAATAAATTTTTTATTATTTTATTGTTTTAGTTATTTAAAATATATATTAGAATAAGTTATTAAATGAATTTTTTTTTGTTTAATTTAAAATTTTCATTTATAGTATCTATTTTTATTAAATTTAATTTAAAAAATATTTAATTATTTAATTAAATTTTTGTTGAAACTTTATGACGATCAACTATAAGTTTTATTTGTTCATGTCTATAATACTAATTTTATTTATCAGTTAATATGTTTGCATTTTCCTAATTTTTTGGGTAGAGTTTTAGCCTATTATTTGTATGTAAAAGCCTATTATCAGCAGTAGTAGCCATGGCAGCGATAGCAGCCACGGCAGTGATGGCAGTGGCGGCAATTGTGCCAGAAGCTGCAGTGGCGGTAGCAGCAAAGGTGGCAGCGGTAGTGGTGGCATCGACAGCGGCAGCAACGGCGGCAGCCTTTGCAGTAGCAGCAGTGATGGTAGTGGCTGTAGCGGAGGCAACGAGGAAGTAGAGGAAGCGGCAGCATCACATTAGAGGCAGAGGTGGTAGTGGCAGCGGCGGTAGCGGTAGTGGCATTGGCGACAGTGGTGGCAGCGGTAGTGGTGGTAGTGGTAGAGGTGTCAACCGGGCCGGGCCGGTCCGACCGGCACGAGGCACGGCACGGTTGGACAGTGCTTGGGCCGGCCAAGCATGAGAAAATTTTATGCCCGTGCTCGTGCCGTGCCTGGGTTAGGCACGAGCCATGTCGTGTCGTGCCGTGCCTGGCCCGGCACGGTTCGGCCTGTGGCACGGCACACCGGCACGGGTTTGTCCCATGTCGGATGTCCCTTGAGCCCGACCCCACGATGGTGCCTCCCGCAAAAAGACCGTGGGTCGAGTCCGATTTGACCCGACCCCGGTCTCCCGAATCCCGAACATATGGACAGGCCAGCCCAAGCGGGCCCGGCAAGGCACGCCTGTAGTGCCTGCGGGCCGTGCCGGGCCCGGCTATTTTAAACCGTGCCTGGCCCGGCACGAAGGCACACTCGTGCTCAAAAAAACTAGCCGGGCCTGGCCGGCCCTCCGTTTGACACCTCTAGGTAGTGGTGGCAGTGGCAGCAGGGGAAGCAACCGTAGTAGCAGCAGTAGCACTTGCAGCGGCGATAGCACCGGTAGCAGCCACAGTAGGACCGACAAGGGTCGTAGTGACAGCGAGAGCATCAGGAACGGCAACAAATGTAGTATATACATATGTATATAGTCACTATATACTTAAATATAATTCTGTAGTATTTTATGTACATATATACTTAGTATATATGTACTTGGTATATATGTACGTATATACTGTAATTTATATGTACAAATACGTAGTAATATATGTACAAGTGAAATGCTAGTATATATGTAAATTTTGCTGTAGTAATATATATTTAACAAAATATAGTTTTTTTTAATTTATTTTGATTTGATTTAGTGGTTTAAATTTCTTACAGATGTGGTACTGCACTGTTCCCATTCGAAGCTTGTATAAGTGAATGTATTTTTCAACAGACATGATGCACCATGGTCCAGACACCTTTTTCACAGTAGAAAGTTGGTGATCAGAGGAGTAGGAGGAGAGAAAGCAACGTCAATGCTTTGATAGATTATATTGTATACACAGTCGGTAGATACATTGATTAATAAGATGTAATATTATTTTTGTTATTATTTTTAGTTATTTAAAATATTGTATTAGAATAATTTATTAAATAATTTTTTTTATTTAATTTAAAATTTTCATCTATAGTTTCTATTTTTATTAAATTTAATATAAAAATATTAAATTATTTAATAAAATTTTAGTTTAAGATGTATTGGTAAGAGTGACGGCATCATAGGCAATGGCAGCGGGTGCACCGGAAGCAGCGGTGGCTGCGGCGGTAGTAGTGGTTACACCGGAAGCAGTGGTAGCATCGGAAGCAGCGGCAGCACCGGAAGCAGCAGTAGCACCGAAAGAAGTGGCAGTAATGGCAGAGGCGGCAATGGTAGCGGTGGCGGCGGTAGTAGCGTGGTAGCTACGGAAGCGATAGTTGCAGCATGCAGTGACAATGGTAGCTGCAACATGCAGTGGCAGCACTAGTAGCGGCGGTGGCAACTGTCAGTGGCTTGTCGTGACAGTGGCCAGCAGCGATAGTGGCCTGCGGTGGCAGTAGTGGCGGCGTCGGCAACGACGACAGCAGTAGTGGTATTGGTAGCGACAGCGACAATGGTAGCAGGCAGGAGTAGCAACGGGAGCAGCAGCAACAGCACCAAATGAGTATATATGTAATAATAAAGTCAATAGATACGTACATAAAACTACAATATTTTATGTACGTATATACTAAGTATATTTGTACTCACTTTATATGCACATATAATCCTACTATTTTTTGTACATATACTGTAGTAATATATGTAAGAGTGAAATGCTAGTATATATTTACATATATATTACAGGATATATATGTATCAAAACATAACTTTTTTTTAAATTTGACTGAGTGGTTTAAATTTCTTACAGATATGATACCGTATTATTCCTCATACAAAGCTTCTATAAGTGATGAGATTTTTCACCAGACATTATGTGCCGCAACTCGGACAGCTTTTTCATAGTAGAAAAATGATGATCGAAGGAGTAGAGGGAGAGAAAGCAACTCAATGAATGAATATATTACGTTATGCACTGTTGGTATATACATTGATGAATAAGATGAAATAAAATTTTGTTATTTTTTTGATTCAATTCTATAAAATATTGAATTAGAATAAGATATTAAATGTTTTTATTTTTTGTTTATTATAAAATATTTATCATTTCAATTTGTATTCAAATTGATATAAAAATATTAAATTATTTAATTAAAAATTTTAAAATAATTTATATTCTGAATTTAATTTTGAAATTAAAATATCTATCGAAAATTACCTTGCTAAATTAGCAAGGGAAAAATCCCTTGCTAATTTATCTAGGGAATTTTCCCTAGCTTATTTAGCTAGAGAAATATTAAAATTAGCAATGAATTTTCGTCGCTAAATTTATTTGGCTAGGGACTATATCCTTCGCTAAAATTTATAGACCAGCATTTTAGCTAGGGAATCATTCGTCGTTATTTTCGTTTAGCGACAGAAATTCTAATTTATCTTGCTAATTTAGCTAGGAAATTTGTTTTTTTTAGCAAGAGATTTTTTCGTCGCTAACTATTTAGCTAGGGACACTTTGCGTCGCTAAATTTTTGCAAGAAGCACTTTAGAAAGAGAATGATCTATCGATAATCTGTCACAACTAAAAATTATCCGACCACTACTAAAAATAGAAAATTCCTATTTAGCTAGGTAATTGTCCCTAGCTATATAGGATTTTTCTTGTATTGATAGATAGATAGATAGAAAGATAGTTAGATAGACAAATAGACTGATAAATTAATATATAGATACAAGTAGATAGATAGAAAAATAGAAATATTGATATATAGATAGAATGATAGAATGAAAAACATATAGATCACAACTAAAAAGTATGATAATACAAAAATACCGACCAAATATTTGGTCAGTAATTGCTGTCCAAAACATGACCAGTTAGCGACCAAAAAATGATATCGAAAAAAAATAAATTTTCCGACCAAATTTTGACTAAATTTCCGACCAAGGACCAACCATAATTACCGACTAAATATTTTGGTCACGAATTGGTTTGTAGAGTGGTTATTAAATAAATTACCAACTATTTAACGACCTTACATTATAATTGGTTGGTATAGTATTTTTTTAAATTATTTATAACTTCATACTTACCGACCAATTACCGATCAATTATCGACCATATATATATGTCAGTAATTACTGACCAATTCACGACCTATTTAGAGATCCAAATTGGTGCATCAGATAAAAATATTTCCAACCAAATTTCCGACCAACTACCGACCGTTTATTACCGATAAAATATAATTGGTCAAAATATGGTCTGTAAATTAGAAGGTAATTAGCAAAAAACATTCCCAAAAGATTACGAAGCATTTAACGACCAAAAATATATAACCATTAAAAATGGTCGGTATAGTGGTTATCCAATATATTTATAAGGTCGTAATTACCGACCAAATTACCGACCAAATTATCAAACGAATATATAGTTCATTATTTACTGACCTTTTCACGACCAAATACCGACCATACATACCGACCAAATATTTTTGGCTGGAAATTGGTCAGTAAATTTGGATAGAAATAGCGAATAGCAATTCCTGACAAATTACTGACTATTTAATGACCAAAAACATATTACCATTAAAATTGGTCGGTAAAGTGGACTTCCAAATACTTATAGATTTTTTCTGACTGGCCGTTTACTGGCGGTAATTCATTTATTTAATTTTTTGATTTGAAAATCATTTGCTAAGTCATTAAAACCTAATAATCATCAAAACTCCGTAGTTTTTTTTTGAATCAGAGCCAATGGTAAGCATGAAATTGAAAAAATTTGATCTTTCTTCTGAATCCAGGTAAGTTTTTCTCTGTTCTTCTCCTTCAAATTTCTTATACACATTTCCATTTCTTTGAATTATATATAAACAATTTAAATTTCATTTTTTCGGTATTTTCGAGTATTAGGTTTTTTTTTCTCCTCCTAATATCTTAATTTTTGCTTCAATTTCATTTAACCTAATATTATTTTGATTCGACACAATTAATTAAACTATAATTTTTCATTTTTTAAAATTTGTTCATCTACTATTTATATTTTTAGGGTTTAAGTTATTTTGATTTCAATTACATGATGTTTGCATCCAAATAATCTTAATGTTAATAGTTTATATTTATATAATCATATGACGTTATGTATAAATGTCAATACTTTAATATATATAATGATTTATGTTAAATCAAAATTTTATTTAATGTTAATCTTAAATGTTTATCACGGTATATATAAACTTTTATACATTTATATAATCGTATGTTATTATGTATGAATGTCTATACTTTAAATATAAACGTATTACATTATAAATACACATTGATATGTTTATATAAACATATAATGTTATATATAAATATTTATACATATGTATTAATATTTATAAATATCTATACAAAATTTAAATTAACCTATCCATTTATATATTTTTTTATATAACAATTATATAATATTAAATGATTGTACAATTTTGTAAATATTTATATTACATATTTTTTTATATAAATATAGAATATTTATAATATTTATAAAAATGTGATAAATATACTATATATTATTTATAAAAGTGTTACATATAAATATAATAATATTTAAGTAACATTTATAAAAATATTTTATTCACAAATATTATATAGATACACGTGTTTAATTATATAATCATATGTCATTTTATATAAAAATATTTATAACTATATTTATAATAAAGTAAACTATTTTTATAACTATATTTATAACTATATTTATAACTTTGTATAACTAATTTGTAACTATATAATAATGTATAACTGTATGTATAATTCTATATATTTATTTCTAAAAAATATATTATATGCATACTAATATATAACTATATATTATTATATTTTACTAAATGTATACCTATAAAAATATTAATTATAATTATATCTTTAACTACATACATATTTATAACTATATGTGTATAACTTTATATAAATATTTGTATAAATATGTAACACTTTATATAATTAAATATCACTATATTTGTAACTATATATACATATATGTATTCATATAATTAAATTAAAATATTTGTTTATAACATTGTATATATTTATATATACCTACTTATCATTACTTATATAAATATATCTATATATAAATATTTCTTTAATTATATAACTATTTATAATTATATATATTATATGAATAAAACTACTTATAAATAATTGTATCTTACTATATGTATAACTATAAAAGCTTTATACATATTAATATTTAAATATATACTTCACAACTTATATTTAATATATTTTGTATGTATTAGTATATTAAAAAGTACTTTACTATATCTATACCTATACATATCTATATGTATAAATATATAAAATTAAATGAACATATATAAATCTACATGTATAAATATATGTTTAACTATATGTGTAACTATATGTATAACAACATATAACTATATTTATAATTACATGTATAACACCATACAACATTATGTTAAACTATATGTGTATAACTATATATAAAAATATGTGTAACTAAATAAATGTCTATATAATTATATATAAATAATTTGTAACTATATATACATATATGTATTAATATAATTAAAGCAAAATATTTTTTATAACGTTGTTTATATTTATGTATAACTACTTATAACTACTTGTATGAATATAACTATATATAAATATATGTTAAATTATATATAACTATTTATAACAATATATATTATATGTGAAATAATATATAGCTATAAATAATTATATCTTACTATATCTATAATTTTAAAGGTTATATACATAATTATATTTAAATAATAAATTTACAGCTTATATTTATTATATTTGTATATAGTAGTATATACAAAAGTATTTTATTAAATCTATACCTATTCATTACTATATTTATAAATATATAAAATTAAATGAACAAATATATAAACCTACATCTATAAATATACATTTAACTATTTTTGTAACTGTGTGTATAACCAAATGTAATATATTTATAATTCCATGTATAACAACACACAACATTATTTTAAATTATATGTGTATAATTATATATAAATATTTGTATATCTAAATAAATGTCTATATAATTATATATAACTATATTTGGAACTATATATACACATATATATTAATATACTTAATGCAAAATAATTTTTTATAACATTGTTTATATTTATGTATAACTACTTATAACTACTTGAATGAATATATCTATATATAACTATATGTTTAATTATATATAACTATTTATAACTATATATATTATATGTAAAATATATAATAATAAATAATTGTATCTTACGATATGCATAGTTTAAAAGTTATATGCATAATTATTTTTAAATATTAAATTTACAGTTTTATTTAATATATATTTGTATATAGTAGTATATAAAAAAGAATTTTACTATATCAATACATATACATATTTGATATAAACCTAATGGACATATTTGGAAGTCATCATAGATAAGGACTAAATGATGATTTGGAAAGAATTTACAGTAAATATTACTACCTAAAAATTTTTACATCTTTTATTTATTCTTTTGTTGACTGATTAAGAATTATTTATTTATAATTGCAGAAAGTTTACAGGTGGACACAGTGAAAGGAGGCGGTCAAAAGTGTGTTATACAAGCATGCTGTCAATTGGTATAAGGACACCGTGTACGAGATCAAAGATAAATGGTTGAAGAAGAAAGAAAAAGATTCGAGTGTCATGGATCATGTTTTGAAGGAATGACGGAGTAGTTGGGAATATCCGGATTATAGGAAGAGGTGTATAAACAGAGGGGCAATCATAGCTCAGAGTGGTCTCGTGAGGGTAGTGGCATTTCTACACACATTTGTAGATCTTGCTCAATGAGTGAGCACGAATGGACATTGGTATTATTTCAATTTATACTTTTTATGTTTATTACTTTGTGAAATGTATCCAATTATGCCTAATCTTCAATTTTCATAAATAAATTTTTTTTCATTAGAATTAATGTATGTATTGTGTGTAATTATAGACATGCAAAGAGGGTAAGAAGCCCAATGTTCCTTGATTATCTAGATATACGCACACAAAGGCTCATGATGATCAAACATTCATTGATCATAGATCTCATGCAGCAAATGTATGTTTCATTAAAAAAATTAACTTTTTTTGTTTGAATATAAATTAAAATACTTTTCGTACATTTTAATAGGCTAGATATGAGAACATATTAGCTGCTGTGACTCAAGTGTATTCCCAGTCTACTTTAGGTTCATGTGATGGTGCAACATGTAGTTCTCATTCATCAGCTCCACCAGTTGATACGAATCAAATTTGGTATGCGGTTGTTGATGGCAAGGAGAATATGCCCATCAATGGTGTCGGTTTGTCGACATCATCACTCTACTCGCATAGATGACCAAATTATGAAGCTGAATTTTCAGGACCAGTTTCAAATTTGTTCTCGATGATGGAAGAATTTCAGGACGTGATGCGAAATACGATACAGTATATGTTGGTCGATACCAAGTGATGCATGATCGACTATGAGGATGATAGAGATGAGTTGCGTATGCATTTTGACTGCCTTACAAAGTTTCAAGGAGGACTCCAGTTCAATGCTAATTATCTACCTCGAATTGTCCGACATAATGCTCCAGCTACAACATCTACTCCATTACCTATAGTAAGACATGCAGCAACTACATCAGGACTAGCAGTAGTAGATATGTCTACCCCAGTACTCGACATCTCACCGTGTGGACTAGAAATGTCACAGCATAATGATTTTGAAACTATGTTGGATGATTGAGTGTATTACACACATTTTTTTCAATACCTTAAACTTTGATTTTGGATTTCATTGTTTTATTTTTCTCTTGATGTATTTAATATATATATGTAGTATATAGTAGTTCACTAGAGTTAATTGGATTTCTTTTGTTGTGTTATCTATAAATGTTTCTACAACAACTGCATCAAATTGGTTGTTTTTTGGATTTTATTTTTTTTTTGTTTTATGTTCTAGTTTTTGCAGAAACTACCGTAAAACTACAGAAAATAAAATTTCGTTCGGTAATTACCGACCGAATTGCGACCAAACCGACCAAAATTTTTTAATATCAATAGTCGGTAAAATATCACCAAATGGTCGGTAATACTTTTGGAGATCAATTATCGACCAATGATTTTAAAAGATTTTAGTCGGTTTTTGGTCGCAATTATTTCAATAATTTTCGACTATTTTGAGCCATTTACCGACCAAGTGCTTTAGGTCGAAAAATGGTTAGAATTTAGTTGGCAATTATTTGTCATCGAATGGTCTGTAAATGGTCATTAATTACTGACCATTTGGGGACCATATACTGACCTAATTATTTTAGTCAGAAAATTGTCAGAAAATAGTCGATAATTGTTTGTCGGTAGAGGGTCGGTAAATGGTCGATAATTTACAGCCGATTGATTTTTTTTTGTCGGTAAATGGTTGGTATTTGGGTTACCGACCAATAAACACCTAATTACCATAAAAAATAATTGCTTGGTAATTCAGTGAATTTTAGTAGTGGATAAATAAACATATAGATAGATAGATACAAATATAGATAGATAGACAGAAATATAGATAGACAAATAGATAGATAATTTTCAGGTAGACAAATAGACATATAGAATGAAAGATAGATAGACAGACAGATAGATAAATAGATTCATAGATAATCACTTTGATAGAATGACAAATAGAATGATACACAATTGATAGAGAAATAAATAGATAAATAGGCACATAGATAGATATATAGATGTATAGAAGGATAGGAGAAAAGATGCATTTTTGGATAGATGGTTAGATGGATAGATTTAAAGATGGATAGTTGGATAGAAGGATAGATAGAAAGATGGATAAATGGATAGATGCATAGATTGATAAATGGTTCGATAGATAAATAGAAAGATGGATTGATGGATAAATAGAAAGATGCTTAAATGGATAGATGATGGATAGATGCATAGTTTGAAAGAAGGATAGAAGGATAGATGGATAGATAGAAAAATGTATAGATGGATATATCAATAGATTGATAAATCGAT
This sequence comes from Sapria himalayana, assembly GCA_029783825.1. Lineage (NCBI taxonomy): Eukaryota > Viridiplantae > Streptophyta > Magnoliopsida > Malpighiales > Rafflesiaceae > Sapria > Sapria himalayana. The sequence goes on from JAREIK010001443.1 coordinate 742,067, forward strand.
AGATGGATAGGTGGATAGGTGGATAGATGGATAGATGGATAGATGGTGGATAGATGCATATATGGATAGTTGGATAGATAGATGGATATGAATTGATAGATAGATAGTTAGTTAAAAGGATATATGGATAGATGGTTAGATGGATAGATGAATATATCGATAGATAGATAGTAGATGGTTAGATGGATAGATGGATATATGGATAGATAGATGAATAGATAGATAGATAGATAAATATAGATAGATGTACAAAGAGATAGATAGATAGATCGACAGATAGAAAGACATATAAATAGATAGATATTTAGATAGATAGATAAACTAGTAGATCGATATATAATTAGATAGATAGATAGGTAGATAATTTGATAGATATATAAATAGATTAAAAAAATTAAAAAAGAAAGAAAGATAGATAGATAAATAGAAAGATAAACACTAGATAGATAACAGATAGAGATAGACATATAGATAGATAGATAGTTAGACAGATAAATAGGTTGATTGATAGATAAAAAGGTAAATAGATAGAGAGAGAGTTTGTTAGATAGTTAGATAGATAGATATGTAGAGAGAGAGATTGATAGATAGATTGATAGCTAGCTAGATAGATAAATATATAAATAAATAGATTAATAGATAGATGATATATAGATAGATATATATATATATATCAAATATACATAGATAAATAGATTGATAGATATATAGATAGGTAGATAGATATATAGATAGATAGATTGATAGACAAATAGACCGTATATAGATAGATACTTAGATAGAGAGATAGATAGATAATTAGATAGATGGAGAGATTAATAGATAGATAGAGATATATAGATAGATAGATTTATTGATAGATATATAAAAATACAAAAATAGATAGATTGATAGATAGATACACAGATTGACAGACAGATAGATAGATAATTAGATAGAAAGATTGATAAATAATATAGAGATAGATAGATTTATTAATTAATAGATATATATATATATATATATATATATAGAAAAATAGATAGATGGATAGATAGATAAATAGATAGATAGATAAATAGATAAATAGATAGACTTATACACAAATAGCCAAATAGATGGATAAATAGATAGATAGATAGACATATAGACAGATAGACATATCAAAAGATAGATAGATATATAGATAGACAGATAGATAGAAAGATAGATAAGATAGACACATAAACACATATAAAAATAGAAAAATACATAGATATACAGATAGACAGATAAATAGATAATCGATAAAGAGTTAGATAGATAGACATATATAAATCGATAGATAGATATTATTAGATAGATACAGAGATAGACAAATAGATAGACTTATAGACATTTAGATAAAGTGACCAATAGGCATTTACACAGATGGATATATAGAAAGATAAATCAATAGAAGATAGAAAGACAGACATATAGATAGTTAGATAGATAGATAGTTCGATAGATAGATAGATAGATACACAAAGATAGATAGATAAATAGATAGATAGAGAGAGATAGATATATAAATAGATATACAGATAGATAATTAGTTAGAAAGAAAGAAAGATAGATATATAGATAGATAGACAACTAGATAGATATATAGACGGATAGACATATATACAAATAGACAAATAGATATATAAATTGATACATATATTGATTGATAGATAGATGGATAGAGAGAGAGATAAATACACAGATAGAAAGATAGATTGATTGATTTATAGACAGATAGATAGATAAATAAATAGATAAATATACAAATAGATATATAGATATATAGATATAGACATATTGATAGATATATAGATAGATATATATATAGATATAGACAACTAGATAAATAATCATATAGATAGATAAGTTGATAGACAAATAGTCAAATATTTTTTTTTGAGAAATAACAGAAAAATATTCTAACAACCGATATCTTACCTTACCCTATTCCTTTAGCCACCATAATGATCTTACTGTTTACCATTTTTCCTTTTTTTAATTATTCACCTCAGTTTCTGTTAATCCCCTTCAGGACCAGGGAGATTTTAAGATATGAGTCTCTTATCACTTTGAACAGTAGGGAGTCTTTCCTCTCCAGTGGTTATATTTGTCTCAGCAGCGGGAGTACTCCTGACAGCAACAGGGGGCAGCAACAGACAGCAACTATCTCTCCTTTCCCCTGTGCGTCTGGCTCAAATCTTCACGAGATTCCAGCCTTCTTCCTTCGTCGTGTATTCGCTGATGATCATAGAACAAACCAAAGAGAAAACAAAGAAACAACAACCGTGCCTACCAGAACTTTACACCCTACTACCCTTATTCTTGATTAAACTAATACAACATAAGTCAATTATTAACGATTACTCCCCTTTAACATACTGCAAGGAAAGGACAGATATATATTGACCTGTAAAGATAATCAAAATATAACCTTTCTACAGAGATTATCGACTTCTGCCAAAATGCGGAATTAGCAGATGTTTTGAATATGCAGAAATTCTAAATTACATACATATTATTTTAACACCATTCAGTATAGCTATATACCATTCTGCCAAAATGCAGAATTAATATACTACAATGGGATCTCCTTCATATATATCCATTTAGCTCCATCTGTCATATCTTCGTGGTCTGTTTATTTGTTCTTATATAAGGAAAACCATTTTATCTAGACATGCTATTCCTTTAGTTTATTTGGCATGAATTTCTCATTATAATCTATATTTCCTCTGATGGTGCCTATTTTAGATAGACAATCAGCTAGATTATTGGCTTCTCTATATATATGTATTATTGAGGCCTTCAGTTCTTCCAGAAGATTAAGAATAACTTCTAGATCCTCTTCATACCTCCATAATATTTTCTTATTTATTACCGTATCAACTAGTAATTTTGAGTCTACCTGAACTACAATGTTTTTAAAATTTAGCTGCTTACATATCTCTAACCCTGATTTTAATGCTCTAATTTCTGATTCTAACGCCGAGGATGCCCTACTAGCTCTGGTAAATGCTCTCTGTACTGTCCCTGTATGATCTCTTATTACTCCGCCTCCTCCTGCTATTCCAGTGTCCCTGCTAAAACTCCCATCCGTATTAAGTGAAAGTTTACCAACAGGCGGAGCATTCCACTGTATACATTTAGCCCATTGCTGTTTTATCACTTTGTATGTGAGATCCCATTCATTCTCAAGCTTCTTTTCTTGTTCCAAATCCTATTACTATCGGTTTTATTATTGTTATATTATTATTTCCTTTTTAATATCTTTTATAATTTCTGTTAAGTTCATCCTTATATTTTCATATTTACTTTTGTTTCTAGATTTCCAAATGCACCAGATAATTAGGTGCGGCAGTTTCTGACTAAGCCATTTCCTGGCGGGGCTTTTCATGTTTACTTTTCCCCATTTTTTAACTTTATCTATTAATCCATCTTCTATTTTACATATTCTTTTTTTCCCTTCCATCTCTCTCCATATTTCTGCTGCAATGGGACCATTCGAGAGTAAGTGATCAGTTGTTTCAACCGCTTGAGAAAGCATTCGCATCTTGAAGCCATGTTTATCCCTTTCTTTTGTACATTTCTATCTACCGGTATGGCGTTCAATAATGCCTTCCATGTGAAGGAGCACATTTTTTGCGGGACATTTTCTTGCCATACCCATTTAAATAGAGTTTGTACCGGTTTTTTCTTTCTAACCAAATCTTTTGCCGATTTGAGAGAAAAGTTTCCTTGTGGTGTTAACGTCCATTTCCAGCCACTCTTTTTTAGTATAGAGTGTGAGTCTACTATCTCTTTTTGTTTTTCCATTGACTTCCAACTGTTCGAAGCTTTCTTGGAAGTCTTATTTTTATTATCTAAATATTTTACCCGCATATATTTAGCCCATAGATTATCACTTTCTTTAAGACTCCACCAGCTTTTACAGTCCCAGGCAGCTGCCGAGTCCTGAAGGCTCATAAGACCTAAGCCTGCTTCCTCTTTCGGATAATAGATACTTTTCCAGTCCTTCTAGTGTAGTTTTTTCTGCCTTGTTTTTTACCCCATAAGAAGTTTGCCATTTCTGATTCGAGTTTTTTAATAAATTTTTTTGGGGGATGTATCACTGATAAAATGTGTGTGAATGTGCTTTGTAATACATGTGAAAGCAACGTAATTCTCCCCCCAAATCCAAGGAGCTCTTCTTTCCATCCTGCTATTTTCTTTCTTAATTTGTCTTGAAGGTAGGTTAGATATTCTTCCTTCAACCTCCCCTCATATATCGGACAACCTAGATACATTAATGCCCCTTTAATTTTCGCGAAACCTGTGATATTTTTTATTTTATCTACTAACTTTGGTTTTGCATTTTTTGCAAGCATAAACTGACATTTACTTTTATTAACCATTTGTCCTGTTTCTTTTTCAAAGATTTGCAGAAGATCCATAAGATTCATTAAAGACTTTGTGCTAGCATTAGTAAATATTATAAAGTCATCTGCGTAGGCTAAACAACCTATTCTGGGTGTATTCCTTGGTTGTCTGAATGACATTATTTTACCTTCGGATATTTTCTTGTTCAAGTTTCGTATTAATAGTTCTATATATATATATATCAAAAAGAAGGGGGGATAACGGATCCCCTTGCCTTAGACTTTTATTTGGTTTAAATTCCTCACTTAACTTACCATTTACCAGGACTCTTACCTAGGTGCTTGAAATACATCTATAAATTAAATCTATGGTCAGCTCAGAGAAGCCGAAACTTCTTAACACAAAGCAAAGGGTATCCCATTTCACTCTATCGAAGGCTTTCGATTATCTAGTTTGACCACTAAGTTTTTACCTCTAGCCTTACCACCTATTTCTTTCATCATTTCTGATGCAAGTTTTATATTATCAATCATTAGTCTGTTTTTAACAAATCTAGTTTGTTCCTGAGATATTATAGTAGGTAAAATTAAGCTTAGCCTGTTTTGTAATATTTTGGCCAATATTTTATACATAGCATTACATAAACTTATTGGTCTATAATCCTCACATTTTGTGGTGATTCTTTTTTAGGAATTAGTACTATATAAGATTTTGCCCATGATTTTGGGATTTCCGCCCCTACAAAAAAACTTGCAATTGCAGGGACTAACATAGTTGATTTTCAAAGAAATTTTTAAAGAGAGCACCTATTTCCTTTTCCTCTTCTACCCATTTCCCTTCTTTATTTATTAGACCTTTAATTTTATTTTTTGAGATTTTTTTTAGACATATTATAAAAAAATTTAGTATTGCGATCCCCATCCTTTAACCATTTTATTTTTGCTCGTTGTTTCCAATAAATTTCTTCCATGTGTAATTTCAATCTCAATTCTCCTTTAGCCTTGCTTAATTCTATCCGAGTTTCATTGTTATTCGTGGAGTCAAAATCATCCTCCAGCTTGGCTACTTTTTTCTAAGTTTTTTAGCTCCTGATTTAATTTTCCAAAAACCTCTTTATTCCATGTTTTTAAACAAGCTTTTACCTCAGAAGTTTAATTGATAGAACTTGCATCGTTTTCCCTCTGCAGGTTCTTTCCAGGACTCTCTGACGAGTCCTGCAAAGCTCGCATGCTTTACCCACATATTTTGAAATTTAAAATTAGATGTACTACCCTGGTTACTTTGAATCGTGATAAGCAGGGGGCTATGGTCAGAGCAAGTTCTATTTAGGTGTCTAAGCCCCGTAATCCCTTGTGAGGTGACCCACTTTATGTTACACATAATCTTATCCAATCGGCCCAGATAACTCCTCTTTTTTTTCCAATTATTTCACCAGGTATATCTTGAGCCGGTGAAATCAATTTCCATTAGATTCGTAATGGCTATTGTATCATTAAATTGTTTCATGGCTACCTTATCCGGCGGTTTGCCTCCCTTCTTTTCTTGAGGGCTTCTTATTATGTTAAAGTCGCCTCCTATAAACCAAGGTAAATTTCTACTTGCTATATCTTTCATTGCTTCCCATAAGGCCAACCTAGATTGTTTGTCATTTTTTGCATAAACTGCTGAGATTATTTGATTTGTGTTCTTATCTAGTTTGAAATGTACTATTTGTTCAGTATCTTTTATTATTTCAATTTTCAATTTACTGTGCCATAAAATCCAGAGTTTACTATTTAGATTAGCATACGCCTTATTAAATCCTAAAATTTCTCTATATTTATTTAGTTGATCTTGCAGAACCATTGGTTCTGCAAAATTAGTAGTGAGATTTTGTGTTCTTTAATTAAAAGTCTTAACCTATTTATCGTGGGCTATTAGCTATCCCCCTAACATTCCAATATAGGCATCTATCCATTAAAAACTAATTTAGCTTGAGCTCGAGTTGTGCGCTTAGATTCATAAGAGCTATTAGCATTTTTTTGTGTTTTTACTGTTTTAGGAGTGTGAGGAATTTCATACCTAATCTCCTTGTATTTTACTGCTTTCCAAGCACCATGGCCATTTGCTTTAGGGCCTCCATGGATTGGGTTCTCGAAAGATTCCCCCAATCTTCATTATAAATATAAATATCATCATTTGCTTTCGCCTCAGGCTCTTCTTGAGATTCTTCACTCTTATGAATTGAAGGGCAACTGAAAATTACCGAATCTTCTTCAGGAAAATCCAGAAGATCCTCGTCTATCCAGCATCATCATCCAGTCTTTCTTTCAATACAATTCTTGTTTTAGATGCTTTTTTTATATTTTCTCTTGTGTTTTACCTCCTCCCATCCTTTATTTGAGCTAACCTCATTCTCAATCCCCATGTTCGGCTCTTTCAGGTTCCTTCATCCTGGGTAATGTTTGGATAATCTGAGGGATGCTTGAAATTATTCCATTATTCAGATCTCCCTTCGGCTGGATATTTAGAACCGAAGCCTCCTCTTTCCTTACCCATTGCATCTTCTTCCTACCTCTTCCCTCATGCTGCTGCCCGTCTTCTTTCCCCACCTTGCACGATAAAATATCATGCCCGAGCCTCTTACACTTTGTACAGTAGGAAGGGAAGCTTTCGGGGACGACAGTTTTCCAATACCCCTCGGCCTGTTCCCCTTCCCCACTACCTATCCATACTTTAACAGGCGGTTTAGTTAAGAGGTTTAGCTCGACACATACACGTGCTTTATTCGGCCTAGACATGGTTCTTGTGGCTTCATCTCTTAACATGGGCTTACCCAAGCACGATGAAATTGCATAGAGAGATGATTCAGAAGAGATGAAGTGGCAAATAAGGCAATGTAAACCATACCGGAGCTATAGGCGGCTCTTCAAGAGGAGTAAACTCCTTTGTCCACTTCAGTATACGCATGGGGAAGCCATCAACTTGCCATAATCCGCGCTGCCATAGGCGATATTGATCTTCTAGTAGAGAGCATTGGAGCACGACATGCTTGGCATCGAAATCAAAATTTCACCTTCCCCTTGAGCTTTAAATTGTCAATGAATTTCTGAACTCCAATTGCCCGAGGCCTACCGTGAGAGAACTTACCAACGAGCGTATATTCGAATGGCTCTAAGAGCCTACGAGATTCCTCAGCTGAGAAGATGATGGCCGGGAGCCCGTTTTTGTTCCCTTGGATACGTGAAATCGGCACGGTTCCTTTTACCATCGAAGCAAACGACTTATTTAAACATAAGTCAGATTTTTCCATACTCATC
>JAREIK010001444.1:0-35461 GCA_029783825.1 Sapria himalayana
GATCTATTGTCTATCTATCTATATATCTATCTATCTATCTATCTGTCTATCTAATATGTATTCTATCTATTTATTTATTTGTCTATTGATCTATCTATCTATCTGTCTATTTGTCTACGTGTTATCTACTATCATCTATTAATATACTATCTATTTCGATATCTATCTTATACAATGTTTCTATTGATATATTATCTATCTATCATTCTATCATTCTTTATATTTATCTATGAATCATCAATCAATATCTATCTATGAATCTCTCAATAAACTATCTATTGATCTGCCTACAATCTATCTATCAATGCTTATCAAAATTATCCATCATATTTCTATCTATCTATCTATCTTTGTTTGTCTATATCTATCAATCATTTGACTACTATCTATCTGTCAGTCTATTTTTTCTATATCTATCTATAAATATGACTATCTATGTGTTTGTCTATCAGTCTATTTATATACTACTCAAAGTGTCTATATGTCTATCTGTCTTATCTGTCTATCTATTTATCATCTATATGTTATCTGTCTGTCTCTTAGTCTGTGTGTCTACAGTCTATCTATTTGTCTATATATCTATCTATATATCTATGTGTCATCTATCAATCTATCTATCTATCTATAAATCTATCTATCTATTATTTATTTGTAGGTATATCTGTTTATCTAATTATTTGTGTATATGTTCAATTAATCTGTTTGTGTATCTCTATCTATTTGTCAATATATAGTTTATCTATCTGGTCTTCTATCTATCTATATATTTATATATCTATCTATCTATTATTCGTCTATCTATATATCAATTTGTTTTATACTATATATCTATCTATCTAAGATATTTGTATCTATCTGTATATATATTTCTATATATTTTTTGTATCTTTTGTCTCTCTATCTATTTTCAATTTGTTTAACTATCTATATAAAAATATCTATCTATTATATATATGTCTATCTATATGTATATATCATCAATCTATCTATCTATATATCTATCTGTCTATTATTAGTCTATATATCTATCTATCTATATCTATCTATCTGTTTGTCTGGTTGTATAAATATCTGTCAATATGTTCTATATAAATGTTTTATATCTCTCTATCTTTCGGTCATTAATTTGTTTGTTTGTCTATGTATCTATCTATGTATTATCTTCAATGTGTATTCTATATTTCTATCTATCTATATCTATATTTGTATTTCTATTGGTTTCTCTATTTATCTATCTATCTATCTATAAATTTATCTCTCAATATGTCTATCAATTTGTATGTGTATATGTCTGTCTATAGTCTACTACCTGCCTAACTATGTGTCTATCTATATGGCTATCTATCTGTCTATCTAACTATCTGTCTATCTATTTGACTATCTATCTATCTATATATGTATCTATCTATCTATCTTTTTATATGTCAGTGTATCTATTTATCTTTTAATATGTCCATGTATCTATCTTTCTATGTATCTATATGTGTATCAATTTGTCTACTATCTATGTATTAATATATATATCAATTTGATATCAATCTATCTATCAATCTAATATTAATTGTCTATCTATTTGTCTATATATATATATATCTATCAATTTTTCTATCTTTTTATCTATCTATTTCTTTTTGATCTATTTATATATCTATCTATCTGTCTATTTTTCTATTTGTCTATCTATCTACCTATCTATCTTTCTATATTATCTATATTTCTATCAATCAATCAAACATCAAACAATCAATCAATCTATCTATTTTGTCTATAAATCTATCTATCTATATCTCTCAATCTATCTATCAATCTATCAATCTTCAATCTATCAATCTATCTATATATCTCTATCTATCAACGTAATACTATCCTATCAATTTTCTATGTATCTATCTTTCTTTATTCTATCTATCTACCTATTTATCTCTCTATCTATCTATTTTTGAATCAGTCTCTCATATGTCTATCTATCTAGATCTGTCTATCAATCTATTTATCAATCTTTCTATCAATTTGTCTATAAATCTTTCTATCATATCTTTATCAATCAATCAATATATCAGTCTATCAATCTACCTATTTATATATCAATCTGTCTATCTATCTATTTATTTTATGTCTATATGTTGTCTATCTATATGCTTATCTATTTGTCTATCTATTTGTATATAAATCTACCTATCTATTAGTCTATCTATTATTTATCTATATATATCTAACTATCTGTCTGTCTATCTGTCTACCTATTTTACTATCTATATATCTATTTATATATCTATATATCTATCATTCTATTTTATATCTTTCTATCAATATTTTTGACAATTTTTCTGTCTAATTGTCTACATATTTGTCTATCTATCTTTCTATCTTTATATCTATCTATTTATATATCGATCTATATGTCTATTAGTCTATTTGTCAATATGTATGTCTATCTGTATGTCTATATATCTATCTATTTGTTTTGTCTATTTATCTATCTATCTATATGTCTATATCAATGTCTATCGATCTATTATTTATCTATCTTTAATCTGTCTACATGTCTATTTGTCTATCTATCTATCTTTCTATATGTCTGTCTATCTATCTTTCTTTCAATCAATCAATCTATCTATCTTTATTTCTATTTGTCTATCTATCTATATATCTATCAAATTTTAGTCTATATGTTTATTTATCTATTTTCTATATATATCTATATATCTAACATTCTAATGATTTATCTATTTAATATATATTTTTATATCAATGAATCTATATATATATTATATATATATATAATATATATATTATTATATATATATATATATTATCTCTATATTATCTGTTGCCTATCTCTCTATTAATCTGTCTGTCCATCTGTTCGTATATCTTTCTATTTATATGAATGTCTATATTTTATTCTATCTATCTATCTGTTTGTCTATTGTGTGTCTATCTATCTATCTGTCTGTCTGTCTATCTGTTTGTCTATCTTTTTGTATGTATGTCTATCATTTTGTCTATCTATCTGTCTATCTATCTATTTATTTAACTATCTTTTTGTCTATATAGCTATCTATCTATCTGTTTGTTTATCCATCTATCTATTTGACTTTCTATATGTCAATTTATATATCTTTCTGCTTATCTATCTATCTATCTATCAATATATCTATATATATTTCTATCTATCTATTGATTTAAATGTATGTCTAGTTGTCTATATATCGCATACCTATATGTATGTCTATATGTCTATCATTTTGTCTATATCATTCAATTTATTTATCTAACTATCTATTTCTCTTTCTATCTATTTCAATCTATCTTTCAATCTCTATATCAATCAATCAATCTCTCGTATATCAATCTATCTTTCAATATTTCTATCAATCTGTATATCAATCAATCTTTCAATCTTTCTATCAATTTGTATATCAATTTGTCTATCAATTTGTCAATATTTCTATTTATCTATCTGACTATTATTATCTATATATCTATCTATCTGTATGTATGTATGTATGTATATATATATATATAATCTATCTGGCTATCTACCTATCTTTCAATTTCTATTTCTATATATTTCTATCAATCTATCTATTGGCTAGCTATATATCTATCTAAAAATCTATCTATATATCTATCTTTCAATTTATTTATTTATTTATTTATCCATATATTTATTTTCTATCTATCTATCTATCAATTTTTCCATCTATATGTCTATCATCAGCTATCTAGCTATCTATCTAAATCTGTCTAATCAATCAATCTAATGTATCTATCTATCAATCTATATATCAATCTCTTTATAAATCTAACTATCGAATATGTCTACTAATCTATCGATCAATCAGCCAATCTATCTATCTAATCATAACATCGATTATATATTTAAATTTGGTCATCAAATCAATCTATCTATTTCTATCTGTTTGTCTATCTGTGGATCTGTCTTTCTATATGTCTATCTATATGTCTGTCTATTTATCTGTCTATCTGTCTGTCTATCTATCTATATATAGTCTATGTATTTGGTTGTATTTCGATGTATCTAGCGAGCTTCAATCTTTCTACTTTTATCATATTTCTATATATCTATCAAACTATCTATCTGTCTATCTATCTATTTGAATTATATCTATTTATCTTTCTATCTATATATCTATCAATTTGCTTTATGTCTACATATCTATCTACCTATATATCAAAATCTCAATCTATCTATATATCGAACTATCTCTGTATCTGTCTATCTAGCTATTTATTTATCTATCTATTCTTCTGTGTCTATCTATTGTTTATTTGCCTATATATCTATATTTCTTTCTAACTATTATTTATGTGTATATGACTATATGTCTATCTATCTATCTTTCTTCTATATATTTGTATATCTATCGATCATTCTATCTGTCTATAAGTCCATATATCTATCTTCCATTTTTCTATTTATCGATATGTCTATCTAACTACCTATCCATATTTCTAGCTTTCAATCTACTTGTCTATTTGTCAAGAATCAATTAATCTATCTGTCTATGTGTGTATTTGTCTATATATTTTATGGATATATATCTATATGTATATCTATCTAACTATCTTTTTAAGTATATTCTACCTATCTATCCTTCTATGTTAGTTTATCTATTTATTTGACTATTTGTCTATCTATCTATATCTATATGTCTATCTAAATTTATATCTATATGTTTATATGTCTATATGTCTATCTATCTATTTGTCTATCTTTCTATCTATTTGTCTATATATCACTCTTTCTATCTATGTAAATGCTTATCTATCTATCTATCCATCTTTCTAGCTATCTGTCTACTTGTCTTTTTTTTATCAACAATGAATTAGTCTAATTTTTTGTTATTTGTCAATATATTATCTGTATATTTATCTATTTATTTATTTGTATATTAATTTGTTTAACAATATGTCTATCTATCAATCTATCTATTTGTCTATATATCTATCTATCTATTTATCTTTATATTTTTGTCTATCTAAATATATATCTTTCTATCTATTTGTCAATCAGTCTATCTTTTTATCTTTCTATCTATCTATCTATCTATTTATTTATCTATCTATATATTTTTCTTTATATCTAAATATATATATTTTTATCTATTTGTCTTTTAGTCAATCTATCTATATATATATCTATCTATCTATTTTCCTATCTATCTAAATTTATTTTTCTATCAATTTTTCTATTAGTCTATATATATATATATATATATATATATATATATATATATATATATATATATATATATCTACATTCCTATCTATCTATTTATTTTTTTTTATCTTTATGTATATCTATTTATCTATCTATCTTTCTATTTTCTATTTATTTGACTATCTATCTATGTATCTATCTATCTGTTTATACCTCTATAGAATATCTCTTTATCTAAATATCTATTTGTCTATCTACCTAGTAGTTTATCTGTCGATCTATCTATCTAACTATTTGTCTATGTTTTATCTGCCTATCTACTAATCTATCTATCTATCTATAAGTCTATTTTTCTATCTATCTATCTACTGATCTATCTTTCTATCTAACTAACCATCTATCTATCTATGTATGTATCTATCTATCTATGTGTATATCTATTTAACTTTCATACTATAAATCTATGTATTCCTATCTTTATTTTTCCTTTTGTCTATCTATTTATCTATCTGTCTATCTAATTATCGATATATCTATCTATCTTCAAGTCTATCTATCTATTTATTTTCTATTTGTATATCTATCTATTTGTCTAAATGCCTAATTATCTATTTGAATATCTTTGTAATTGTTTAACTCTATATCTTTCTATGTGTCTAACTTTTTGACTATCTAATTTTCTATCTACTTATCATTTTATCACTCAATCTTTATATCTATCTATCTATATATCTATATATATATATATATATATATATATATATCTATCTATCTATCTATCTGTATGTATATAAGTCTATTTTTCTATATGTCTATCTACCTATCTATCTTTCTATCTAACTATCTATCTTTCTATCTAACCATCTATCTATCTAACTATCTAAATATCTATCTATATGTATATCTATTTAACTTTCATACTATCAATCTATGTATTCCTATCTTTATTTGTCCTTTTGTCTATCTATTTATCTATCTGTCTATCTAATTATCAATATATCTATCTATCTTCAAGTCTATCTATCTATTTATTTTTCTATTTGTATATCTATCTATTTGTCTGAATGTCTAATTATCTATTTGAATATCTTTGTAATTGTTTAACTCTATATCTTTCTATGTGTCTAACTATCTGACTATCTAATTTTCTATCTACTTATCATTTTATCACTCAATTTATATATCTATATATCTATCTGTATGTATATAAGTCTATTTATCTATCTATCAATCAATCTGTCTGCCTATCTATTTAACTTTTAGACTATCTATCTATGTATTTCTCTCTCTATTTATCTTTTGTCTATCTATTTATCTATATATCTATTTATCTATTTATCTATCTATTTTCATGTCTGTTTATCTATCAATCTATTTTCTATTTGTATATCTATCTATTTTTCTGAATGTCTAAATATCAATTTGAATATCTTTGTAATTGTCTTACTCTATATCGTTCTTTCTATCTAACTTCCTAACTATCTAATTTTCTTTCTATTTATCATTTTATCACTTAGTCTATATATCTATCTCTATCTATATTTATATAACTATTTATCTATCTTTATGTATGTCTGTTTGTCTATCTGTATACCTATCTATCTATCTATCTACCTATCTACCTATCTATCTATCTATTTGTGTATTTGTGTATTTGTGTATTTGTGTATTTGTCTATTTGTCTATTTTTCTATTTGTCAACCTGTCTATTTGTCTATTTTTCTATTTGTCAACCTGTCTATTTGTCTATATATCTATTTTTTTATCTATCTAACTAATTAACTATCAATCAAACTATTAGTCTACTTTAATTGTTTATCTTTATATCTATCTATATATCTATATTCCTATTTATCAATCTGTCTATCTATCTATTTATCTAGCTATATATCTATCTAACTATTGTCTATCTGTATATCTATCTTTCTCCCCATCTAGCTATCTGCCTATTTGTTTATCTATCTATCTTTTTATTTTCTATTTGGCTATCTATCTATCTTTCTATCTATCTATCTCTTCATCTTTCTATAATTCTATTTGTCTATCTAACTATCTATCTATATATCTATCTACCTATCTATTTATCAATCTATCTGTCTATATGTCTATAAATAAATTTTTATATCTATCTAATTGTCTATCTATATAGCTATCTATCTTTCTATCTATCTATTTTTATTTATATCTATTTGTATGTGTATCTAACTTTCTAACTCTCTAAATATCAATCACACTTTTAGTCATCTGTCTATATGTTTGTCTATCTATCTATCTATCTAACTATCTTTCTAGCTATTTGTCTATCTATCTACCTTTCTATCTATCTACCTATCTCTATCTATTTGTATACTTGTCTATTTTTCTATTTATTTATCTAGCTATTTGTCAATATATTTATTTTCCTAACTATCTAACTATTTAAGTATCAATCAAACTATTCGTTTATCAGTCTATATATTTATTTATTTATCTATCTATATATCAATCTTACTATTATTTCTATCTATCTATCTAATTATTTTTATATTTATAAATCTATCTTATTACCAATATACCTCTCTACCTATTTTTTTTATTTATCTATTTTTTATTTTCTATTTGTTTGTTTATCTATCTATCTATTTATCTATCTTTCCATATTTATATTAGTCTATTTTACTATGTATCTATCTATCTATCTATTTATCTATCTATCTGTCAATATGTCTATCATTATATTTGTCTACCTATCTATCTATCTATCTATGTATTTATTTTCCTATCTATATAGCTTTTATCTTTTTCTCTATCTATTTGTCTATATATCTATTTATCTAACTATCTAACTGTCTAAGTCTCTAACTATCAATCAGATAATTAGTCTATCTATTTATTTTTCTTTCTATCATTCGTTCTCTTTCTTTGTATCTATATAACAATCTATCTGTCAATATATCTATCTGGCAATCTATAAATCTGTCTATATAACTATTGATCTATCTATCTATCTGTATATCTATTTTTCTACCTATCTACTTATCCACCTATTTGTTTATTCGTCTATCTTGCTATATATTTATTTGTCTATCTATCTATCTATCTTTCAAAATATCTTTTTATCATACTATTTCACTACAAGAAAATATCAATTTAGCTAGGAAATTTTAGCTAGGGATCAATCCCTAGCTGAATTGTAAGGGATAATCTAGGGAATAGCAAGGGATTTATAATTTTCTTTTGAAAAAAATATAGCAACGGATTAGCGAGGGAAAATTATTCGAAAATTCCGTTCAAAAAAAGTGGGAAATTTAGCGACGAAAAATTTTCGTAAATTCCGCTCAAAAATTGCGGGGATTTTTGAAATGGTTTTAGCGATGGATTAGCAATGAAAAATTTTCGTAACTTCCGCTAAAGAAAAAAGAGGATTTTAGTGACGGATATTACGATGGAATATCTCTCACTAATAAAAGCTTGAAATTAGTGACAGATTTAACGAAGGATTTTCTCTTGCTAATTTTTAGCGACGGATTTTTTCTTGCAAATAAAATCCATGATTTAGTGACAAAATTAGCGACGGATTTTCTCTTGCTAATAAAATCCATGATTTAGAGATGGAATTAGCAAAGAATTTTCCCTTGCTAATAAAATCCATGATTTAGCAACGGAATTAGTAACAGATTTTCATCGCTAATAAAATACATGATTTAGCGACGGAATTAGCGATGGCTTTTCCTTTGCTAATAAAATCCATGATTTAGCTACGGATTTAGCGACGAATTTTCCCTTGCTAATAAAATTGATGATTTAGCGACAAATTTTCCCTTGCTATATAAAATCCATGATTTAATGACGGAATTAGTGATGGATTTTCTCTTGCTAATAAAATCCATGATTTAATGACGGAATTAGTGATGGATTTTCTCTTGCTAATAAAATCCATGATTTAGCGACGGATTTAACGACGGATTTTTACTTGCTAATAAAATCCATGATTTAACTACGGATTTGGCGAGTGAATTTCCCTATTTAATAAAATCCATTAATTAGTGATGGATAGCGACTGAATTTAAGTAGAACATAAATGCCTTAATTTTGCGATGGATTTAGGAACGGAATTTCCCTAGCTAATAAAATTTGTAATTTAACGATGAATTTAGTGATAGATTTTCTCGAACTAATAAAATCCGTAATATAGTGATGAATTTTTCCTAGCTTATAAAATCCATAATTTAGCTATGGATTTAGCCATGGTATTTCCCTAGCCATTATTTAATTATATAATTTTTTTAATTATTATTTGTATTAAAATTTTATTTAATTTTGTTTATTAAATTTATGTTATTGGTCTATAGATAAGCAATCCTTGAAACAGACATTCTCCTCATAAAATAAAAAAAAATTGACATTATAAATAATTAATTTAATTTATATAAAAATAAAAAAAGTATATAAATATGAATAAGGATTAAAATAACTATTTTTATGATGTATTAATTTTTTTAAAAATTATACAAAAAATTTTTCTAAAAATTTATTTAAGAAACTAAATAATTTAAATTAAAGTAACATTAAATAATTAATTCCATAAGTATAAAATTTTTTTTCGATAATTTAAAAATTAAATTAACATACAATATAATTTATACTAATTTAAATGTAAATTAATTCAATGTATGATAAAATAGAAAATTTTTAAAAATATCTGAATTGAAGAATAAACTAGTAAACATTAATATTATTATAAGTATTAAAAAAATTTATGATTATAGAAAACTTTTATAATAATAAATAATACACATCTTGAAAATCTTGAAATATAATAAAAATATAATTTTTTTCAATAAAGTTAAAATAAAATAAAAAAATAATTATAAATACTTATATAGATGTTTAATCCTATTAAAATTTATAAAAATTAAAGAATTGAGTAATATTTTTACATTTAGATTTAAACATTAAGTTTTTTTTAAATAATAAATATTACTTTTGTTTATTATCTTTTCATTTTAAGTAATTTTTTGAATTTTAAAATTATTAATTATATCAAATAATATGAAATTTTATGCGCTTAAAATTATTTCATATTATCTTGGTAAAAATTAATATGAATTCTTAAAAATTTATAACCATAAAATATAATTTTTTTTAGATTTTTTAACATTTAGTGTATTTTATAACTTTTAGACATGTGGCTAGAAGACAAATCATCTTTTCATTCATGTCTTATTATATGAAGTTTGTTAATTTTTACCTATTTGATATTTTTTTAATGCAAAACAAATTTTTTTTATTGTTTATATATTTATTGTTTAATTAATATTATAATAAAAAATTATAAGGTTTTTGATCTTCATTTGTACTTTGCTACACGAATATTAATTTTGTTGAAAAAATTTTGATGGTAAATAAAATTAATGAGTATTTTTATATTATATATATATATTGTTTATTTAATGTTTTAATATTTAAAAATATAAATATTTTCCTAAAATTACATTCTCTCTCTCAACTCGACACATCTTTAAGACTCTAACACATGAACCAAAGTCCTCTGCATTCCATCTATCTCTCGATGCATCTCTAACACGTGAATCAAAGTCCACTGCATTTCATCTATGTCTCGAAGCATCTTTAACACATGAACCAAAGTCCTCCGTATTCTCTCAATGCTGATACAACTAAAATTAATTCGAGGTTTAAGTTTTAATTTTATATTGAAATTGAGGTACGTTTATACATTTATTCTTCATTGATTATTCTGAATTGTTTAATCAAAGTGTAAGCATTTATATTCTATTTTTTCATAATATTGAATACATAATGTCCTTAGTTGGGAGGTTCTAGCTTAATACGAGTCTAGAGTCTAACCTAATTTGGCATCCATTCACTTTAATAATTTCATCAGATAATTTTTGAGTATCAACCTGAACAAATATTTACAGAATTGATCAGATTTTGTCAGATTTTGTGTTCTGCTTATACTTATGCTTATCCTATAATTAATTATGACATGTTAAAGAGAAGTTGATGAAGTGTATATTTGAACTTTCAATGCAATTATTATATATTACTACTGGTTGAGTTGTTTAAACATACACAACAACTATTGTTGAGTTTCCCCATTCATTTACTTGTCATTTCGAGGAACTTTTTGATGTATACTCTATATCTATCTAAGGGTTGTTGGCCTAATATAACAATCAAAATGTTGCATATGATTGACTTTTATGGCGAGACTATTTTATCTAGAATCTCATATGAAGCTAATAATTATATGTTTCCCTTTAGTATTATGTGTAAAAAGCTCAAAAAATTATAATGATTGACTTTGTTTTTAGAAAATATGAAAAGGGTTGTCGGTGAAAAAAATATCATCATTATATCTAATAGGCACATATCATCATCATATCAATAGGCATCCAACACTTATTCATATCATTCCTCGACTAATTGGTCTAACAAATTTTGTTTATTACTATTGGCACTTAAATTAATATTTTATTTGTATTTTTGTTAAATATAATACTCATGAACTAGAATACTAATCCATTGATAGTCCTTGTATTTATTAGGTTGAATAATGGTTATAATTTGTCATTGGAAGAACTAATAAAATTTAAGAAAAATCTAATAACTTGGGTTAAATCACATGAGCCAAAATACTGAGCAATGTCTGAGTTCCCAAAAAAAATATGAAATAAAACAAAAAATAATTTGGTTGAGTCCTTCAATTCTTAACTTTGTATTGAACATCATCATTGGGCATGTAACTTTCTAATTAAACATAAGGAAGAGTAGTTAATACATAACATTGCCAAAAGTCAATCATTATAGATGAATGTTGTTTTTAGAGTTTGTACTAGTCAGACTTATATTAACATTGACAACATGAATAGAAAGTGCACATGTAGAAATTAGTAAATGTTGGGTATCCTAAGTGAGCATGCACATGCAACATTACAATTGATTGGTCAATCCATGATTGAGGTGATTGATATAAATTTTCCAACCAAGAGTTGATATATTTCTGATCATAATCAAGTATTAAGATAAATAGCATGCCATTAATTTGTAAAGATACTATGTATTAGTTATGACATCATTTATTTTTCATTATACCCTCCTCACTCTAAATACCTTGAATCTCAATTTATGAATAAATAGGCTATGTTTTGTTTCAAATGAAATGCGACTAGGCATAATAGAAAGACTTACAAGAATCTATTAGTATAATATTTTATCTTCTTTTTTATTGATTGTATTAATACCTATATCATACAACTTATTTTGTGATCATCTTCATATGGTCTACTATTGATTACTGGGTAGTAATCTTCATCATTGATGAATGCCTATTTATCATCATCCATATACATATAACATATTACTACTTCTAATACACACACACACACACTAACACACATACTAATGGTAACATGTTGCTACTATAATATATTACAATAGTATGTATATATTTATATTTTAAATTTATATTTATATATATATATA
This sequence comes from Sapria himalayana, assembly GCA_029783825.1. Lineage (NCBI taxonomy): Eukaryota > Viridiplantae > Streptophyta > Magnoliopsida > Malpighiales > Rafflesiaceae > Sapria > Sapria himalayana. The sequence continues at coordinate 12,677 of JAREIK010001444.1, forward strand.
TATATATATATATGATGTAACATGTAACAATGATTATATATATACAACACTATATATAAATATATACTAGAATTAGCATTTAAATTTATGCAAAATTAAAATTGATGAAAAACTCAATGAGTGTATATATAGTGTTGCTAATGTTTTTTACTTGAGATGTGCTCGATGTGGAGCTTGCGATATTGCTCATGGTGTGCTTAGTATGAAGCATTGTTTTTGCTTAAATTTCTTCTGAAAAATACTTGAGTAATCTAGGTATTTTCTATTTTAATTTACTTTGCATATGAATGGTTAAATCAATATATGATTTTTATGATTTATGTTTTGTATTATGTGGTATTTGATTTAAGCAATGTGTATCTAGGTATAATTATTTGTGATGATGCATGGTGTGCACTGTGCATTACATCTATAAATATACTATAAAATTATTTTGGTCGACCTCTACTTTTCATCATCAATGTGGGCAACTTTTGTGTATACATGTGCACTATTTATTTAATTCCACTCTAAAATAGTAAAGGTTCATAAAAATAAAAATACTATTTATACGTTATAATTATAAATTTGAAATCACCATAATAAACCCAACTAGTTTTGGGATTGGGTCATATTTCAATACTAGTTATTAATATCCGAGCTTCCTACACACACACACACACATTCACACATATTTTATTTATATATATATATATATTACAAGACCCTAATCACAATTTCTTACATTTTTTACCATGAGGCACACTATGTTTTCATAAATAATCATCACAAATAAATTCTTCATGAAAATAAATGATTTTTAATGTCTATCAATGGATTTTCTACTAATTTTTCTTAATATTTATAATTATGTGAAAAGTTTGTTTAAACACTGATTCTATTTTGATTGATGTATATCCAATATTAATAATTCTGAGATTTATAAAGATATTAGATGATACTTAACAAATTTCAATACTTATCCATAAGATAGATTTTCCATGTTATTTGTGTATTTTCTTCTTGATAATGTTCGACAATACTCAATGTGTACCAAAGAGAGTCAAAACAAATCACTTATTAAACATGCTCATTTAATAGAATAGTATTTTTAGAAGCTATATAATAATATTTAACAATATACATTGCTTTTCAATTTTATCTGATGATATTGATTCAAAGACAACTAATATTTTTCTAAAATAACATAGACTCTTTTATAGAAATTGATTATATTTGATATAATTTGATAAAGTTTGAAGTACCTAGAATATGTCTGATATCATCAATATTATTGATACCTTCTCAATGATTTCAATAATATTCGATACTAATTTTTTCTCTTGTTATATTATAATATTTTGATATATATCCTATCACTACAAGAAAATATCGATTTAGCTAGTGAATTTTAGCTAGGGATCAATCCCTAGCTAAATTGTAAGGGATTAGCTGGGGAATAGAAAGAGATTGATGATTTTGGGTTGAGTTTGGGAGAAGGGTAGGTAGATAAAGAAAGTATAATATTTAAATCTAAAACATTTTTCATTTGATAGAGGATATAAAACTATTAATAATATTTAGAAATTTTTAATGTTTATAATCCCGACAATGCCATGCAACACAATAGATTTTTTTCTAACAAATAATGTTTTATCAACTTTAATTTATTATTTTAGGTATATCAATGTAGTTTATTATTACTCTAACAATTCAACTTCTACCACATTTATATTAACTATAATTTATGCCATTAACAACTATGGATTATGAGAGCTTGAGTATATCTGTAACATTGATGAAATTCATGCCATACAAGAGTATTCTTCTTATGACAACATTCGTTAGGACACCCTTTATCGTGTAGTGTTAATAACATCATCTTTTAACACATGGTACTTTTTATATGCTACACTATGTTTATTTTAAACAATATAAAAAACTAATAAACATGAGTAGTAATTGTTAGTTGAACGTTGTAGTTATTAGTTGAGTACCATAACTAATAGTTGTAACCTACAAGCTTGAAACTAAATTTCATGTTTCACAAAATTTGTGGCAGATGTATCTTGTAATAAATAGTAACAAAGAATATAAGAAAATATGAGAAGAATTATGGAAATGTATGTAGCATTAATGAAACAGTAATTTATAGTACTAACAAATATATGTGAGTACTCTTTTATGTGAATACTCTTTTATATTTTAATATGATATAAACATATTTACTAATTAATTTTTAGTCAATAACATATATTATTAAATATTATTTTATATCTTAATAAAATAAATATAAATTATTATAATTTCAATAACATCAATACAATATAATAAAAAAAATAGTAACATATCAGAATAATATAGCAAAATGAATTATAAAGAATATAAATAAGTTGTAAATAAAAATAAAAATTTCAAAACTATTGAGAATTATAATGTATTTTTATATTTTTTTTATCTTGAGATACTAGGATGAGATGATTCATATAGATTAAAAGTATTTATAGTTTCTTTTTGTATTTATACGTGAATTTTTAGTTTATTTAATAAATAATAATGTCATTTTATAATTTGTATTCATAATATTATTTTATTGAGTATTTATTTATTTATTCAGTTGTTTTATTTTTTATGGGATACTCGATATGTATTAATATTCATATTTTTTTCTCAATATATATATATATATATATATATATATATATATATATATCTATAGTAAAAGGCCATTCAAAGTAACTTTATGCTCATGTGGAAAATTATAGAAATATAATATTTGTTTTCTCTCACTAAACATCAATGCTGGCCCTATTTTAGATATTTGTTGAAGTTGTATGACTATATATAAATAGTTATATAACTATATATAAATAATTGTATCACTTTATGACACTCTATATAATTAAATATACCTAATTTTCTAAGCATGTATACATATATGTAAATCTATATATTTATTTATAACTTTATATATTTATGTATAACTATTTGTATGAATATATCTATATATAACTATATATGTTTAACTATATAAAAATATGTATAGTTATATATACTATATGTATAATAACATATAACTATAAATATTTGTATCTTATTATATGTATTACTATACAAGCTTTATACATAACTATATATATATATATATGTGTGTGTGTGTGTGTGTGTGTGTGTGTGTGTGGACATGAATAAATATGAAATAAATTTATGATGCTTTAGAAGAACATCTCTTCGCTATAGAAGCAGTAGTAAATGGCCATTCAAAGTAACTTCCTGCTCATTTTCAAAATTGTAGAAATATAGTATTTTTTTTCTCTAAACATTATTGCTGGCCATATTTTATATATTTATTAAAATTGTATGACTATATATAAATAGTCATATAACTATATATAAATAATTGTATAATTTTATAATACTCTATATAATTAAATATAACTATATTTATAAGTATGTATACATATATGGAAATCTATATATTTATTTATAACTTTGTATATTTATGTATAACTCTTTGTACGAATATGTCTATATATAACTATATAAAAATATTTATAGTTATATATACTATATGTATAATAACATATAACTATAAATAATTGTATCTTATTATATGTATTACTATAAAAGCTTTATACATAACTATATTTAAATATATAATTTACAACTTATATTGAATAAACATTTGTATATATTAGTATTAAAAATGTATTTAGTATATCTATACCTATACATAACTATGTGTATAAATATATAAAATTATATGAACAAATATATATACATACATGTATAAATATAAGTTTAACTATACATGTAACTATATATATAATCACATGTAACTATATTTATAAATACGTGTATAATAACATACAACATCATATTTAATTATATGTGTATAACTATATATAAAAATTTGTAAAACTAAATAAAACTTTAAATAATTAAATATAACTATGTTTTTAACTATTTATACATATATGTATACATATATGTAAATCTATATACTTGTTTATAACTGTGTATATATTTATGTATAACTAAATATAACTACTCATATGAATATATATATATATATATATATATATATATATATATATAATTAAATGTTTAACGATATATAATTTTTTAAAACTATATATATTATATGTATAATAACATATAACTATACATAATTTTATATTATTAATGTATAACTATTATTTAAATATATAATAAACAACATATATTTAATATACATATTTATATATTAGTATAAAAAATGTATTTTAGTATATCCATACCTATACATAACTATATGTATAGATATATAAAATTATATGAACAAATATATATACATACATGTATAAATATAAGTTTAACTATACGTGTAACTATATCTATAACTACATGTAACAATATTTATAATTATATATATAAAGCATACAACACATTGTTTAACTATATGTGTATAACTATATATAAATATTCTTATAACTATAAATAACTCTATATAAATAAATACAACTTTATTTTTAATTATGTATACATATATGTAAATCTATATAATTATTTATACCTTTGTATACATTTATTTATATTTACTTATAACTACTTGTATGCATATATCTATATATAATTATATGTTCAACTATATGTAACTATTTATAACTACATTTACTATATGCGTCCTAACATATAATTAAATATGAGATAATATTAATATGTTGAACTAATTTGAATTTAAATGGCATAAGATATAATATCAAAAAATATGTAAGCACGTAGAACGAAAGTATCCGTTGATTAGGCTCATATTAGGTATAATACAAATAAGGGTCATACCCTTACCTAATCCTAGACCTCAGGCATCAGGCTCAAATATGAACTTATGTATGAAAAAAGATATAATATTAGATAGGTTTATATTGAAGAAATTTTATTTTCTTTTATATAATTTTATTCTAACACTAAACTCTCTATGTGTCTCTCTCTCTCGCTTTCTAATTCTTCTTGTCACTTTATTCTACTTTTTCTTTGTGACACACACTCTCTCTTGTTATTTTCTTTCTCACTCTCCTTTCTTGTTTATTCTCTCTCCCTCTCTCTCTCTCTCTTTCCCTCTCTCCCTTTAACAATTTCTCTCCCCCTTTCCCTCCCTCCTTCTCTCTCTCTCCTATCTCTCTCTCTTGCCTTCTCCCCATTTCTCTACCCCTCTCTATCTCCCCACCTTATATATATCTCTCTCTCTTTCTCTTCCCTCTCCTCCTTCAAACATTAAATGTCTTTTTTTGCTTTCATTTCTTGTGCATTATCATTCTTTGCACCCTTTATCCAGTAAACTGTGATATCTATTAATCTTTATCATGCAAAATTTATGTTATCTATTAATGTAGATTCTACAAATGTATTGCCTCAATATTCACGATATTTACATTTTAAATATTCATCTATAAAATAATTTTATTTTATTATTTGTATATTTGGAAGTAATAGAATGTTTTATTTATAAAATGATTATGCATTATTTTTTGTAAATAAAACATAGCAAAATGATCTCAGATCATCAGTGGATGAATAGAAGGGTTATTAATGGATTTATTGAAAAAAGATTTTTTGACTGGGCTTGAAACTTTCATCAATATTGCATGTGTTCAATCGAGATTGATGGATGGAAAAAAATTAAGTGTCCATGTAATCATCGAAAGTGTTAGAATATCCCTTTTCGTGATGCAAACACTATAATATATCATTTGGAAAAATATGGCTTTGTGCCATATTATTTTGTTTGGATTTATCATGGGGAAAGTACAATGGCTTTGAATATTGACCAAAATGAGGGTATTGAATCATTTGCTTGTGGTGAAGAATCATAAAACACATTCCATAGAATGATCATGGAAGCTGCTGGTGCTGACTTCAATTTGGATTACATGGATGAACAACCTAATCCGGAAGCTCAGAAATTTTATGAAATGCTCAAAGCTACAAATAAAGAGTTGTGGCCTGGTTGTAACACACATTCGCAATTGTCACTTGTGGCTCGACTAATGAGCATTAAGTCATAAAATAATATGTCTGAAAATTATTTGATAAGGTGACAAAACTGATGAAAGAGATTATTCCAGATAATAATTTGATCACTAACAACTTTTACAACACTAATAAGTTACTTCAAGGAATGGGTCTACTAGTGGAAAAAATTGATTGTTGTTTAAATGGATGCATGTTATATTGCGACGGTGATAGTGATTTAATTAGCTGTAAGTTTTGTGACCATCCTCGATTTAGGAAGGCACCTCGTGTTGTAGATACGCGAAAAAAAGTGAAGGTTGTCTTTAAGAAGATGTTTTATTTTCAAATAATTCCTCGATTATAGAGACTATATGCATCAAATGCTACGGCAAAATTATATGAGGTGACATTTTGAACATGAGATTGAAGAAGGGGTAATGTGTCATCCTTCAAATTCACCTTCTTGGAAGCATTTTAATTATATACATCAAGATTTTGTAGTAGAAAGTCGAAATGTGAGATTGGGTCTCTACACTGATAGATTTCAGCCATTTGGGCAATCTAGACAATAGTATTCAACATGGCCAGTGATAGTGATACCTTATAACTTGCATCCGTGGTTGTGTATGAAGGAGCAATATATGTTTTTGTAAATAATGGTTCAATGGCCAAAAAATTTGAAAGACACATTGAATGTTTTCTTACAGTCTTTTATTGCAGAGTTAAATCATTTATGGGATGTTGGCATGAATACATATGATATCTCGAAGAAGCAAAATTTCATTATGTGGGCAGCCCTTATGTGGATGGTAAGTGACTTTCATGCATATTCAATGTTGTCTAGCTAGAGTGCTACAGTATGATATACATGCCCGTATTGCATGAAAAATTCTGATGCATTTACCCTTAAATTTAGTGATAAACAGTTATGGTTTGATAACCATCGTAAGTTTCTACCTACAAATCATTCATTTCAAAGAAAAAGAACTACATTTCAAAAAAATAAAACTATAATGATAGTTGCATCAGCAGTTCGTTCAAGAGATGAAATTATTACAGTGATTCATAGTTTTGGTTTGAAGAAGGTAGCTAAAAAGGATGCTACTAGAAGTAATGGACCAATAGGCAAATAATTTGGCTGGAGGAAACATAGTATATTTTTCGGACTTGCCCTATTGGAAGTCCAATTTAATTCGTCATAACTTAGATGTAATGGATATTAAAAAAATATTTTTGACAATATTTTCAACACTATCCTTAATGTAGACGGAAAGACAAAAGACACTTTAAAATCAAGACAAGAGTTGAATGATTTCTATCGGCATCCTGGATTGAAACTGAATGAGGAAGCAAGAAAATTTCCTAAAGCTTGTTACACACTTGATAAGAAGGCAAGACAGATATTGAGTGAATGGGTTAAAAATTTGAAATTCTCTGATGGATATGTGTCAAATATGGGTAGATGTGTGGATATGAAGAATCTTAAGTTATTTGGAATGAAAAGTCATGACTCTCATGTATTTATGCAGAGATTAATACCAATTGCATTCCGTGAATTAATTTTACTAAGTGTTTGGAAGGTCCTTACAGAACTAAGTTTGTTTTTCAAATAGCTAACTGCAACCACAATCAAATTAGATGACATGGTGAGGCTGGAGAATGACATTCCACTTATTATTTGTAAGCTTGAACAGATATTCCCATGAGTTTTTTTTGACTCAATAGAGCATTTGCCGGTCCATTTGGCATGTGAAGCAAGGATTGCAGGGCTAGTGAATTCAGGTGGATGTATCCTTTTGAATGGTAATTACATATAATTTGATGTGTTTTATTATTTCATACTTTAAGTAATATTATAATTTAATCAAATTGAAACCTAACATCGTGGTTGTAGGTATCTTCGTAAGTTGAAATTTAATCATAGAAACAAGGAAAAAGTTGAACGTTCAATTTGCAATGCATATTTAGTAGAAAAAGCATCATCATTTTTCCCTTATTATTTTGATGATCATGTCGATACAAAGAATAGAAATGTGCCGCAGAATTATAAAGGTCAAGTGATGATAGAAGATGATTCTATGGATAAATTATCTATCTTCAAGCACCCTAGAAGAGCATTTGGAAGAGTAATGAAAAGTTATATGATAGATGAATAGTATAAAGCAACCTGGAGTTATATTTTACTTAATTGTGAGCAGGTTGCACCATACATTGAGTATGTATACACAAAATGGTTACATGTTTAATCATAGTTTAATTCTATATTTAATAGAAATTATTAAAAATTGATATATATTTTTTCTCTCTTTTTATATTTGTGCAGTATTTATGTTGAGCAGTAAAAATATAGGCAACCAGCAATTTCTAGTAATGATGTCGATTATATGCTAGAAACTAAATTTGTGAATTTCAATAATTATGTGAGAATTATTAAGTTTTAAATTTTTAATTATTTCATTTATTATTATCTTTTATTTGTTAATATCAATTTTTTAATTTATGTCACAGGCAATTGATCCTTCAAATGGAGATTCAAATATTTTTATTCAGAATCTAAGTAAAGTCCTATTTAGATATGTGACAACCTGTCCTGGGTATTTTGTTAATGGATATAAATTTTACACAATCAGACATGGTTCTTATAAAATAATATTGAATAGTGGTGTATGCATTAAAGGCATGGGATATAGTGTATATGAGATTGGTTATTATGGTCAACTCAAAGAAGTTATTGAGTTGGAGTATCCTGGACTCGAAAATAATAGGATTGTATTATTTAAGAGCGAGTGGTTTGTTCCTACACCAAATGTGGGCACAAAGATTTATTCGGATTATAAGCTAGTGGATTTTAACCATAAACCCAAATATAATCGATATAAGCCATTTATTATGGCAGTTCAAGCTGCTCAGGTGTATTATTGTATATATCCGAGTTTTTCTGGTGAAACGAAAGATTGGTAGGTGATTTTCAAGATCAAAGCTTGATCAAAATTTAAAGTATCAACATCACAACAAAGAAGTGTAGACTTAGAAATTGCACCGGCATTCCAAGAAGATGACATAAATAATATTGAGCCTATGAATGTAGATGAAGATCTAGAAAATTTATGTGACTCAATTGATGGCACAATAGAAATTGAATATGATCAATTTCTATCTGAAGATGAGTTCGAACTTATATCGGAATCAGACAAAATATCAGAAGATCCATTAGAGGATGATAGTGATGCCGATAATTAAATTGTTATAATTTTATTATAAATTTTAACTATCAAAGACATTTTATAATTTGTTGAAATCTATCAGTGTGTTTTATTCGAAAATGCATGCTTGTTCATCATATTTCTATTTTATTTTCTTTGTTTTATTTTGTACAGCAGATGGAGCCTAAAGGACGTGGACACAGAAATGAATCAAATTCATCTGTATGTTAGATCATATTATAGAATCAGTACCATCTCATAGCCACCATATCCTGACTTCAACATCACAATCTCTATCTCCATTCTATCACCATCACAATAATTGAGACCTCTACTATCACCTTTATCAGATGTAAGTCCACCACCAATTGTGCTTCCTGCTCATACTTTTGATCCATCTCTATCTTCTACACCACAATTTACACGAATTATTCCCCCATTTACAATACCAATGACATCATCAAATGTTGTGTCTTCCTCTGTACTCAGTGCAAAGTTAGGAAATGATATTGTGAATGAGAGGTAAAAGAAATATGTAAAAATGATTTAAAATTTTTTTTGATATTGTCAGTGATTTTTTTATATTGTTATAATTTGCTTGTTTTCTATGTTATTTATTTATTTTTATAGTTTTATTCCATGTCACAAGTGTTCGACTATAATTACAAAGGCTTTCAAGAAAATGGCTGATGCTAAATCTTTCTCCTGGAAGAAAGTTTCTGAATCAACAAATGAGTCATATTTTAATAGCTTTCAGGTAAAAATAACATAAAAGAATTAAAAAATAATTATCTAATTACTTAATTTTTATGTTTGTTATTATTTAATCAGTAAATAATTATGTTCTTATTGTTAATATAAATTCTTTTGTCATTTATCTATTTATAGAATCAGTGCACTTGACCACCCAAATTTGATGGAAAGATAAAATCATTATGGGAGATCAAAGCTGCTCAACGGTATTCTGATTTTGTCCATAAATTAAAAAAAATGAAAGAAAGACGAGATTTTATATCCGAGGAAGACTGGCGCAAGGGGACTAATTATTGGGAGGAGCCAGATATGAATAAAAATCAGATATTACCAGCAAGAATTGACGAAGTGAGGTTGCTAGACTAGGTACAGAAATATGTTGACACACTAAAGGTTCAAAGTCGAGGATTGAGCACACTCGAGAATTGATACAAATTTTAAATTCTAAACATATATATATTTTGTGGTTGTCCTAATAGTCTAATAATAATAATCTCTACATGGAATTAATAATTTTGTTAAATTTTTTTTTCAATTATTTTTTTATGAATTAATAAAAACATATTCTAGGCAGGAGAATTGGGTCGTTATCCAAAATTTTATGAGATTTTCACGAAGATGTATGTGAAAAAAGTGGATGGTCAGTATGTTGACAACAAGTCTTAGATGATTATAGTAAGAAATAATTATATTAATTAGAATTTATAAAACTACAGTACATTATGAAATTGTTTTGAATGCAAAATATTTATTTTATTTTTTGTAAATCTAGAATAGTTTTTATCTCTATTTTATCTCAGGACCTAATGGAGGAATGTGTGACAGCTTCTCATCAGCAAGTTGAGGGTTTTATGCATCTTCAACTAATTGATTGTGATCCTATTTATTTGGAGACAATAGGAGGTTGAAAGAAGTAGCGAGTGTGCGGAATCGGCTCTAAGGGAGTGACATTTTATTGTAGCAGTCGTGCTTCTAATTCATCTATCTCAACAATGGTGGATGAGGGGGTTGAACAACAAGCATTGGAAACAAATGAACGTATTGTAGATATAGAGACCGAAATGAAAAAAAAGAATGAGCAGATAACTAATTTAATGGAAGAAATGCAAGAAATTAAAGAAATTAAAAAAACAATGCAACAGCAGATATCCTATATGGAGTCACAGTTAGCGGCATTGGTGCATCTGAAAGCATTCCGAGATCCAGCAATGAATCCTCGTAGGAGAAGCTAGCATTCCCTACAAATTATGAGGATGATTGAGTATGAGAATTATTTTTGAACTATTATTTATTTTTGTCTATGTGTAGTAAATAATTATGATATTTTTTTGCAGGGTTCAATATTTTTTATTCTAGTTTTGTTCTTTGCTTTTCTAATAAACTAAATTATGAATATTTGTAGGACACATTATGTGAGATAAAAAAAAATCCTTATTCAAAGCATTCAGACATTACCATGGTCCTTCTAATGCATGGGTCTCATATTTGCCAAATTCAGCTTTATCAAAAACTAGGCTAGCTTATCTTATCTTTATTATTCTAAAAACATTTTAATTTTTCCCTCTATTTATCTCTAAACATAATTGTTGGACATCTTTTGGATTTTTGTTGAAGCTGTATGACAATCAATAGTAATTTGTGATTGTTCATGTCTACAATATTTTTTTTATATCTGTGAATATGTTTTTGTGTCTCTGAATTTTTTGGGTAGAGTTTTAGCCTATTATAGGTATGTAAAAGCCTATATTCAGTAGCGGCAGCAAGGCAGAGATGGCAGCAATGGCCATGGTGGCAGTAGAAGCGGTAGCACTACGACAGCTACAGTAGCGGCAGCTACAGCAGCTGCAATGGCGGTAGTAGTGGCAGTAGTGGCAGAGGCGACATCAGCAACAGTAGCAGTAGCAGCGGCAGCAGCGATAGCCGTGGTAGCAGTGGTAACTATGAAAGTAATGCCATCAGTGGCAGTAGCTGTGGCGGCGACGGTAGTAGTGATAGTAGCGACAGCAGTGGCAGCGGCATTGGCAGTGATAGCAGTGGCAGCGATAGTGGGATTGGCAGTGATAGTGGTAGCATTAGCGGCCACGGTTGTGGCGGCAATAGTGGCAGAGGCAGCAGCGGCAGTAGTGGTAGTGGTAGCGGGAGCAGCATCAATGGCAACAAATGCGGTATATACGTACGTATATAGTCAATATATACGTACATATACTACTATAGTATTTTATGTACAAATATATTGAGTATATATATGTACTTAGTATATATGTATGCATAATACTATAGTTTATACGTACATATACTATAGTAATATATGTACAAGTGATATGCTAGTATATATGTACATATTTACTGTAGCAATATATATTTATCAAAACATAGTTTTTTTTATTTATTTTTATTTATTTGTTGGTTTAAATTTCATCCAGATATGTTACTGCATTGTTTCCTATATGAAGCTTGTATAAGTGAAGACATATTTCAACAAACATGAAGCACCGTGACACAGAAAGCATTTTCGTAGTAGAAAGTTGGTGATCGGAGGAGTAGTGGGAGAGAAAGCAACATCAATGCATTGATAGACTTTACTTTATGTATAGTCAGTATATACATTGATTAATAAGATGAAATATAATTTTTATTATTTTTTTGTTTTAGTTATTTAAAATATTGTATTAGAATAAGTTATTGAATGAATTTTTTTTATTTAAAATTTTCATTTATTGTTTATGTTTTTATTAAATTTAATTTTAAAATATTAAATTATTTAATTAAATTTTTGTTGAAGCTGTATGACATTCAACTATAATTTTTGTTTGTTGAAGTCTATAATAACTATCTTTATATATCTTTGAATATGTTTGTTTTTCTACAAAATTTTTGGGTAGAGTTTTAGTCAATTATAGGTATGTAAAAGCCTATTATCATCAGTGGTAGCTGCAGCAGCGGCGAAAATGGTGCCAGTGACGGCAATGAAGGCAGTGGCGATAGTGGCACCAGAAGCAGCAAGGGTGGCAGCAAAGCCGGCAGTGGTGGCAGTGGTAGCAATGGCGGCAGTAATGGCAGCAACACCTGTAGTGGTGGTAGTGGCGGCAGCAATGCCAGTAGCAGTGGTAGTGGCAACAGTAGTGGTAGCAACAGTAGTGGTAGCAATAGTAGTGGTTGTAGCAGAGACAGTGGAGGAAGTGGCAGCATCAGTGGCATCGACGGCATCAGCGGCAGCAGCGACAGTAATGGCAGTGGAGGCGGCAATGACAGTGGTCGTAGTGGCATCGGAGGTAGCAGCGGTGGCAGCGGCAGCAGAGGCAGTAGTGGCAACAACATCTGCACCGACACCAGATGTAGCCGTAGCAGCTAGCAACAGTAGTAGTAACTACATCATGAGCAGCAGGAACGACAACAAATGTAGTATATATGAACGTATATAGTCAGTATAAAAGTACATATAATTTTGCAATATTATATGTACATATATACTGAGTATAAATATACTCCATATATATGTAAACATAATACTGTAATTTATATGTACAAATACTACAGTAATACATATACGAGTAAAATGATCGTATATATCTACATTTTTTGCCACAGTAATATATATTTATCAAAACATAGTTTTTTTTAAATTTATTTTGACTTGATTTAGTGGTTTAAATTTCTTACAGATGTGGTGCCGCATTGTTTTCCATACGAAGATCGTATAAGTGAAGACATATTTTAACATACATTAAGCATCATGACTCAGACAACTTTTTCACAGTGGAAAGTTGGTGATCAGAGAAGCAGAGGGAGAGAAAGTAATGATAATGCATTGATAGATTATACTTTATGCACAGTCGGTAGATACATTGATTACTAAGATGTAATATAATTTTTGTTATTTTTTTAGTTATTTAAAATATTGTATTAGAATAAGTTATTAAATGAATTTTTTTTGTTTAATAAAATATTTTGATTTATAGTTTCTATTTTTATTAAATTTAATATAAAAATATTAAATTATTTAATTAAATTTTAGTTTAATCTGTATGACAATTAACTTTAATTTGTGTTTGTTCATATCTATAATAACTATTTTTTATATATTTATGAAAATGTTTGGGCCTCCTAATTTTTTGGGTAGAGTTTTAGCCTATGCTAGGTATGTAAAAGCCTATTATCAGCAGTAGTGCAATGGCAGCGATGGCAGCGACAGTGATGGCAGTGGCGGTAGCATAAGCGGTAGTGGTGGTAGATGTGGCGGTGGTACCAGCGGCAGGAGCGACATCGGTAGCAGCGGCAGGAGCGACATTGGTAGGAGCGGCGGCATAGTAGGTAGAGGCAGTGGCTGTAGCAGCGGCTGCACTAGAAGTAGTGGTGGTAGCGGCGGTAGTAACACCTAAATATGAAGCATCGGCAGCACCAAAAGCAGCTTCAGAGGCGGCAACGTCAGCGGCAGAGACGGCAGTAGTAGTGGTGGTAACAGCCATAGCGGCATGCAGCGGTAGCACAGGTAGCGACGGCAGCGGTGGCAGCGGTAGCAATCGTGGCGGCCACAGCTTCCGGTAGCAATGGCGATGGCAACAGCGATGAGAACATTAGTGGTATTGGTAGTGACAATGGAAATGACAATAGTGGTAGGAGCGGCAACGGGAATAGCAACAACATAACCAAATGAGATATATATGTACAAATAAAGTCAGTATATATGTACATTTAATACTACAGTATTTTCTGTATGTATATACTAAGTATATTTGTACGTAATTTATATGTACACATAATACTACTGTTTATATGTACATATACTACATTAATATATATACTAGTGAAATGCTAGTATATATTTACATATATACTACAGGATTATATATGTATCAAAACATAACTTTTTTTTTATTTGACTAAGTGGTTTATTTTCTTACAGATATGATACCACATTGTTCCTCATACAAAGCTTCTGTAAGTGATGAGATTTTTTACTAGACATTTGTGCCATGACTCGTTCAGCTTTGTCACAGTAGAAAAATGATGACCGAAGGAGCAGAATGAGAGAAAGCAATGTCAATGAATGGATATATTATACTTTATGCACTGTCAATAGATACATTAATGAATAAGATGAAATAAAAGTTTATTATTTTTTTGTTATAATTATGTAAAATATTGAATTTGAATATGATATTATATGATTTTATTTTTTGTTTATTATAAATTATTTATAGTTTAAATTTTTATTCAATTTGATATAAAAATATTAAATTATTAAATTATAAAATTTTAAAAATTTTTAAATTCTGAAATTATTTTTGAAATTAAAATGACTAGGGAAAATTCCCTTGCAAAATTAGCAAGGGAAAATATCTTTTGAATTTACCTAGGAAATTTTCCCTGGCTAATTTAGATAGGAAAATATTAAAATTAGTGATGGATATTCCATCGCTAAATTTATTTAGCTAGGGACTATATCCATCGCTAAAATTTATAGTCGAGTACTTTAGCTAGGGAATCATCCATCGTTATTTTTATTTAGCGATGGAATATCTCGTTTATCTTACAAATTTAGCAACGAAATTTTACTTTTTAGCAAGAGATTTTTCTGTCGCTAATTTTTTAGCCAGGGACACTTTCCGTCACTAAAATTTAGCAAGGTACACTTTAGATAGGGAATCAATCCATCAGTAATCCGTCGTTATATCCCATTTAGCGATGAAAATGCCCATTTAGCAAGAGAATCATCCCAAGCTATATAAAATTTTTCATGTAGTCTTTATCTATCTGTCATTTTGTCTATCAATCAATTAATCTATCTTTCTATTTGTTTATTTATATATATGTCTATCTATCTCACTGTCTATCTATATATCTGTTTAACTATCACTGTCTATCTATCTATCTATCTATCTTTATAAGTATCTATCTACCTATTTGTCTATTTGTCTATTTGGATATCTAATTATCTATCAATTTATATATAAATATATATATATATATATATCTATCTATTTAACTTTCTTTCTATCTGTCTATGTGTCTTTCTATCTATCTCTATCTTTCTATTTTTTTATCTATCTATTTGTTTATCTATTAATCTATCTATCTATATATTTATTTTTGTATATGTATATCTATCTATCTACTATCTATCTATAAGTCTATGTATCTATCTTTCTAAGTATCTATCTCTATATCTATATGTCTATCTATCTATTTATCATTATGTTTATCAGTTTATTTTTTTATTTTTTAATTTGTCTATCTCTTTATCTGTCAATCTATATATCTATTTATCTATCTAAAATACTATATGTCTATTAGTTTTTATGTCTATCTCACTATCTTTCTATTTGTCTATTTGTATATCTGACTATCTTTTGATATTCTTATCTATCTATTTATCTATGTATCTATTTATCTATCTATTTATCTCTCTATCTCTATCTGTCTATATGTTTATATATATATTAGTATCTATTAATTTGTCTTTCTACCTATCTGTGTATCTATCTATCTATCTATCTATCTATCTATATGTCTGTCTATCTATCTGTCTATATATCTATGTGTCTATCTATCTATTTGTATATATGTCTATCTATCTAACAATCTATATATCTATCTATCAATTAATATATCTATCTATTTGTCTATATGTCTATCTTTCTAACTAACTCTGTCTATTCCTCTAGCTATCTAACTTTCTATTTCATTATTTTTTATATACCTAAATTTTTATTAATCTATCTATCTATTTATCTATCTATCTATTTATCTATCTATCTATATATCTATTTATTTTTCAATCAATCAATCTATATCTCTCTATTTATCTGTCTATATTACAATTTGTGTATCTATCAATCTAAGTATTTGTATATTTTTTTATCTATCTATCTATTTCTATGTCTATCTATCTATCTATATGGCTTTTTGTCTATCTATTTCTCTTTGTATCTATCTATCTATCTATCTATTTATATGTGTCTAAGTGTCTATGTCTATGTGTCAACGTGCTTATGTCTCTTTGAGCTATGTGTATATGTGTCTATGTGTCTAGTGTGCATATGTGTCTATTCTATGTGTCTATGTGTCTATTCTATTTGTCTATGTGTCTATGGGTCTAGGTGTCTATCGGTGTATGTATCCATGTGCCTATCTATATCAAATTGTCTATCTATCTATCTACCTAACTACTTACCTATCTATCTATCTATTTGTATATCTATATATCTGTCTATGCTTCTATTTAGCTTTCTATCAACTTTCCTATCTATATATCTATTTATTTGTCTATCTGTCTATTTTTAAATTTGACTATCTAATTATATTTGTATCTATCTATCTTTATCTGTCTATATGTCAATTTGTCAATCTAATTATCTTTTTATATATCTTTCTCTCTATCTCTCTATTCATCTATTAGAGTATCAGTCTATCTATCTATTTTTCTATATGTCTATATATATTTATGTATATTTATTTATCTATCTATCCATTTGTCTATCTTTCTATTTGTCTTTCTATCTCAATATATATTTTTCTATTTATCTTTTAGTATATAAGTTTATTACTCTATGTTACTATCTATATATCTGTCTATCTATCGATCAATCTATATATTTGTTAATAGTCTACTTGTCTATCTGTCTACCTGTCTATTGATCTATCTATATTTCTATTTGTTAATCTTTCTATCTATCTATATGTCTATCTATATTTATATCTATCTATGTATCTATGTATATGTCTATTAATATATCTATCTATCTATATGTATATATGAGTAATTGTCTAATTATCTATCTATCTATCCTTCTATCTATCTATCTATCTATCTTTCTACCTTTTTATATTTTTGTCTATCTAATTATCTATGAATCTATGTATCTATCTATTTGTCTAACTATCTATCTATCTATTTGTCTATTTATCTATCTTTTTATTTGTAGATTTGTATATCTATCTATTAATCAATTTGTATATCTTTCTATCTATTTATGTGTTTATATGTCTATCTATCTTTCTATTAATCAATCAATCAGTCAGTCTATCTATTTATCTATTTATTTGCCTATTTATTTATATGTCTATTTGTAATCTATCAATTTTTATCTATTTATCAATTTTTAAGTATATATCTAATTATCTATCTATTTGCCTGTCTATATATCTGTATATCTATCTTATATATATATATATATATATATATATATATATATATGTCTGTCTGTCTATTAATCTATATCTTTATATATTTATCTATCTATCTATTTCTCTAACTATGTGTATGTCTATCTTTTTATACATCTAATTCTCTATCTATCTATTTTTCTTTATTTCTTTCTATTTGTATATCTATCTATCTCTCTATCTATCTAACTATCAATCTATCTATCTATAAATCTAACTATCTCTCTCTTTATATTTCTATCAATTTGTTTATCTGTCTATCTGTCGATCTATCTTTTCTATATATCTATCTATTTGATAATCTATCTATTTCTCTAACTATATATCTTTTTATTTTCTGACTTTTTGTATATATATCTATCTATCAATATATCTATGTATTTGTCTAAGTGTCCATTTATTTATCAATATTTGTGTCAATTTGTGTGTGTATATATATATATATATATATATATATATATATATATATCTATTTATCTTTCTAACTATTTAATTGCCTTTTAGTCTTTTAAATAATCATTCAATTCTCTATTTATCTATCTATCTCACTATCTATCTTTCTCTTTATATATCTTTCTATTTGTCTATTTCTATTCGTATTTAGTCTATCTCTCTATCAATCATTCATTATATATGTCTATCTATTTATTCATCTAACTAACTATCTGTCTATCTATCAATTTATCTATCTGTCTATATATTTATCTATCTTTCTATATATCAACATATCTGCCTATCTATCTATTTGACTATCAGTCTATCTATCTATTTGTCTATCAATCTATCTATCTTTCTATCAATCAATCAATCTATCTATCTATCTAATAATCTATCTATCTATCTATATATGTGTCTCTCTTTGTATCTATCTATCTATCTATCTATTTATCTATCTATTTGTATATATATTTATCTATTTATTTGTATATCTATTTCTCTATTTATATGCCTATTTTTTTATATATCTACATATCTATATGTCTATCTATCAATCTAACTATCATTCAATTTATCTATCTATCTTTCGTTCTATCTATCTATCTATTTGTTTGTCTATTTGTTATTTGTATATATATCTTTCTGTATATCTATTTATATAGCTATTTATATGTCCATTTCTTTATCTATATATTTGTCTATATAAATGCCTATCTATCTATCTATTTATTTGTCTAATTGATTATATATCTATATTTGTATATATCTATATGTGTACCTATTTAACTATCTATATTTCTTTTTATCTAAGTGTATCTCTTTCATTCTATCTATCAATTTAAATGTCTAAGCATCATTTTATCTATTAGTTTATCAATAAATTTGTTTATTTGTCTTTGTAATTATATATCTATGTAGTTATATATTTATCTTTCTATCTCCCTAACGATTATATATCTATCAAACTATATATCTATGTAACTATATCTCTAACTGTCAATGTGTCTATTAGTCTATCAGTCTATTAGTCTATATTTCTATCTGTAAATTTATCTATATGTCTATCTATCTATCTGTTTATGTAACAATCTTTCTATTTGTTTAACTATCTATATGTCTATCTATTAATCTATGTTTCTGTCATTCTAACTATCTGTCTATATGTCTAACTAACTAACTATCTAACTATTTATATATCTATCAATTTATTTGTCTAACTATCTAACTATCTATCTGTTTATATGTCTAACTATCTATATGTCTATCTATTTATCTATCTCACTAACTATATAATTGTCTTTCTTTCTATCAGTATATCTATCTATTTGTCTAATTGTTAATATGTTTATCTATCTATCTATAAATCAATCTATCTATCTAATTTTTTATCTCGCTCACTATCTATCTATCAGTCTATCTATCTAACTATTAACTCTCTATCAATATGTATATATTTTTATCTATCTATCTATCTTCCAATATGCTTATCTATCTATATGTATATCTTTCTATCAGACTATTAGTCTATCTATCTATATGTCTATGTTTATCTATCTATATATCTATCTAGCTTCTTATTTATCAATCAATCAATCCATCTATATATATATCTATCCATCCATCCATCCTGCTATCTATCCATCCATCCATCAATCAATCAATCTATCTATCTATCTTTCTATATATGTGTGCATATATCTATCTATTTATCTGCCAATCTCTATATTTGCATATCTATATAATTGTCTATCTATCTATCTGACTATTTGTTTATATGTCTATCTATCTATCTGACTATTTCTCTATCTGTCTATTTATCTCATTTGTCTATATGTCTATTTATCTATCAATCTATCTATAGTATATTTGTATGTATATCTATGTATCTCTCTATTTATTTTTCTATCAATCAATCTATATATTTGTATATGTATCTATCTGTATATCTAGTTAGCTATCTATCTATATATTAGTCTATCTGTCTATAAAAATATAGTTCTATCTATCTATTTGTTTATCCCTATATCTATCTATTTCTCTATATTACTATCTATCTATCTACCTAAATATCTATTTTTCAATCTATCTATCTGTCTCCCTACCTATATATCTATTTTTCAATCTGTCTATCTATCTCTCTTTGTATCTATCAATCTATGTCTATGTGTATATGTGTCTGTGTCTGTGTCTATGTGTCTGTGTCTATGTGTCTATGTGTATATGTGTCTATGTGTCTATATATCTATCTATCTTTTTTTCTATCTAGCTATCTATCTGTCTACTTGTTTATCTATCAATTTATGTATTTTTTTATCTATCTTTTTATCTGACTCTTTGTCTATCTATCTTGCTTTGTATCTATCTATTTATCTATCTTATATTTATCTACTTGTCTATCTATCAAATTATCTATATATCTATCTATCAGCCTTTCTCACTATCTCTCTTTTCATATATTAAACTAAGTCTATCTGTCTATATATTTATCCATATATTTGTCTAACTCTCTATCAATATATCTATATTTATATATATATATCTATCTGTCTTTCTATTTGTATATATGTCTCTCTATCTTTCTCTTTATCTATATTTTAATATATAAGTCTATTACTCTATGTTAAAATTTATTTATCTTTCTATCTATTGATCAATCAATATGTGTGTCTAACTATTTATCTATTTATCTATCTACCTATCTATCTAACTATATATCTATTAATTTACTATTTATCTATCTATTTGTCTATCTTACGATGTATTTATCTATCAAACTATTTATCTATCTATATGTTTATCAAAATAACTATATATCTTTCTACCTGTCTATCTGTATATCTATCTATATATCTATCTATCTATCTATTTGTATATAAGTCTATGTGTAAAACTATCTATCTATGTAACTATCTTTCTGTCTTTCGGACTAACTATCTAACTATCTTTATGTCTATTAGTCTATTAGACTATAAGTCATTCTATCTATCTAACTAAATATTTATCTATATATCTATTTGTCTTTCTATTTGTCTTTTGTGTGTGTGTATGTGTGTGTGTGTGTTTATCTGTTTATCTATCCAACTATCTAATAGTCTATCAGTTTATCAATCTATCAGTTTAATAAGTATCTATGTATTTATTTATCTATCTATCTTTTTATTTTTAAATCTATTTGTCTTTCTATATGTCTGTCCATCTATCTATCTATCTATCTACCGATCTGTATATATGTTTATCAGTCTTTCTAACTATTTATCCAATAGTCTTTCTGACTATTTGTCTAACTTTCTATATTTCTATCTAATAAATGTCTATATGTTTATTTGTCTATCTATTTATCTATCTATTTAGCAACTATCTAACTATCTATCTACCTATCTGTCTGACTATCTATCTATCTAACTATCTAACTATCTATTTTTTTATTAGTCAATTAGTGTATCTATCTATTTGACTAACTATATATGTGTTTATGTGTCTATCTATCTATTTTTCTATATGTTTATCATTCTATATATCTAGTCTATCTATCTATCTATCTATATAACTATTTATCTATTTAAATGTCTACATGACTAACTATTAATCTATCTATTTGTATATATGTCAATCTCTGAATCTCTCTATATGCCATTTAGTTTATCAGTCTATAAGTCTATGTGCCTATCTATCTATCTTTCTATTTAATTTTTTGTGTGTTTATCTGTCTTAATGTCTATC
The DNA here is from genome assembly GCA_029783825.1 of Sapria himalayana. Classification (NCBI taxonomy): domain Eukaryota; kingdom Viridiplantae; phylum Streptophyta; class Magnoliopsida; order Malpighiales; family Rafflesiaceae; genus Sapria; species Sapria himalayana. The sequence goes on from JAREIK010001444.1 coordinate 34,927, forward strand.
AATCAACCTATCTATCTATCTATCGATCTGTCTGTCCACATATCTTTCTATCTATCTATTTATCTATCAATCTAAAAATCTCTTTACTTGTCCATCTATCTATCTATTAATATATCTATCTGTATATCTATCTGTTAATTATCTATATGTCTTTTTATTTATCTTTTTATTTGTGTATATATCTATATATCTATCTATTAATCTATATGACTATCTAAAAATCTATCATTATATCTATCAATCTATCTGTCTAATTAACTAATTGTCTTTCTATCTATTAGTCTATCAGTCAATCTATATATAATATATATATATCCATCTGTCGATCTCTATATCTATCCATTTGTTTATCTATCTATCTATCTATATATCTATTTATCTATCTATCTACAATCTAACTATTTGTTTATTATTTTTCTATAAATCTAATAATCTATCGATTTATTTATCTATCTATGTCAATATATCTATATATTTTTTTCAATTTATCTTTTTATCTATCAATTAGTCTATCGTCTATAAGTCTATGTGTATA
>JAREIK010001444.1:41228-63481 GCA_029783825.1 Sapria himalayana
AATTTGTCTATTATTTGTCATATTTTATTTATCTATCTGACTATTAATTATCTATATATATATCTATCATCTGTATGTATGTATGTATGTATATATATATATATAATCTATCTGGCTATCTACTATCTTTCAATTTCTATTTCTATATATTTCTATCCATCTATTATTGCTAGCTATATATCTATCTAAAAATCTATCTATATATCTATCTTTCAATTTATTTATTATTTATTTATCCATATATTTATTTTTCTATCTATCTATCTATCAATTTTTCCATCTATATGTCTATCAATCTATCTATCTATCTATCAATCTGTCTATCAATCATCTATCTATCTATCTATATATCAATCTCTTTATAAATCTAACTATCAATATGTCTACTAATCTAATGATCAATCAGCCAATCTATCTATCTATCATACAATCTATCTATATATTTATTTGTCAATCAATCTATCTATCTTTCTATCTGTTTGTCTATCTGTGTATCTGTCTTTCTATATGTCTATCTATGTGTCTGTCTATTTGTCTGTCTATCTGTCTGTCTATCTATCTATATATATGTCTATGTATTTGGTTGTCTTTCTATGTATCTGGCGATCTATCAATCTTTCTAACTTTTTATCAATATTCTATATATCTATCAACACTATCTATCTGTCTATCTATCTATTTGAAATTATATCTATTTATCTTTCTCTATATATCTATCAATTTGCTTTATGTCTACATATCTATCTACCTATCTATCAAATCTCAATCTATCTATATATCGAACTATCTCTGTATCTGTCTATCTAGCTATTTATTATCTATCTATTCTTCTGTGTCTATCTATCTATTTATTTGCCTATATATCTATTTTTCTTTCTAAACTATTTATTTATGTGTATATGACTATATGCCTATCTATCTATCTTTCTTCTATATATTTGTATATCTATCGATCATCTATCTGTCTATAAGTCCATATATCTATCTTCCATTTTTCTATTTATCGATATGTCTATCTAACTACCTATCCATATTTCTAGCTTTCAATCTACTGCTATTTGTCAAGAATCAATTAATCTATCTGTCTATGTGTGTATTGTCTATATATTTTTAGGATATATATCTATCTGTATATCTATCTAATTATCTTTTAAGTATTATTCTACCTATCTATCCTTCTATATTAGTTTATCTATTATTTGACTATTTGTCTATCTATCTATATATATCATGTCTATCTAATTTATATCTATATGTTTATATGTCTATATGTCTATCTATCTATTTGTCTATCTTTCTATCTATTTGTCTATATATCACTCTTTCTATCTATACGTAAATGCTTATCTATCTATCTATCTATCCATCTTTCTAGCTATCTGTCTACTTGTCTTTTATTTATCAACAATGAATTAGTCTAATTTTTTGTATTTGTCAATATATTATCTGTATATTTATCTATTTATTTATTTGTATATTAATTTGTTTAATATATGTCTATCTATCTATATATTATTGTATTATATCTATCTATCTATTTATCTTTATATTTTTGTCTATCTAAATATATATCTTCTATCTATTTGTCATTAGTCTATCTTTTTATCTCTATCTATCTATCATTATCTATCTATCTATATTTTCTTTATATCTAACTATATATATTTTTATCTATTTGTCTATTAGTCAATCTATCTCTATATCTATCTACTATCTATCTATTTTCCTATCTATCTAAATTTTATTTTCTATCAATTTTCTATTAGTCTATATATATATATATATACCATTCCTATCTATCTATTTATTTTTTTTATCTTATGTATATCTATTTATCTATCTTTCTTCTATTTTTCTATTTATTTGACTATCTATCTATGTATCTATCTATCTGTTTATACCTCTATAGAATATCTCTCTATCTAAATATCTATTTGTCTATCTACCTAGTAGTTTATCTGTCGATCTATCTATCTAACTATTTGTCTATGTTTTATCTGCCTATCTACTATCTATCTATCTATCTATAAGTCTATTTTTCTATCTATCTATCTACCGATCTATCTTTCTATCTAACTAACCATCTATCTATCTATGTATGTATATCTATCTATGTGTTATCTATTAACTTTCATACTATCAATCTATGTATTCCTATTTTATTTGTCCTTTTGTCTATCTATTTATCTATCTGTCTATCTAATTATCGATATATCTATCTATCTTCAAGTCTATCTATCTATTTATTTTTATTTGTATATCTATCTATTTGTCTGAATGCCTAATTATCTATTTGAATATCTTTGTAATTGTTTACTCTATATCTTTCTATGTGTCTAACTTTTTGACTATCTAATTTTCTATCTACTTATCATTTTATCACTCAATCTCTTATATCTATCTATCTATAATCTATAATATATATATATATATATATATAATATATATATATATATCTATCTATCTGTATGTATATAAGTCTATTTTTCTATCTGTCTATCTACCTATCTATCTTTCTATCTAACTATCTATCTTTCTATCAAACCATCTATCTATCTAACTATCTAAATATCTATCTATATGTATATCTATTTAACTTTCATACTATCAATCTATGTATTCCTATCTTTATTTGTCCTTTTGTCTATCTATTTATCTATCTGTCTATCTAATTATCAATATATCTATCTATCTTCAAGTCTATCTATCTATTTATTTTTCTATTTGTATATCTATCTATTTGTCTGAATGTCTAATTATCTATTTGAATATCTTTGTAATTGTTTAACTCTATATCTTTGTATGTGTCTAACTTCCTGACTATCTAATTTTCTATCTACTTATCATTTTATCACTCAATTTATATATCTATATATCTATCTGTATGTATATAAGTCTATTTATCTATCTATCAATCAATCTGTCTGCCTATCTATTTAACTTTTAGACTATCTATCTATGTATTTCTCTCTCTATTTATCTTTTTGTCTATCTATTTATCTATATATCTATTTATCTATTTATCTATCTATTTTCATGTCTGTTTATCTATCAATCTATTTTTCTATTTGTATATCTATCTATTTTTCTGAATGTCTAAATATCAATTTGAATATCTTTGTAATTGTCTTACTCTATATCGTTCTTTCTATCTAACTTCCTAACTATCTAATTTTCTTTCTATTTATCATTTTATCACTTAGTCTATATATCTATCTCTTTCTATATTTATATATCTATTTATCTATCTTTATGTATGTCTGTTTGTCTATCTGTATACCTATCTATCTATCTATCTACCTATCTACCTATCTATCTATCTATTTGTGTATTTGTATATTTGTCTATTTTTCTATTTGTCAACCTGTCTATTTGTCTATATATCTATTTTTTTATCTATCTAACTAATTAACTATCAATCAAACTATTAGTCTACTTTAATTGTTTATCTTTATATCTATCTATATATCTATATTCCTATTTATCAATCTGTCTATCTATCTATTTATCTAGCTATATATCTATCTAACTATTGTCTATCTGTATATCTATCTTTCTACCCATCTAGCTATCTGCCTATTTGTTTATCTATCTATCTTTTAATTTTCTATTTGGCTATCTATCTATCTTTCTATCTATCTCTTCATCTTTCTATAATTCTATTTGTCTATCTAACTATCTATCTATATATCTATCTACCTATCTATTTATCAATCTATCTGTCTATATGTCTATAAATAAATTTTTATATCTATCTAATTGTCTATCTATATAGCTATATATCTTTCTATCTATCTATTTTTATTTATATCTATTTGTATGTGTATCTAACTTTCTAACTATCTATATATCAATCACACTTTTAGTCATCTGTCTATATGTTTGTCTATCTATCTATCTTTCTAGCTATTTGTCTATCTATCTACCTTTCTATCTATCTACCTATCTCTATCTATTTGTATACTTGTCTATTTTCTATTTGTTTATCTAGCTATTTGTCAATATATTTATTTTCCTAACTATCTAACTATTTAAGTATCAATCAAACTATTCGTTTATCAGTCTATATATTTATTTATTTATCTATCTATATATCAATCTTACTATTATTTCTATCTATCTATCTAATTATTTTTATATTTATAAATCTATCTTTTTACCAATATACCTCTCTACCTTTTTTTTTATCTATTTTTTATTTTCTATTTGTTTGTTTATCTATCTATCTATTTATCTATCTTTCCATATTTATATCAGTCTATTTTACTATGTATCTATCTATCTATTTATCTATCTATCTGTCAATATGTCTATCATTATATTTGTCTACCTATCTATCTATCTATGTATTTATTTTCCTATCTAAATAGCTTTTATCTTTTTCTCTATCTATTTGTCTATATATCTATTTATCTAACTATCTAACTATCTAACTGTCTAAGTCTCTAACTATCAATTAGATAATTAGTCTATCTGTTTATTTTTCTTTCTATCATTCGTTCTCTTTCTTTGTATCTATATAACAATCTATCTGTCAATATTTCTATCTGGCAATCTATAAATCTGTCTATATAACTATTGATCTATCTATCTATCTGTATATCTATTTTTCTACCTATCTACTTATCCACCTATTTGTTTATTCGTCTATCTTGCTATATATTTATTTGTCTAACTATCTATTTATCTTTCAAAATATCTTTTTATTATACTATTTCACTACAAGAAAATATCAATTTAGCTAGGAAATTTTAGCTAGGGATCAATCCCTAGCTAAATTGTAAGGAATAATCTAGGGAATTGCAAGGGATTTATAATTTTTTTTTTGAAAAAAATATAGCAACGGATTAGCGAGAGAAAATTATTCGAAAATTCCGTTCAAAAAAAGTGGGAAATTTAGCGACGGAAAATTTTCGTAAATTCCGCTCAAAAATTGCGGGGATTTTTGAAATGGTTTTAGCGATGGATTAGCAATGAAAAATTTTCGTAACTTCCGCTAAAGAAAAAAGAGGATTTTAGTGATGGATATTACGATGGAATATCTCTCACTAATAAAAGCTTGAAATTAGTGACAGATTTAACGAAGGATTTTCTCTTGCTAATTTTTAGCGATGGATTTTTTCTTGCAAATAAAATCCATGATTTAGAGATGGAATTAGCGAAGAATTTTCCCTTGCTAATAAAATCCATGATTTAGCGACGGAATTAGTAACAGATTTTCATCGCTAATAAAATACATGATTTAGCGACGGAATTAGCGACGGCTTTTCCTTTGCTAATAAAATCCATGATTAAGCTACGGATTTAGCGACAAATTTTCCCTTGCTATATAAAATCCATGATTTAATGACGGAATTAGTGATGGATTTTCTCTTGCTAATAAAATCCATTATTTAGCGACGGATTTAACGACGGATTTTTACTTGCTAATAAAATCCATGATTTAACTACGGATTTGGCGAGTGAATTTCCCTATTTAATAAAATCCATTAATTAGTGATGGATAGCGACTGAATTTAAGTAGAACATAAAAGCCTTAATTTTGTGATGGATTTAGGAATGGAATTTCCCTAGCTAATAAAATTTGTAATTTAACGATGAATTTAGTGACGGATTTTCTCGAACTAATAAAATCCGTAATATAGTGATGAATTTTTCCTAGCTTATAAAATCCATAATTTACCTATGAATTTAGCCATGGTATTTCCCTAGCCATTATTTAATTTTATAATTTTTTTAATTATTATTTGTATTAAAATTTTATTTAATTTTGTTTATTAAATTTATGTTATTGGTCTATAGATAAGCAATACTTGAAACAGACATTCTCCTCATAAAATAAAAAAAAATTGACATTATAAATAATTAATTTAATTTATATAAAAAAAAGTATATAAATATGAATAAGGATTAAAATAACTATTTTTATGATGTATTAATTTTTTTAAAAATTATACAAAAAAATTTTCTAAAAATTTATTTAAGAAACTAAATAATTTAAATTAAAGTAACATTAAATAATTAATTCCATAAGTATAAAATTTTTTTTCGATAATTTAAAAATTAAATTAACATACAATATAATTTATACTAATTTAAATGTAAATTAATTCAATGTATGATAAAATAGAAAATTTTTAAAAATATCTGAATTGAAGAATAAACTAGTAAACATTATAAGTATTAAAAAAATTTATGATTATAGAAAACTTTTATAATAATAAATAATAGACATCTTGAAAATCTTGAAATATAATAAAAATATAATTTTTTTCAATAAAGTTAAAATAAAATAAAAAAATAATTATAAATACATATATAGATGTTTAATCCTATTAAAATTTATAAAAATTAAAGAATTGAGTAATATTTTTACAATTAGCTTTAAACATTAAGTTTTTTTTTAATAATAAATATTACTTTTGTTTATTATCTTTTCATTTTAAGTAATTTTTTGAATTTTAAAATTATTAATTATATCAAATAATATGAAATTTTATGCTCTTAAAATTATTTCATATTATCTTCGTAAAAATTAATATGAATTCTTAAAAATTTATAACCATAAAATATAATTTTTTTAGATTTTTTAACATTTAGTGTATTTTATAACTTTTAGACATGTGGCTAGAAGACAAATCATCTTTTCATTCATGTCTTATTATATGAAGTTTGTTAATATTTTACCTATTTGATATTTTTTTAATGCAAAACAAATTTTTTTTATTGTTTATATATTTATTGTTTAATTAATATTATAATAAAAAATTATAAGGTTTTTGATCTTCATTTGTACTTTGCTACACGAACATTAATTTTGTTGAAAAAATTTTGATAGTAAATAAAATTAATGAGTATTTTTATATTATATATATATATTGTTTATTTAATGTTTTAATATTTAAAAATATAAATATTTTCCTAAAATTACATTCTCTCTCTCAACTCGACACATCTTTAAGACTCTAACACATGAACCAAAGTCCTCTGCATTCCATCTATCTCTCGATGCATCTCTAACACGTGAATCAAAGTCCACTGCATTTCATCTATGTCTCGAAGCATCTTTAACACATGAACCAAAGTCCTCCGTATTCTTCGATGATGATACAACTAAAATTAATTCGAGGTTTAAGTTTTAATTTTATATTGAATTGAGGTACGTTTATACATTTATTCTTCATTGATTATTCTGAATTGTTTAATCAAAGTGTAAGCATTTATATTCTATTTTTTCATAATATTGAATACATAATGTCCTTAGTTGGGAGGTTCTAGCTTAATACGAGTCTAGAGTCTAACCTAATTTGGCATCCATTCACTTTAATAATTTCATCAGATAATTTTTGAGTATCAACCTGAACAAATATTTACAGAATTGATCAGATTTTGTCAGATTTTGTGTTCTGCTTATACTTATGCTTATCCTATAATTAATTATGACATGTTAAAGAGAAGTTGATGAAGTGTATATTTGAACTTTCAATGCAATTATTATATATTACTACTGGTTGAGTTGTTTAAACATACACAACAACTATTGTTGAGTTTCCCCATTCATTTACTTGTCATTTCGAGGAACTTTTTGATGTATACTCTATATCTATCTAAGGGTTGTTGGCCTAATATAACAATCAAAATGTTGCATATGATTGACTTTTATGGCGAGACCATTTTATCTAGAATCTCATATGAAGCTAATAATTATATGTTTCCCTTTAGTATTATGTGTGAAAAGCTCAAAAAATTATAATGATTGACTTTGTTTTTAGAAAATATGAAAAGGGTTGTCGGTGAAAAAAATATCATCATTATATCTAATAGGCACATATCATCATCATATCAATAGGCATCCAACACTTATTCATATCATTCCTCGACTAATTGGTCTAACAAATTTTGTTTATTACTATTGGCACTTAAATTAATATTTTATTTGTATTTTTGTTAAATATAATACTCATGAACTAGAATACTAATCCATTGATAGTCTTGTATTTATTAGGTTGAATAATGGTTATAATTTGTCATTGGAAGAACTAATAAAATTTAAGAAAAATCTAATAACTTGGGTTAAATCACATGAGCCAAAATACTGAGCAATGTCTGAGTTCCCAAAAAAAATATGAAATAAAACAAAAAATAATTTGGTTGAGTCCTTCAATTCTTAACTTTGTATTGAACATCATCATTGGGCATGTAACTTTCTAATTAAACATAAGGAAGAGTAGTTAATACATAACATTGCCAAAAGTCAATCATTATAGATGAATGTTGTTTTTAGAGTTTGTACTAGTCAGACTTATATTAACATTGACACCATGAATAGAAAGTGCACATGTAGAAATTAGTAAATGTTGGGTATCCTAAGTGAGCATGCACATGCAACATTACAATTGATTGGTCAATCCATGATTGAGGTGATTGATATAAATTCTCCAACCAAGAGTTGATATATTTCTGATCATAATCAAGTATTAAGATAAATAGCATGCCATTAATTTGTAAAGATACTATGTATTAGTTATGACATCATTTATTTTTCATTATACCCTCCTCACTCTAAATACCTTGAATCTCAATTTATGAATAAATAGGCTATGTTTTGTTTCAAATGAAATGCGACTAGGCATAATAGAAAGACTTACAAGAATCTATTAGTATAATATTTTATCTTCTTTTTATTGATTGTATTAATACCTATATCATACAACTTATTTTGAGATCATCTTCATATGGTCTACTGTTGATTTCTGGGTAGTAATCTTCATCATTGATGAATGCCTATTTATCATCATCCATATACATATAACATATTACTACTTCTAATACACACACACACACACACTAACACACATACTAATGGTAACATGTTGCTACTATAATATATTACAATAGTATGTATATATTTATATTTTAAATTTATATTTATATTATATATATATATATATGATGTAACATGTAACAATGATTATATATATACAACACTATATATAAATATATACTAGAATTAGCATTTAAATTTATGCAAAATTAAAATTGATGAAAAACTCAATGAGTGTATATATAGTGTTGCTAATGCTTTTTACTTGAGATGTGCTCGATGTGGAGCTTGCGATATTGCTCATGGTGTGCTTAGTATGAAGCATTGTTTTTGCTTAAATTTCTTCTGAAAAATACTTGAGTAATTTAGGTATTTTCTATTTTAATTTACTTTGCATATGAATGGTTAAATCAATATATGATTTTTATGATTTATGTTTTGTATTATGTGGTATTTGATTTAAGCAATGTGTATCTAGGTATAATTATTTGTGATGATGCATGGTGTGCACTGTGCATTACATCTATAAATATACTATAAAATTATTTTGGTCGACCTCTACTTTTCATCATCAATGTGGGCAACTTTTGTGTATACATGTGCACTATTTATTTAATTCCACTCTAAAATAGTAAAGGTTCATAAAAATAAAAATACTATTTATACGTTATAATTATAAATTTGAAATCACCATAATAAACCCAACTAGTTTTGGGATTGGGTCATATTTCAATACTAGTTATTAATATCCGAGCTTCCTACACACACACACACACACATTCACACATATTTTATTTATATATATATATATTACAAGACCCTAATCACAATTTCTTACATTTTTTACCATGAGGCACACTATGTTTTTATAAATAATCATCACAAATAAATTCTTCATGAAAATAAATGATTTTTAATGTCTATCAATGGATTTTCTACTAATTTTTCTTAATATTTATAATTATGTGAAAAGTTTGTTTAAACACTGATTCTATTTTGATTGATGTATATCCAATATTAATAATTCTGAGATTTATAAAGATATTAGATGATACTTAACAAATTTCAATACTTATCCATAAGATAGATTTTCCATGTTGTTTGTGTATTTTCTTCTTGATAATGTTCGACAATACTCAATGTGTACCAAAGAGAGTCAAAACAAATCACTTATTAAACATGCTCATTTAATAGAATAGTATTTTTAGAAGCTATATAATAATATTTAACAATATACATTGCTTTTCAATTTTATCTGATGATATTGATTCAAAGACAACTAATATTTTTCTAAAATAACATAGACTCTTTTATAAAATAGATTATATTTGATATAATTTGATAAAGTTTGAAGTACCTTGAATATGTCTGATATCATCAATATTATTGATACCTTCTCAATGATTTCAATAATATTCGATACTAATTTTTCCTCTTGTTATATTATAATATTTTGATATATATCCTATCACTACAAGAAAATATCGATTTAGCTAGTGAATTTTAGCTAGGGATCAATCCCTAGCTAAATTGTAAGGGATTAGCTGGGGAATAGAAAGAGATTGATGATTTTGGGTTGAGTTTGGGAGAAGGGTAGGCAGATAAAGAACGTATAATATTTAAATCTAAAACATTTTTCATTTGATAGAGGATATAAAACTATTAATAATATTTAGAAATTTTTAATGTTTATAATCCCGACAATGCCATGCAACACAATAGATTTTTTTCTAACAAATAATGTTTTATCAACATTAATTTATTATTTTAGGTATATCAATGTAGTTTATTATTACTCTAACAATTCAACTTCTACCAAATTTATATTAACTATAATTTATGCCATTAACAACTGTGGATTATGAGAGCTTGAGTATATCTGTAACATTGATGAAATTCATGCCATACAAGAGTATTCTTCTTACGACAACATTCGTTAGGACACCCTTTATCGTGTAGTGTTAATAACATCATATTTTAACACATGGTACTTTTTATATGCTACACTATGTTTATTTTAAACAATATAAAAAACTAATAAACATGAGTAGTAATTGTTAGTTGAACGTTGTAGTTATTAGTTGAGTACCATAACTATTAGTTGTAACCTACAAGCTTGAAACTAAATTTCATGTTTCACAAAATTTGTGGCAGATGTATCTTGTAATAAATAGTAACAAAGAATATAAGAAAATATGAGAAGTATTATGGAAATGTATGTAGCATTAATGAAACAGTAATTTATAGTACTAACAAATATATGTGAGTACTCTTTTATGTGAATACTCTTTTATATTTTAATATGATATAAACATATTTACTAATTAATTTTTAGTCAATAACATATATTATTAAATATTATTTCATATCTTAATAAAATAAATATAAATTATTATAATTTCAATAACATCAATACAATATAATAAAAAAAAATAGCAACATATCAGAATAATATAGCAAAATGAATTATAAAGAATATAAATAAGTTGTAAATAAAAATAAAAATTTCAAAACTATTGAGAATTATAATGTATTTTTATATTTTTTTTATCTTGAGATACAATGATGAGATGATTCATATAGATTAAAAGTATTTATAGTTTCTTTTTTGTATTTATACGTGAATTTTTAGTTTATTTAATAAATAATAATGTCATTTTATAATTTTTATTCATAATATTATTTTATTGAGTATTTATTTATTTATTCAGTTGTTTTATTTTTTATGGGATACTCGATATGTATTAATATTCATATTTTTTTCTCAATATATATATATATATATAGTAAAAGGCCATTCAAAGTAACTTTATGCTCATGTGGAAAATTATAGAAATATAATATTTGTTTTCTCTCACTAAACATCAATGCTGGCCCTATTTTAGATATTTGTTGAAGTTGTATGACTATATATAAATAGTTATATAACTATATATAAATAATTGTATCACTTTATGACACTCTATATAATTAAATATACCTAATTTTCTAAGCATGTATACATATATGTAAATCTATATATTTATTTATAACTTTATATATTTATGTATAACTATTTGTATGAATATATCTATATATAACTATATGTTTAACTATATAAAAATATTTATAGTTATATATACTATATGTATAATAACATATAACTATAAATATTTGTATCTTATTATATGTATTACTATACAAGCTTTATACATAACTATATATATATATATATATATATATTGTGTGTGTGTGTGTGTGTGTGTGTGTGTGTGTGTGTGTGTGGACATGAATAAATATGAAATAAATTTATGATGCTTTAGAAGAACATCTCTTCGCTATAGAAGCAGTAGTAAATGGCCATTCAAAGTAACTTCCTGCTCATTTTCAAAATTGTAGAAATATAGTATTTTTTTTCTCTAAACATTATTGCTGGCCATATTTTATATATTTATTAAAATTATATGACTATATATAAATAGTCATATAACTATATATAAATAATTGTATAATTTTATAATACTCTATATAATTAAATATAACTATATTTATAAGTATGTATACATATATGGAAATCTATATATTTATTTATAACTTTGTATATTTATGTATAACTATTTGTACGAATATGTCTATATATAACTATATAAAAATATTTATAGTTATATATACTATATGTATAATAACATATAACTATAAATAATTGTATCTTATTATATGTATTACTATAAAAGCTTTATACATAACTATATTTAAATATATAATTTACAACTTATATTGAATAAACATTTGTATATATTAGTATTCAAAAATGTATTTAGTATATCTATACCTATACATAACTATGTGTATAAATATATGAAATTATATGAACAAATATATATACATACATGTATAAATATAAGTTTAACTATACATGTAACTATATATATAATCACATGTAACTATATTTATAAATACGTGTATAATAACATACAACATCATATTTAATTATATGTGTATAACTATATATAAAAATTTGTAAAACTAGATAAAACTTTAAATAATTAAATATAACTATGTTTTTAACTATTTATACATATATGTATACATATATGTAAATCTATATACTTGTTTATAACTGTGTATATATTTATGTATAACTAAATATAACTACTCATATGAATATATATATATATATATATATATATATATATATATATATATATATATATATATATATATATAATTAAATGTTTAACGATATATAATTTTTTATAACTATATATATTATATGTATAATAACATATAACTATACATAATTTTATATTATTAATGTATAACTATTATTTAAATATATAATAAACAACATATATTTAATATACATTTTTATATATTAGTATAAAAAATGTATTTTAGTATATCCATACCTATACATAACTATATGTATAGATATATAAAATTATATGAACAAATATATATACATACATGTATAAATATAAGTTTAACTATACGTGTAACTATATCTATAACTACATGTAACAATATTTATAATTATATATATTAAAGCATACAACACATTGTTTAACTATATGTGTATAACTATATATAAATATTCTTATAACTATAAATAACTCTATATAAATAAATACAACTTTATTTTTAATTATGTATACATATATGTAAATCTATATAATTATTTATACCTTTGTATACATTTATTTATATTTACTTATAACTACTTGTATGCATATATCTATATATAATTATATGTTCAACTATATGTAACTATTTATAACTACATTTACTATATGCGTCCTAACATATAATTAAATATGAGATAATATTAATATGTTGAACTAATTTGAATTTAAATGGCATAAGATATAATATCAAAAAATATGTAAGCACGTAGAACGAAAGTATCCGTTGATTAGGCTCATATTAGGTATAATACAAATAAGGGTCATACCCTTACCTAATCCTAGACCTCAGGCATCAGGCTCAAATATGAACTTATGTATGAAAAAAGATATAATATTAGATAGGTTTATATTGAAGAAATTTTATTTTCTTTTATATAATTTTATTCTAACACTAAACTCTTTATGTGTCTCTCTCTCTCCCTTTCTAATTCTTCTTGTCACTTTATTCTACTTTTTCTTTGTGACACACACTCTCTCTTGTTATTTTCTTTCTCACTCTCCTTTCTTGTTTATTCTCTCTCCCTCTCTCTCTCTTTCCCTCTCTCCCTTTAACAATTTCTCTCCCCCTTTCCCTCCCTCCTTCTCTCTCTCTCCTCTCTCTCTCTCTTGCCTTCTCCCCATTTCTCTACCCCTCTCTCTCTCCCCACCTTATATATCTCTCTCTCTCTTTCTCTTCCCTCTCCTCCTTCAAACATTAAATGTCTTTTTTTGCTTTCATTTTTTGTGCATTATCATTCTTTGCACCCTTTATCCAGTAAACTGTGATATCTATTAATCTTTATCATGCTAAATTTATGTTATCTATTAATGTAGATTCTACAAATGTATTGCCTCAATATTCATGATATTTACATTTTAAATATTCATCTATAAAATAATTTTATTTTATTATTTGTATATTTGGAAGTAATAGAATGTTTTATTTATAATAATGATTATGCATTATTTTTTGTAAATAAAACATAGCAAAATGATCTCAGATCATCAGTGGATGAATAGAAGGGTTATTAATGGATTTATTGAATAAAGATTTTTTGACTGGGCTTGAAACTTTCATCAATATTGCATGTGTTCAATCGAGATTGATGGATGGAAAAAAAATTAAGTGTTCAAGTAATCATCGAAAGTGTCAGAATATCCCTTTTCGTGATGCAAACACTATAATATATCATTTGGAAAAATATGGCTTTGTGCCAAATTATTTTGTTTGGATTTGTCATGGGGAAAGTACAATGGCTTTGAATATTGACCAAAATGAGGGTATTGAATCATTTGCTTGTGGTGAAGAATCATAAAACACATTCCATAGAATGATCATGGAAGCTGCTGGTGCTAACTTCAATATGGATTACATGGATGAACAACCTAATCCGGAAGCTCAGAAATTTTATGAAATGCTCAAAGCTACAAATAAAGAGTTGTGGCCTGGTTGTAACACACATTCGCAATTGTCACTTGTGGCTCGACTAATGAGCATTAAGTCATAAAATAATATGTCTGAAAATTATTTGATAAGGTGACAAATCTGATGAAAGAGATTATTCCAGATAATAATTTGATCACTAACAACTTTTACAACACTAATAAGTTACTTCAAGGAATGGGTCTACTAGTGGAAAAAATTGATTGTTGTTTAAATGGATGCATGTTATATTGCGACGGTGATAGTGATTTAATTAGCTGTAAGTTTTGTGACCATCCTCGATTAAGGAAGGCACCTCGTGTTGTAGATACGCGAAAAAAAGTGAAGGTTGTCTTTAAGAAGATGTTTTATTTTCAAATAATTCCTCGATTATAGAGACTATATGCATCAAATGCTACGGCAAAATTATATGAGGTGACATTTTGAACATGAGATTGAAGAAGGGGTAATGTGTCATCCTTCAAATTCACCTTCTTGGAAGCATTTTAATTATATACATCAAGATTTTGTAGCGAAAAGTCGAAATGTGAGATTGGGTCTCTACACAGATAGATTTCAGCCATTTGGGCAATCTAGACAATAGTATTCAACATGGCCAGTGATAGTGATACCTTATAACTTGCATCCGTGGTTGTGTATGAAGGAGCAATATATGTTTTTGTAAATAATGGTTCAATGGCCAAAAAATTTGAAAGACACGCTGAATGTTTTCTTACAGTCTTTTATTGCAGCGTTAAATCATTTATGGGATGTTGGCATGAATACATATGATATCTCAAAGAAGCAAAATTTCATTATGTGGGTAGCCCTTATGTGGATGGTAAGTGACTTTCATACATATTCAATGTTGTCTAGCTAGAGTACTACAGTATGATATACATGCGCGTATTGCATGAAAAATTCTGATGCATTTACCCTTAAATTTAGTGATAAACAGTTATGGTTTGATAACCATCGTAGGTTTCTACCTACAAATCATTCATTTCAAAGAAAAAGAACTACATTTCAAAAAAATAAAACTATAATGATAGTTGCATCAGCAGTTCGTTCAAGAGATGAAATTATTACAGTGATTCATAGTTTTGGTTTGAAGAAGGTAGCTAAAAAGGATGCTACTAGAAGTAATGGACCAATAGGCAAATAATTTGGCTGGAGGAAACATAGTATATTTTTTTGGACTTGCCCTATTGGAAGTCCAATTTAATTTGTCATAACTTAGATGTAATGGATATTAAAAAAATATTTTTGACAATATTTTCAACACTATCCTTAATGTAGACGGAAAGACAAAATACACTTTAAAATCAAGACAAGAGTTGAATGATTTCTATCGGCATCGTGAATTGAAACTGAATGAGGAAGCAAGAAAATTTCCTAAAGCTTGTTACACACTTGATAAGAAGGCAAGACAGATATTGAGTGAATGGGTTAAAAATTTGAAATTCTCTGATGGATATGTGTCAAATATGGGTAGATGTGTGGATATGAAGAATCTAAAGTTATTTGGAATGAAAAGTCATGACTCTCATGTATTTATGCAGAGATTAATACCAATTGCATTCCGTGAATTAATTTTACTAAGTGTTTGGAAGGTCCTTACAAAACTAAGTTTGCTTTTCAAATAGCTAACTGCAACCACAATCAAATTAGATGACATGGTGAGGCTGGAGAATGACATTCCACTTATTATTTGTAAGCTTGAACAGATATTCCCATGAGTTTTTTTTGACTCAATAGAGCATTTGCCGGTCCATTTGGCATGTGAAGCAAGGATTGCAGGGCCAGTGAATTCAGGTGGATGTATCCTTTTGAATGGAAATTACATATAATTTGATGTGTTTTATTATTTCATACTTTAAGTAATATTATAATTTAATCAAATTGAAACCTAACATCGTGGTTGTAGGTATCTTCGTAAGTTGAAATTTAATCATAGAAACAAGGAAAAAGTTGAAGGTTCAATTTGCAATGTATATTTAGTAGAAGAAGCATCATCATTTTTCCCTTATTATTTTGATGATCATGTCGATACAAAGAATAGAAATGTGCCGCAGAATTATAAAGGTCAAGTGATGATAGAAGATGATTCTATGGATAAATTATCTATCTTCAAGCACCCTAGAAGAGCAGTTGGAAGAGTAATGAAAAGTAGTATGATAGATGAATAGTATAAAGCAACCTGGAGTTATATTTTACTTAATTGTGAGCAGGTTGCACCATACATTGAGTATGTATACACAAAATGGTTACATGTTTAATCATAGTTTAATTCTATATTTAATAGAAATTATTAAAAATTGATATATATTTTTTCTCTCTTTTTATATTTGTGCAGTATTTATGTTGAGCAGTAAAAATATAGGCAACCAGCAATTTCTAGTAATGATGTCGATTATATGCTAGAAACTAAATTTGTGAATTTCAATAATTATGTGAGAATTATTAAGTTTTAAATTTTAATTATTTCATTTATTATTATCTTTTATTTGTTAATATCAATTTTTAATTTATGTCACAGGCAACTGATCCTTCAAATGGAGATTCAAATATTTTTATTCAGAATCTAAGTAAAGTCCTATTTAGATATGTGACAACCTGTCCTGGGTATTTTGTTAATGGATATAAATTTTACACAATCAGACATGGTTCTTATAAAATAATATTGAATAGTGGTGTATGCATTAAAGGCATGGGATATAGTGTATATGAGATTGGTTATTATGGTCAACTTAAAGAAGTTATTGAGTTGGAGTATCCTGGACTCGAAAATAATAGGATTGTATTATTTAAGAGCGAGTGGTTTGTTCCTATACCAAATGTGGGCACAAAGATTTATTCGGATTATAAGCTAGTTGATTTTAACCATAAACCCAAATATAATCGATATAAGCCATTTATTATGGCAGTTCAAGCTGCTCAGGTGTATTATTGTATATATCCGAGTTTTTCTGGTGAAAAGAAAGATTGGTGGGTGATTTTCAAGATCAAAGCTTGATCAAAATTTAAAGTATCAACATCACAACAAAGAAGTGTAGACTTAGAAATTGCACCGGCATTCCAAGAAGATGACATAAATAATATTGAGCCTATGAATGTAGATGAAGATCTAGAAAATTTATGTGACTCAATTGATGGCACAATAGAAATTGAATATGATCAATTTCTATCTGAAGATGAGTTCGAACTTATATCGGAATCAGACAAAATATCAGAAGATCCATTAGAGGATGACAGTGATACCGATAATTAAATTGTTATAATTTTATTATAAATTTTAACTATCAAAGACATTTTATAATTTGTTGAAGTCTATTAGTGTGTTTTATTCGAAAATGCATGCTTGTTCATCATATTTCTATTTTATTTTCTTTGTTTTATTTTGTACAGCAGATGGAGCCTAAAGGACGTGGACACAGAAATGAATCAAATTCATCTGTATGTTAGATCATATTATAGAATCAGTACCATCTCATAGCCACCATATCCTGACTTCAACATCACAATCACTATCTCCATTCTATCACCATCACAATCATTGAGACCTCTACTATCACCTTTATCAGATGTAAGTCCACCACCAATTGTGCTTCCTGCTCATACTTTTGATCCATCTCTATCTTCTACACCACAATTTACACGAATTATTCCCCCATTTACAATACCAATGACATCATCAAATGTTGTGTCTTCCTCTGTACTCAGTGCAAAGTTAGGAAATGATATTGTGAATGAGAGGTAAAAGAAATATGTAAAAATGATTTAAAATTTTTTTTGATATTGTCAGTGATTTTTTTATATTGTTATAATTTGCTTGTTTTCTATGTTATTTATTTATTTTTATAGTTTTATTCCATGTCACAAGTGTTGGACTATAATTACAAAGGCTTTCAAGAAAATGGCTGATGCTAAATCTTTCTCCTGGAAGAATGTTTCTGAATCAACAAATGAGTCATATTTTAATAGCTTTCAGGTAAAAATAACATAAAAGAATTAAAAAATAATTATCTAATTACTTGATTTTTATGTTTGTTATTATTTAATCAGTAAATAATTATGTTCTTATTGTTAATATAAATTCTTTTGTCATTTTTCTATTTATAGAATCAGTGCACTTGACCACCCAAATTTGATGGAAAGATAAAATCATTATGGGAGATCAAAGCTGCTCAATGGTATTCTAATTTTGTCCATAAATTAAAAAAAATGAAAGAAAGACGAGATTTTATATCCGAGGAAGACTGGCATGAGGGGACTAATTATTGGGAGGAGCCAGATATGAATAAAAATCAGATATTACCAGCAAGAATTGACGAAGTGAGGTTGCTAGACTAGGTACAGAAATATGTTGACACACTAAAGGTTCAAAGTTGAGGATTGAGCACACTCGAGAATTGATACAAATTTTAAATTCTAAACATATATATATTTTGTGGTTGTCCTAATAGTCCAATAATAATAATCTCTACATGGAATTAATAATTTTGTTAAATTTTTTTTTCAATTGTTTTTTTATGAATTAATAAAAACATATTCTAGGCAGGAGAATTGGGTCGTTATCCAAAATTTTATGAGATTTTCACGAAGATGTATGTGAAAAAAGTGGATGGTCAGTATGTTGACAACAAGTCTTAGATGATTGTAGTAAGAAATAATTATATTAATTAGAATTTATAAAACTACAGTACATTATGAAATTGTTTTGAATGCAAAATATTTATTTTATTTTTTGTAAATCTATAATAGTTTTTATCTCTATTTTATCTCAGGACCTAATGGAGGAATGTGCGACAGCTTCTCATCAGCAAGTTGAGGGTTTTATGCATCTTCAACTAATTGATTGTGATCCTATTTATTTGGAGACAATAGGAGGTTGAAAGAAGTAGCGAGTGTGCGGAATCGGCTCTAAGGCAGTGACATTTTATTGTAGCAGTCGTGCTTCTAATTCATCTATCTCAACAATGGTGGATGAGGCGGTTGAACAACAAGCATTGGAAACAAATGAACGTATTGTAGATATAGAGACCGAAATGAAAAAAAAGAATGAGCAGTAACTAATTTAATGGAAGAAATGCAAGAAATTAAAGAAATTAAAAAAACAATGCAACAGCAGATATCCTATATGGAGTCACAGTTAGCGGCATTGGTGCATCTGAAAGCATTCCGAGATCCAGCAATGAATCCTCATAGGAGAAGCTAGCATTCCCTACAAATTATGAGGATGATTGAGTATGAGAATTATTTTTGAACTATTACTTATTTTTGTCTATGTGTAGTAAATAATTATGATATTTTTTTGCAGGGTTCAATATTTTTATTCTAGTTTGTTCTTTGCTTTCCAATAAACTAATTTATGAATATTTGTAGGACACATTATGTGAGAGAAAAAAAAATCTTTATTCAAAGCATTCAGACATTACCATGGTCCTTCTAATGCATGGGTCTCATATTTGCCAAATTCTGCTTTATCAAAAACTAGGCTAGCTTATCTTATCTTTATTATTCTAAAAACATTTTAATTTTTCACTCTATTTATCTCTAAACATAATTGTTGGACATCTTTTGGATTTTTGTTGAAGCTGTATGACAATCAATAGTAATTTGTGATTGTTCATGTCTACAATATTTTTTTATATCTGTGAATATGTTTTTGTGTCTCTGAATTTTTTGGGTAGAGTTTTAGCCTATTATAGGTATGTAAAAGCCTATATTCAGTAGCGGCAGCAAGGCAAAGATGGCAGCAATGGCCATGGTGGCAGTGGAAGTGGTAGCACGGCGACAGCTACAGTAGCGACAGCTATAGTAGTGGCAGCTACAGCAGCTACAACGCAGTGGCAGTAGTGGCAGAGGCGACATCAGCAACAGTAGCAGTAGCAGCAGCAACAGCGATAGCTGTGGTAGCAGTGATAACTATGATAGTAATGCCATCAGTGGTAGTAGCTGTGGCGGCAACGGTAGCAGTGATAGTAGCAACAGCAGCGGCAGCGGCATTGGCAGTGATAGCAGTGGCAGGGATAGTGGGATTGGCAGTGATAGTGGTAGCTTAGTGGCCATGGCTGTGGTGGCAACAGTGGCAGAGGCAGCAGCGGCAGTAGTGGTAGTGGTAGTGGGAGCAGCATCAATGGAAACAAATGTGGTATATACGTACGTATATAGTCAATATATACGTACATATACTACTATAGTATTTTATGTACAAATATATTGAGTATATATATGTACTCAGTATATATGTATGCATAATACTGTAGTTTATACGTACATATACTGTAGTAATATATGTACAAGTGATATGCTAGTATATATGTACATATTTACTGTAGCAATATATATTTATCAAAACATAGTCTTTTTTATTTATTTTTATTTATTTGTTGGTTTAAATTTCATCCAGATATGTTACTGCATTGTTTCCTATATGAAGCTTGTATAAGTGAAGACATATTTCAACAAACATGAAGCACCGTGACACAGAAAGTATTTTCGTAGTAGAAATTTGGTGATCGGAGGAGTAGTGGGAGAGAAAGCAACATCAATGCATTGATAGACTTTACTTTATGTATAGTCAGTATATACATTGATTAATAAGATGTAATATAATTTTTATTATTTTTTTGTTTTAGTTATTTAAAATATTGTATTAGAATAAGTTATTGAATGAATTTTTTTTATTTAAAATTTTCATTTATTGTTTATGTTTTTATTAAATTTAATTTTAAAATATTAAATTATTAATTAAATTTTTGTTGAAGCTGTATGACATTCAACTATAATTTTTGTTTGTTGAAGTCTATAATAACTATCTTTATATATCTTTGAATATGTTTGTTTTTCTACAAAATTTTTGGGTAGAGTTTTAGTCTATTATAGGTATGTAAAAGCCTATTAGCATCAGTGGTAGCTGCTGCTGCGGCGACAATGGTGCCAATGACGGCAATGAAGGCAGTGGCGATAGTGGCACCAGAAGCAGCAAGGGTGGCAGCAAAGCCGGCAGTGGTGGCAGTGGTAGCAATGGCGGCAGTAATGGCAGCAACACCTGTAGTGGTGGTAGTGGCGGCAGCAATGCCTGTAGCAGTGGTAGTGGCAACAGTAGTGGTAGCAACAGTAGTGGTAGCAACAGTAGTGGTTGTAGCAGAGACAGTGGAGGAAGTCAGCATCAGTGGCATCGACGGCATCAGCGGCAGCAGCGACAGTAAGTGAGCAACGACAGTGGTGGCAGTGGGAGTAGCAGCATCGGTGGCAGCTGGCAGAGAGCAGTAGTGGCAACAACATCTGCACGAGAGATGTAGCCGTAGCGGCTAGCAACAGTGTAGTAATAATCATGAGCAGCAGGAACGACAACAAA
>JAREIK010001445.1:0-21488 GCA_029783825.1 Sapria himalayana
ATATAACTTTTTTACTCCTCTTTGATTATCTATTTATCTATCTATCTATTTATTTAAATATCTATCTATTTAACAACTATTTATCTATCTAATTGTCTATTTGTCTTTATTCTATCAGTCTATTTATTTGTCTATCTCTATTTTTTTCTGTGTCTAAGCCTATCTATCTATTATTTATGATTCAATCAATCTATCTATCTATATATAAATCTATCAATCTTCTATATGAAAATCAATATATTAGTCTATCTGTCTATAAATCTATCTATCTATATATTTTGTTTCTCTATCTATCTTTTTATCTATCTTTCTATATATTTATCTATGTGTATCTTGTCTATCTATTTATATGTCTATTTTTCTATCTATCTATTGTATATCTTTCTATGTGTCTGTCTGTCTATTTATATATGTTATCTATCATATATGTATATGTCTATTTGATTCTTTATCAATTTGTCTACCTATCAATCTATCATATATTTAATCTATCTAATTATCTAACTGTCTAATTTTATAATTTCCTGACTATCTTTCTATAAATAAGTCTTTTTACCTATTAGTCTAACCGTCTATCTTTCTGTCATTCTATTTGTATATCTATCTATCTGTCCTGTCAATATATCTATATATCTTTATATAAATCTATCTTTTTCTTTCTATCTATCTGCCAATTTGTCAATCTATTTATCTATCACTCTATCTTTGTGTCTATCTATCTAATTCTTATCTATCTTTTCTATCGATTTATCTATCTATCTGTCTATCTATCTATCAAAATTTGACTATCTGTTTATCTATTTATCAATCTATTTGCCTACCTGTGTATTATCAATCTGTCAATCTATAAAGCTATGTATCTATCTATCTCACTATCTATCGATCTTTCTATTTATCTAATTTTATAAATGTCTATTTGTGTATCTATCTAACTATATAACTATGTTTCTCTCTATTAGTCTATTAGTATATCTATTTATCTGTCTATCTATCTATATGTTTGTCTATCTATATATCTAATACTATCTATTACACAATAGTTTATCATATTTATCTATAACTATATGTCTATATGACGATTGATTTTCTATCTCTATATCATACTATATATCTTACTATCTGATTATCATCAATATATCTATGTCTATGTGTCTATCAAAGCTAACTATTTATCTAACTATCTATTTTTTGGCTGTTTATCTTTTAATTTGTTATTTCAATATTTATCTATAAATGTGATATTCTAGCTATTATATACCATTTTCTTTATTTTTATATTATACTTTCATATATCAATGTATGGATTTATCTATTTTATTATTATCTATCAGGGTGCTAAACTAACTAACTATATAGCTATCTATCTATCTTTTTTTCTATCTACGACCAATATGTTTATTTTTCTGTCTATCTATCTGTATATCTCTTTAT
The DNA here is from genome assembly GCA_029783825.1 of Sapria himalayana. Taxonomy (NCBI): domain Eukaryota; kingdom Viridiplantae; phylum Streptophyta; class Magnoliopsida; order Malpighiales; family Rafflesiaceae; genus Sapria; species Sapria himalayana. The sequence continues at coordinate 1,432 of JAREIK010001445.1, forward strand.
ATGTACATCTGTCTATCTATATATTTGTCTAACTATCTATCTTTCTATTTGTCTGTTCATTTTTTTATCTATCAATCAGTCTATATATTTGTCTAATTATCTATATGTCTGTGTCTATATATCTATCTATCTGACTATTTATCATTCAATCAATATATATATATATATATATATATATATATCTTTCTATCTATATGTCAATCAATTTGAAAGTCTCTCTGTCTATCTATTCTATCTATCTATATATATATATATATATATATCTATATTTTTGTCGGTCAGTCAGTCTATCTATCTATCTAATGTATATTTGCCTATCTATCTATATGTCTATATCTGAATCTAACTAACTTTCTAAGGGTCTATCTATCTATTAGTCTATATTTCTATCTATCTATATGTGTATATATTTATATGACTATTTGACTATCTTTCTATCTATTAATTTATCAATCTATTATCTGTCTATGTGTCTAACTATCTATTTGCTAACTATATAATTATCTATCTATCTAACTATCTATTTATCTTTCTATCTATTTGTTTATCTGTCTACTTGTCTATGTGTCTATATGTCTATCTATCTATCTATTTATCATTAAATCAATAAAACTTTCTATATATATATATATATATATATATATATATCCATCCATCCGTCTATTTATCTATCTATATTTCAATCAATTTATCAGTCTATGTCTATCAATCAATCAATCTATCTATCTATCTATGTACATATCTATTTATCTATTTTTCTAATGTATATTTGTCTAACTATCTATCTATCTAACTATCTTTCTAAGTGTCTATCAAGCTATATGTCTATATTTCTATCTATCTATATGCATATATGTGTATAAGTCTATTTATTTATCTATCTGTCAATTTATCCTTTAGTTATCTATCTATGTGTCTAACTATCTATTTGTTTAACTATCTAATTGTTTAACTATCTAATTTTCTATCTATCTATCTATTTATATATCTAACTATCTATTTATTTATCTTTCTATTTAAAAGTCTCTCATTCTATTTGTCTATCAGTCTATCTATCTATCTATCTATCTATATATCTATCTATTTGTCTGTCTATCTATTTATCTAACTATCTATCTATCAATCTTTTAAATCTCTATCAATTTTTAGCTAACTTTTTATCTATCTATTTATATATCTATCTATCTATCGAATATATGTCTGCCTTTCTATAAATCTATTTGTGAATATATCTATCTATATATGTATCTGTCTATCTGTCTGTCTGTGTATCAATCTATATGTCAATCTGTCTACCTATTAATTATTCTATAGATCTATCTGTCCATCTATCTATCTATACTAGATTTTTCTATCTGTGTATCTATCTATTTGTCTAACTATCTATCTATCTATCAGCTAATCTATTTATATGACTATCAATATATTTATGTATCTATCTATTGATATATCTATCTATCTATTTATTTATCCATCTATTTATCTATCTATCTATTTATTTGTCTGTGATTTTATCTATATGTATATCTATCTATCTATCTAACTATCAATCTATATCATTCTATTTATCTATAAGACTATCTATCTATGTCGCTATCTTTCTATATATCTATTTATCTATCGATCGATCTATCTATCTATCTATTTGTATAGGTATCTATCTATCTGTCTGTCTGTCTAATAGTTCATCTATCTTTTTTATCTATTTGTATGTCAATCTTTATGTCTGTGTATCAATTTATCTATATATCTTTCAACCTTTCTATTTGGCTATTTATCTATCTAAGTAACTATCTCTGTCTCTGTCTAAAAATCTAAATATACAACTATCTAACTATCTATATATTTGTGTATCTTTCTACTTATCTATCTATCTAACTAACTAACTATCTAACTATCTTTTAGTCTATCAGTATATCAATCTAACTGTCTATTTGTCTATCTATCTATTTATCTATCTTTCTACTAACCTATCTATCTAAATATCTACCTATTGCCAATGTGTGTATCTGGCTATCTATTCATCTATCTTTCTTTATATCTATCTATCTAACTATATATATATATATATATATATATATATATATATCTAATATATATATATATATATATATATATATTTGTATATCTACCTATCAACTTAACTGTCTATATATATATATATGTTTACTTGTCTATCTTTCTATTTATCTATTTATCGATGTAACTATCTATCTATATATCTAGCTATCTGACTATCTATCAATAAATCTATCTATATGTCTACATGTCTTTCATTCTATTTGGCAATCTGTTTATCCATCCATATATATATCTAACTATATATCTAATTTTTCTACTTATCTACCTATTTGCTTATTTAACTATATATAAATTTGTCTATCTATCTATAGGTCTATCTATTTTCTATCTTTTTTATATCTATATATCAATCTATTTGTCTCCGTGTCCATCAATTTATATGTATATCTATATATCTAGCTATCTATCTATATATCTATCTATTTTCTATCTATTTGTCGATGAGTTTATCAATCTATCTATCTATTATTTTATCTATCTATCGATCTATCTATCTGTCTGCCTATCTTTCCATATGCCAAACTACCTATCTATCTATAATTCTACCTATTCGTCTATCTATCTACCTATCTACATATTTGTCTATAAATCTATCTCTATATCTATCTATCTTTTCTACACCTTTCTATTTGTCTATCTAGCTTTCTATATATCGGTCTATATGTATATCTATCTATGAATATATCTATTTATCTCTCTAGTTATAGATCAATTTATCTATCAATATGTATAAATATATATCTATCTATATGCATATAGGTCTATTTGTTTATCTATCAAGCTCAGTATTTCTTTATTAGTCTCTCTTTCAATATCTTTATCTATCTATCTATCCATAACATTATGTGTATATCTATCTAAAAGTCTATCTATCTATCTATCTATATATGTATCTGTATATCTATCTATAAATCAATTTGTATATCTATTTATCTGTCTTAGTGTTTATTTATCTATCTATCTAAATATATCTTTATTTGTGTATCTATCTATTTTTCTATCTATATGTCTATCTAACTAATTATCTAACTGTCAATCATTCTATAAATCTCTCTATTCATCTCTCTATCTATCTATCTATTTATCTATGTATTTGTTTATATATCATTCTGTCTATCTATTTATTTATCCATCTATCTATCTATCTATCTATGAGTCTATTTATCTATTTTTCAATCTATCTTTCTATCTATCAATCTTTCTATGCGTCTATCTATCTATCTATATATTTGTCTATCTATCTATATATTTGTCTATCTAGCTATCGATCTATCTATCTATCTGTCTGTCTGTCTATATGTTTGTTTGTCTATCTGTCAATCAATCAATCAATCAATCTGTCTATCTAAATATTTTTCTTTGTCTATTTTCCTATATAGCTAGCTAACTATATATATATATATATAATATATCTATTTGTTTATTTAACTACGTAATGATCAACATACATACCTATCTATCTATTTGTCTATTTGTCTTTCTATTTGTCAATATCTCTATCTATCTATCTATCTATTTTATTATCTATCAATCTATCAGTCAATCTTTCTATTTGTCTATCAAACAATTTCACTAGCAATTTGTCTTTATATCTTTCTTTATATCATTTAATCAACCTATTTAAGTATTTCTATCTAATTGTGAAATGTCTAATTGTATATATATTTATTTATCTTTATGTCTATATATCAAACCATCTAATTACCTATTAGTCTATCACTATAATTGTCAATATGTCTATCTATCTATCTATCTCTTTATGTCTCTATGTGACTATGTTTCTATCTATATATCTATTTATTTCTGAATCTATCTATCTATCTATCTATTTTATGTATGTTTATAAATTGATCTATCTATTTATCTTTGTATCTTTCTATCTATCTATATGTCTATTTGTCTATCTCTCTATGTTTCTTTGAGTATATCTATATATCTGTCTATCAATTAGTAAATATATTTATCTATCTATATATATCTATCTATTTTATTATCTATCAGTTAATTTTCTATTTGTCTATCTAACAATTTAACAAAGAAATTTGTCTTTATATATATCTATCTATCTATCTGCCTATTTGACTTTTTGTTTATCTGTCTATTTATTTATTCATTTATCTATTTGTGTTTATATTTATCTGCTTATTTATCTAGATATTTTTATTTGTTTATCTCTCTATCTATCTATTTATCTATATATCTATCAACCTGTCTATTTATATATCTATCTATATTTTTATATATCTATCTATTTGTTTATCTATTTATCTATCTATATATATCTAAAATCTCTCTATCTGTATAACTATCATTTTGTGTAACTATTTAACTTCTTATCTATTTATCTATCTATCTATCTATTTGTTTATTTATCTAACTAACTAACTATCTATCTATATGTATGTCAATCTATTTGTATATCTATCTATCTATTTGTCTATCTATCTATCTATTTGACTATCTGCATATCATTCTTTTGTCTTTTTATCTATATTTCTATCTGTTTGTCTATTTATTTTTCTATCTATTAATCTATGTAATTATCTAACTATATATTTTTCTATATGTTTATCTATCTAACCATATAACTTTATTTCTATCTATCAGTATATTAGTCAATAAGTATATATATATATATATACACACACACACATACATATATCCATCTATCTAACAATCTTTCTGTCAATTTATCATCTATCTATATATCTATATGTCTATCTGTCTATATGTTTATCTATCTATTTATCAGTCTTTTTATCTATATGTCTATCTATCTATATATCTATCTATTTGTCTATTTATCTATCTATCTATTTGCCTATTAATCTATTTGTCTACTTATCTATCTCTATATTTGTCTATATATCTATCTTTTAATCTATCAATTTGCCTATTTATCTATTTATCTATTTATCTATCTCTTTATTTTTATAATAGTATATCACTAAATAAGTCTATGAGTCAATTTATCTTTATATCTTTCTATCTATCTATCTGTCTATCAATCAATCTATCTGTCTATCTATCTATATGTTTATATTTCGATCTATATATATTTTTATCTATCTATCTATCTATTAATCAATTTATATTTCTGTCTATCTGTCTATCTATCTAATGTCTAACTGTCTAATTGTCTATATATGAATCAATCAATCTATCTTTCTATCATTCTATCTATCAAACTATCTAATTTCCTTTTAGTCTATTGGTCAATTTGTCTATCAGTTCAACTATTTATCTATTTATCTATGTATGTATCTTTGTGTCTTTCTATTAATTTGTATATCTTTGTATATATTTATGTATCTATGTGTCTATATATATGTATGTCTATCTATCTATCTATATGATTATTTGCCTATATATCTATTTATTTACCTATATTTCTATCAATTTATCTATCTATCAATCAGTTTATCTATCTATTTGTCTATCTATCTATTTGTATATCTTTTTAGTTATCTATATATCTTTTTCTCAATCAATCAATCAATCTATCTATCTATCACTAAATATGGCTATCTATCTATATGGCTATCTATCTATATGTCTATTTATCTATCTATCTATATATCTATCTACATATCTATATATCTATATGTATATAAATATAACTATTTATCTGTCAATCTATCTATCTATGTATATATCTATCTATCTATAAATCTAAATATCTACATATTTTCCAATCTACCTATCTATCTATGTATAATTTTTATATGTCTATTTGACTATCTATATATCTATTTATTTATTTGACTATCTATATGTCTATCTATCTATATGTTGATCTATCTATCTATTTATTTATTTATCTATCTTCAATCTTTCTATCTATTATATTTCTATTTATCTATCTATCTGTCTGTCTAAATATTAAATTAAATGTCTATCTATTGATCTATCTATCTATCTATCTGTCTATCTATCTATGTATTTATCTACTATTTATCTATCTATTTATCTAGCTAGCTATCTATCTATCTATCTTTCTTTCTTTTTTTCAATCTTTCTATATGTCTATTATTCTATTTATCTGTATATCTATTATTCTATCTATATTTCTATCATTCTATCTGCCTATGTCTATGTCTATCTATTTTTAAATATGTTCACCTATCTATTTGCATAGCTGTATGTCGATATATATCTAATAGATCAGTTTATGTGTCTATCTATCTATCTTTCTGTCTGTCTATCTTTGTGTCTATCTCTCTATCTTACTATCTATCTATCGCCATATCTATATATCTTTTTACATATTTTTAATGTGTATATTTGTCTTATCTATCTATCTGGCTATCTATCTGTCTATCTATCTATCTGCCTATATGTCTATCTATCTAACTATCTACCTATATATCTATCTATTTATCTATCTAACTATCTATTTATCAATGACTATATATTTATATAACTTTTTGTATATTTATCTATCTATTAATCTATATATCTATCTATATATCTTTATGTCTATCTATCCTCCTATCTCTTTATATTTCCATCTATCTTTTTATCTATTCTACTATCATTCTATATATCTATCTATCTATCAATAGGTTAATCTCTTTAAATGTACATCTATCTATCTATCTATTTGTAAATTTATCTATCTGTCTATCTTTATATCTATTTATCTATCTATCTATCTATTTATTTGTTTGTGTCTATCTATCTATCTATCTATCTGTATATATATCTATCTATCATGTTGTTTATTAGTATATTAGTTTATCTATTTATCTATCTATTTATATTTCTAATTGCTATCTATCTATATATCTATCTAACTATGTATCTATTTATCTATTTGTCTATCTATTTATATGTTCATCTATTTATTTGTTTTTTTATCTAAATATGTATATGTCAATATATCTATCTAACTATCTAACTATCTATATATTGAAATATCTTACTATCTTTCTGTCTATCTATCTATCAGTCAATTTGTCAATCTATCTATTTTTATATCTATTTATCTTTTATCACTATGTCTATCTATCTATCTGTCTGTTTGTCTATCTATCTATCTATATATCTATCTGTCTATCTGTCTATCTATTTATTTGTCTATCTATCTATATATCTAGTTGTTTATCTTTTAATTTGTCAATTTGTTTAAATGTCTATCTTTCTATATATCTATCTATCTTTCTATTTATCAGTCTATTAGTATATAAGTTAATCTATCTCTTTGTCTATATATATATATATCTACCTCTCTATCTATCTATCTATTTGGTTATCAACTTTCTTCATATATATATATATATATATATATATCTATTTATGTATATATCTATCTATCTATATATCTACCTATGTGCCTATCTGGCTATCTATTTATTTTTGTATCTATCTTTCTATCTATTTAACTATCTATCTATCTATCTATTTGACTATTTATCAGTCAATAAATCAATCTATCATATGTCTATCTATCTATCTATTTGTATTTTTGTTTAGTTATATATTTTTATATTTATCCATCTCTATTATCTTATCTATAGATCTACTTACCTATATATTTATTTGTATATCTATCTATTTATCTATTTGTTTATCTATCTATCTTTCTATATATCATGTGATTTTCTCTATGTGTCTATCTATCAATCTATCAATCAATCTATCTATTTAGTTGTAAATCATTCAATTTGTCTATTTTCTATTTTTCTATCTGCATATCTTTACATCTATATATATATATATATATATATATATGTGTGTGTGTGTGTGTGTGTGTGTTGTCTGTCTATTTGTCTTGTATCTATTTGGCTATTTAACTTTCTCTCTATATTTCCATTTATCTATCTATCTACATATCTATTTATCCATCTATTTATATATGTGTCTATATGTCAATATGTATATCTTGCTATATGTCTCTCTATCTATCTATTTATAAATATTTCTATCTATATGTCTATGCTTATATGTATTTATCTTTCTATTTGTTGATAAATTTATCTATATATATATATATATATCTATGTATCCATATGTCTATATGTTTACGCTACAAGAAAAATCCCAAATAACTAGGTAAAATTCCATAGCTAAATGGGGTCTTTGCGTCACTAAAGTGGATATAACAATGGATTAACAATGGAACTTTTTCTCAATATAAACTGCTTGTCACAAAAATTATTTAGTAAATATTTCCCTAGCAAAATTAGCGAGTTAAAATTCATTCACTAAATTAGTGAGGGAATATTCCATATTTAAATTAGAAAGGGAAAAAATCTCTAGCTATTTTAATTCCATAATTATTTTCACATTTCTAATTTTTTACTTAAATTTAATTACATATTTTAAAATTTTTATATTAACTTTAATAAAAAATTAAACTATAAACCATTAATTATAATTAACAAAAAATAAAATCAGTTAATACAATATTTTGATAAAATATCTTACAAAGTTAAAATAGAAACATAACAAAATTTGATTACATCTTATTCTTCATCAATGTATCTAATGAAAGTAAATAAAGTATAATCTGTCTGTGAAATTGATGTTGCTTTCTCTCCCCCAACTTCTCAAGATCTGCATACTATTCTAGCACCCGAGCATGTCCTTCCATGGCCATCTACATTGCTTCATTTAGTTGTATTATACATTTCCTCTCTGCCTCTAACTTCTTCTTTCTTTTATCTGCCAATGCCCTTTTTGTATCTAGTTGCTCTTCCAAAATCAATTTCTTTAACCTTGTGATCTGTTGCTTGTATGTATACTTGTGCATGTATGTATGTGCATGTGTGTGTGTGTGTACACACACACACACACATGCACTTTCATGCAAATACACATACCCTCAAAGACAACAGAAGAAATAATCTTGCGCTTAGAAAACACACATATAGGTCTCTCAGGCATGGTCAGCATCTGCTAGTTCTTTGTCCTATGGTAGTCCACACAAATAAAAAAAATTGTTACACCTGCATATGGAGTATAATATACTACATTTACAAACCAAAAAAGAACACAATACAAGCTACTGATAAATAGATTGACTAGCACATGCAACACAAACTACCAATTGCTAGAAATTTCACACAATGCGATAATCATGAGCATATTTTTAAATTATCAAATCAAGATTTTTCCAAGATTTCTAGTGAATTTCCCATCAACATATTCTTCTTTGTTGCCTAGCTTCACTCATCAATCCATGGTTAATTATAAGAATGTTAGAAAGTGCCAAACAAAAGGGAAATGGAAGTTGAAATGATAACAAGCTACGTGGTATTGAATTTTTGCACACATATAGGTTCATATAGGAATCCATTGAAGCAAAGAAACTTGAAAGAAACCAAAAAATTAGAAAAAAAAATGCAATGCACAAGAAAAGAACACAAGGTAGCTCACTTTTGTATTCTATTCCCCACTTTAGTTTTACAATGGTCATCTTCCTAGTCAAGTTGTCAAGAAAAGGCTTGGGATTAATAGAGATGGTCTACAATATTCAGTAATAAAAAAACTAATGAACGATACTATCATGCACATATACATTTGATATTTATCTGCATTTACTTAAAAATGCATAAGCATGTATATATGCAATATACATGCGTATAGTGAGAATATAGTATAACTATATGTGTACAATCACACACACACACACACACACATGCACATACTATTTTCCTATCTTCTCATATTTTTTTATCTTGTCCATATATTACACCTTTCTAGTTCACCTTAATCATTGATGCATGGAAATGGTCATTACCAAAATCACACAACCTAAAATAAATATAATATACTTGATGAATAACCTCATACAAACAATGCCCTTATATACCATGTTATTTTTATTAGGGCAACTCATAGGATGAATAACCTCGATATCACTCTTGAAGTGTACTTGTGTGTGCCAGGCATGCCTCAATGTGTACAACATGCTAATTCTTCCTTAAAAAAGCTATCAATAGAACAACATATCAATTAACTATCTTTCTATCTCTATTTATATCATTTTGACTATCAATCTATCTAATAATATATTTATCTATCTATTTGTCTATATATCTATCTATTTTTCTATCTATCTATTTATCTATCATTCAGTCTATCTATCTATATTTCTTTCTATATATCTATCTTTTTGTCTTTCTGTCTATCTATCTCTCTATCTATCTATCTGTCATTTTGTCTGACTACTATTTATATATCTATCTATCCATCTATTTATCTATATGACCATCTATTTGTCTGTTTATCTATATATTTATTTGTATATCTATCTATTTATCGATATATCTATATCTCTATTTGACTATCTTTCTGTCTATCTACTTATGTTTCTATTTCTTTATCTATTTGTCTATCTATCTATCTATCTATCTATATAACTATATATTTATCTTTATATATGTTTAACTATCTTTCTATCTATATTTCTATCTAACTATCTATTTGTCTATATATCTATTTATTTGTCTATTTGTCTATATATACAGACTATTTATCTATCTTTTTATCTCTCAATATATCTATCTATTAGTCTATTTGTCTATCTATCTATATATCTATCTATTTATCTATGTATATGTCTATATATCTGTTTTTCGATATATCTAACTTTCTGTGTGTCTAAGTGTCTGTCTATCTTGATAGTTTATTAGTCTATCTATCTATGTGTCTATCTCTTTGTCTATCAATATGTCTATCTATTTATTTGTGCCTGTCTATTTATATATCTGTCTATTTGTCAATTATCGGTCTGTATATATGTCTATGTATATGTCTATCTATCTTTCAATCTATTTATCTATCTATCTAATTATATATCAATTTATCTGTTTTTCTATTTGTCTATATATCTATCGGACTATCTATATGTCATCTATCAATCTATCTTTAAATCTATCTATCTATCTATTTGTCTATTTTTCTGTATATTTATTAAACTATATATCTATCTATTTATATTTCAATCAATCAATCAATCTATTTTTTATATATATTTTTATCTATTTATCTTTTTTTGTATCTATTTATAAATATATCTGTCAATCTATGTATCTATATATATATATATATATATCTATAAATTTGTATATCTATCTGTCTATCTATCTTTTTATTTACTTATTTATCTATATGTGTATATATTTTACTATCTATTTGTATATCTATCTCTCCATCTATTTATATTTCTATCTTTATATATTATTATCTATCTGTGTATCTTTCTATCTCCCTATCTATATGTATATATATCTATCCATCAATCTATATTTCTATATTTCTATCTCTCTATAGATCTATCTATATATCTATCTATATGTATATCTATTTATCTATCTATCTATCTATATGTCTTTCTATCTACCTAAATATTAGTCTAATAATCTATTTATATATCTCTCTATCGATCTATCTATATATTAGTCTAATAATCTATTTAAATATCTGTCTATTTATCTATCTATCTATATTTTTTTAAAAGGTCTTTTATCTATTATTAAAGAAACATAACCCTCACTTGTAGGCGGAGGAAAACCTTTACAACCACATAACTCTATTTATAGGTCATTACATTTACAGGACAAGACCCTAACCAAGAGAACACAAAATACAATAATTTATCCTTAGTTAAGTCAACTTTGGCAGTAGCCACTCTCTTTGTGCTCCTTCATATTTATGGAGCAGTGTAGCAAGCAGCAGCAGGTAGACATTTCGCAGCAGCGAGTAGACTTATATCAGCAGCAGGTAGACTCATGGCAGCAACAGGCAGCACTCTACATAGGTATATGCAGTATATAAGATTTGTTCAGGCAGCTTCTTTTTTGTTCATGCATCTTCCTTATTCTTGTTCAGGCAGTTTTTGATAATATATGCTCCTTTATTTGATGTTGTATCAACATCTGTGTGGAGGCACCTAATGACAGGCAGCAATAGAATCATACATAAGGCATCAGGATCATATATATGATATCAACATGAATTGCATGAAGCTGCAGCATCTTGATTTATGTCTAATTCTAGGTAGAATATGTCAGTCACACATTCTAGACAACAGTAGAATTAGAGGTATAGCATTAGCAAGCAGCAGCTGGTTCAAGTGGCTGGCAGCATATGGGGTATTGCTGCCCATGTGATCGGACCTCTATCTCTCATCTTCCCCATGTCTCGGGCTCTTCTCTGCACATTCGTTCTAAAAAGTTTCCAGCCATCTTCCTTCTTCATTTATACACTTCTGAACCTGTAAAATCCAAAGAGAAAAAAAAACGAACGTGCCTACAAGATAACTTGGCACCCTATTACCCTTATCCCTTGTTAAACTTATACAATATTAGACGAAAACTCCACAGAATTGTCGGATTAAAAACAAAATTCTCCTTCTTAACATCCTTCTTAACATCTATCTATCTATATATTAGTCTAATAATCTATTTATATATCTATCTATTTATCTATCTATCTATATCTCTATCTAACTTTTTGTCTATCTATCTATCTGTCTAACTATATGTCTATCTATGTTTCTATCATTCTATTTATCTATATGTCTATCAATAAATCAATATATCTTTCTATCTATCTATCTCTCTATATGTCTATCAATCTAATTATCTATCTATATATATTTATATTTTTATTTATCTATCTATCTATCTATATATCTATATGTTTATCTATCACTCTATCTCTTTATCTTTCAATATATCTATATATATATATATATATATATATATCTATCTATGTGTCTATCTATAAATCTTTTTATCAATTTGAATATGTATCTATCTATTATCAATCAATCAATCTAACTTTCTATCAATCTTTCTATCAATCTTTCTATCAATTTTTCTATCAAAATTTCTATCCATCTATATATATATATATAAGTTTATCTATTTGTCTATCAAATAATCTATCAGTCTTTATATATATCAATATATCTATCTATCTGTCTGTATGTCTATATGTCTGTCTATCCATCTATTAATCTTTTTGGCTATCAATCTACATATCTATGTGCCTATCTATCTATCTATTTATTAATCAATCAATCTATCAATCTATGTATCTATTTATTTTTCTATCTACTAACTATCTATCTAACTATCTATCTGTCTATATGTTTATCAATATTTTCATCTATATGTCAAACTATCTGTTTATCTATATGTCTATCTATCTATTTGTCTTTTTATTTATCTATCTATTTGTCTTTCTATTTGTCTTTCTATTTGTCTATCTAATTATTTATCTATCTATGTATCTATATATCTATTTGCCTATCTATCTATCAATCTATTTATCTCTATTTCTATCTAAGTGTCTATTTGTCTATTTAATTTCTCTCTCTTTCTATATATATATATATTGTCTATGTATATGTCTATCTATTCATCTATTTAGCATTCTAATAATCTATCAACCTATTAATATATATATATATATATATATATATCTATCTATCTATATATTTATCTATCTATCTCTGTCAATCAATCAATTAATCTATCTATCTATCTATCTATCTATGAATCTGTATTTCAATCTTTCTATCAAAATATTTATCAATCAATCAATATTTCTTTAAATCTATCTATCTAACTGTCTAACTATCTATATATCTATCTATGTATCTATATATCTATCTATGTATCTATATGTCTATCTATTTGTCTGTCTATATGTATATCAATCTTTCTAACTTTTTATCTGACTATCAATTTGTCTTTCAATCTATCTATCTATCAATCTATCATTCTATATATTTATCTATTTATTTGTATATTTATCTATTTATCTATCTATCTATCAATCAATATGTCTAATAATCTAGTAAACTATAACAATATTTATCTGACAATCTTTCTATATATCTATCTATATATAAATAAATAAATCAATCTTTATTTTTTTAAATCAATCTATATATCAATCTTTCTATAAATCTAACTAACTAACTAACTATCTATATGTCTATTTATCTATCTATAATTCTATCTATCTATCGATTTATTTATTTATCAATCTATCTATCTATGTATCTATCTATGAATCTAAATATCTATCTATTAGTTTGTCTATCTATCGATCTATCAATCTAGCTATTTTTCAATCTATCTTTCTATCTATCGAACTTTCTTTCTATTTATCTATCAAAATATCTATCAATTAATATCTATCAATCTATCTATAAATCTATCTAGTAAAATTGTATTTATTATTCTATCTATCTTTCTTTCTTTCTATATTTCTATCTGTCTATCTATTTGTCTATCAATATTACTATCAATCTTTCTATTTATCTATTTATCATTCTATCATTCTTTCTGTATGTCTATTTATTTATCTATCTATCTATCTATCTATCAGTAAAGTTGTCTATCTATTTGCTTGATGGTCTATCTATTAGTCTTTTAGTTTGTCTATCTATCATTGCCTAACTACCTATCTATCTATCTAGCTATGTGTCTATCTTTCTATATAAATATTTATCTATTTATATATTGAGCTATCTTTCAATCTTTTGGATATATATTTGCATGTCTATCAATCTATCTATCAATCAATCTATCTGTCTATCTAAATATCAATATATTTATCTATCTATCTATCTTTCTATTTATCTATCTATCTGTCAGCCTCTCTATATATCTATATATTAGTTTAATAATCTGTTTAAATATCTATCTATATATCTGTCTATATATCTTTCAATCTATCTGTCTATCTATCTGTCTATCTATTTGTCTATCTATCTATCTTTATATCTATCTATCTATTTATCTATTTATCTTTCTCTCTATCTATCTGTCTATCTATCTTCTATTTATTTATCTCTCTATCTATCAATCTATTTGCCTATCAATATGTCTATCAATATATCTATTAAATTTTCTATCATTTTGTTTATCTATTTCTCTATCTATCTTTTTGTGTATCAATATGTTTATCTTTCTATATACCTTTTATTTTTTTCTATCAATTTATGTATCAATCAATCAATCAATCTGTATGTCAATCTATTTGTCTATCAACCTATCTATCTACCTATATATCTATTTTTTATCTATCTATCTATTTGCTTGTCTATTTGTTTTTTTGTTTTTTTGTCTATCATTCTATGTATCTATTTGTTTTTTTGTCTATCTATATGTCTCTCTAACTACCTGATTGTATACCTTCTTGTTGTTTGCATGTTTGTCTATCTATCTATGTATCTAATTTATTATCTATTTGTATATATATTTGTTATCTATATATCTATCTGTCTATCTATCTATCTATCTATCTATCTGTCTATCTATCTATTGGTCAATATATATCTCTAAATATATTTCTATCTATCAATTTGTCTATTTATCTGTCTATCTATATATCTATCTATATGTTTATCTATCTATCTTACAATCTATCCATCAACTTATCTATCTATCAATATATCTATCTACCTATCTATCTATTTATTAGTATATGTATTTGTCTATCTAACTACCTCTCTATTTATCTATCTATCTATATATCTAATTATTTATCTATATATCTATCTATATATCTATATTTCTATCTATTTGTCTATCTTTCTATCTATCTATCTATCTATTTGTCTGTAAGTCTATATGTATATCTATATATCTATCTATCAATGTATCTGTCTATCGATCGATCGATCTATCTATTTATATATCTATCTGTCGATTTATGTCTTTTTATCAATATATCTATCTATCTTTCTATCTCTCTATATATCGATCTTTCTATATGATTATCTATCTATATATTTATCTATCTATATATATGTTAATCTAGCTGCATATCTATCTTTCTAAATATATATATATCATAGTAATAATCTATTTAAATATCTATAAATCTATTTGGCTATCTATTTGTCTATCTATCTGCCGATCAATCAATCAATCTATCTATCTATATATCTATTTATATATCTATCTATATATCTATCTATCTAGCAATTTGTCTATCTATCTATTTATTTATCTATCTATTTATCTATCTATATATCAATATAATAATCTATAGTCTATATATATGTTTGTCTATCTATCTATAAATATGTCTATATATTTATCTATCAATCTATCTATTTGTCTATCTATCTATCAATCAAAATATCTATGTATCCATATATCTATCTATCTAAATATCTCTCTATCTATCTTTCTATTTATCTATATATATGTCTATCTATCTATCTATCTATCTATCTATCTATTTGTCTTTTAAATTTTTCCTATCTATATATCGATCAAAAAACCTGTCTATTTGTCTATGTGTCTGTCTATCTATCTAATAATCTATTGATCTATTTATCTATCTATGAATCAGTTTATATATCTATATATCTATCTACCTATCTATCTATGATCAATCAATCAATCTCTTTATCTATCTATAAAAATGTTTATCAATCTATCTATTAATATTTTTATCAATATGTCAATATATCTCTATATCTATCTATCTATGACTCTATCTATCAATCTTTCTATTTATTAATCTATCTATCGATCTAACTTTTTGTCTTTTACCTATCTATCTGTCTATCTATCTATCTATCAATAAATTTTTTTATTTATTTGTCTATCAATCTATCTATCTATGGCTTAATCTTTCTGTCGATCTAAATTTTTGTCTATCTATCTGTCTAGCTATCTATATATATTTCTATCGATCCGACTATTTGTGGTTCTATCAATTTTTTTGTCTGTCTCTCTATTTGTCTATCTATCTATCTATCAATGTATCGACTAGCCTTTCTATATATCTATCTAACAACTTATCTTTCTGCCTATCTCTCTATCTATCTATATGTCTATCTATCTATCTATTTATTTGTATATCTATCTATCTATTTGTATATCTATTTTCCAATCAATCAATCTATTTATCTATCTATCTTTCTATCTATATAAATGTCTATCTATCAATCTATATGTATGTCTATCTATCTATGTATCTATAAATCATTATGTCTATCTATCTTTTTGCCTATCTATTTGTATATCTATATGTTTATCTATAAGTCTATCTACTTGTCTTTCTATCTAACTATATATATATATATATATATCTATCTATCTATCCGTTCAATTATCTCTCTCTATCTATCTGTCTATCAATATGTCTATCTATCTGTCTATTAGTCTACTAATCTATTTATATATCTATCTATCTTTCTCTCTAACTATTTGTCTATCATTACATCTATCAATCTATATGTCTATCTATCTATTTATCTATCTCTCGATCTATTTGTCTATCAATATATTTATCAATCTATCTGTCAAAATGTCTATTAATCTGTATATCATTCTGTCTAATAATCTGTATATCTATATATACATCTAATTATATATTTCTATATCTATATTTATATCTATCTATATATCTATCTATTTGTCTATTAATTTGTCTATCAATCAATCTATCAAACTATATATATATATATATTAATATATTTGTCTATCTATTTGTTTATGTCACTATCTATCAGTGTGTCTAACTATTTCTCTATCTATTATCTTTTTATTTGTCTATTTGTATGTTTGTCTATCTTTCTGTGTGTATATTTGTTTGTTTGTCTTTCTTTTTGCATACCTACCGGATTATCTACCTACCTTACTACTTGCTTGTCTGTCTATCTATCAAAAATATACACCTTTCTATTTTACTATATATTTGTCTATCTATTTATCTATCTGTCTATCTATCTGTCTATCTATCTGTCTATCTACATATCTATCTATTTATTTATTGTTTGTCTATCTATTGTCTATCTACTTGTTGATTTATCTATCTATTTATCTATCTATATATCTTTTCTATATATATATATATAATATAGTGTCTATCTATCTGTCTGTCTATATATCTATCTTTATGTTTATCATTGTGTCTAGCTTTCTATTATATACTTGTCTATGTATCTATTTATTTATCTATCTATCTATTTGTCTATCTAACTACATAACTATCTAACAATATATCTATCTGTCATTATATCTATATATCTATCTATATTTCAATCTTTCTATCTATTTTATATCTATCTATCTGTTTATCTGTTTGTCTATCTTTCTATCTATGTATTTTTCTATCTATTTGTCTATATATCAATATATTTATATATCTATATGTCTTTTTATCTTTCTATCTATCTATTTATCAATATGTATATCTATCTATCTCTCTATCTTTATGTCTTTTTATAACTCTATATTTTTTATTTCTATCTATCTATATATCTATCTATCTATGTATTGATCTGTGTGTCTATTTTTCTATCTGTCAATCTATATGCCTATCTATCTACCTATCTATTTGTCTATCTATCTATATATCAGCCTAATATTTTTTATATTTGTCTATATATATGTCTATTCATTTGTTATCTATTTATCTACATATCCATCTCTAAATATATCTATGTATCTATCTATCTATAAATATGTCTATCAATATGCCTATTAATCTATCTATCAATATGTCTAATAATTTATTTATCAATTTGTCTCTCATTCTATTTATCAAATTGTCTATATATCTATCAATCTTCTGTCTATATATCTATCTGTCTATTTATCTATCTATATGTCTAAATATTTGTCTATATATCTTCTATCTTCTCTATCTATATATTTATCTATCTAATTTTTAATTTGTCTATATATCTGTCTATCAATCTCTCTATCAAACTATATATTTATCTATACAAATATCCGATAATGTCTGTTTGTCTTTTTGTGTCTCTGTATATATATATATATATATATATATTATATTATATATATATATATATATATATATATATATATATCATATATGTCAATAGTTGTCTATATGCCCGTCTAAGTTTCGTGTATGTCCTAGTAGTCGATAAGTTCCTTGTGTCTATTTGTTTGTTTGTGTGTCGATCTACCCACCCTAACTTGGCACAGATCAATGGTGTCAGCCTGACGTACTTGCTTATCTATCTGTTATCTATCTATTTATCTATTATCTTTTGTCTATATGTCTGTTTATCTATCATTTGTTTATCTATCTATCCATCTATCTGTATATCCATCTATCTGTATATCATCTATCTATGTATATGTCTATCTAATTGTCTATCTATCTAAAAATTTAATCTATCTTTCTATCTTTTATCTATCTATATGTATATCTTTTTATCTTTCTATATGTATGTGTATCTGTCTATGTATCTATATATCTATAAATCTATCTATCAAGTATATCTATATGTCTATTTATATATCTATATATTTATCGATCAATTTATCAATCAATTAATCTATCTATATATCTATCTGTCTGTCTATTTATCTATCTTTCTATCTATCATTCTAATAATCTATTCTCTATCATTTATCAATCAATCTATCTATAATCTGTTATAAACTATCTATCTATCTATCTAAAAATCTATCTATCTTTGTTCTATCAATTTTTCTATCTATCGATCGATCTTTCTATCTATCTATCTTTATATTTTGTCTATCTATCTATTTATCTATCTATCAAATATCTATCTGTCTGTTTGTATGTATATCTGTCTATCTAACTGTCTATCTATCTTTCTATCTATTGATTAAGCTATTAAACTATCTATCTATCTATCTGTATGTATGTATGGATGTCTAACTGTCTATAACATTAGGTTGTCTATCTATCTATCTATCATCTATCTATCTTGCCTGACTTACTTGCTTGCCTACCTGTCTGTCTGTAATCTTCTATTTGACTATCTAGTTGTCTATCTATCTATCTATTTACTAAATTTTATTGTCTATTTATCAATTAAATCTATTTATCTAACTATTTGTCTATGTATCTATATATTTGTGTATCTATTTGTCTAAATATCTTTATGTCTATCTATATTTATCTTTTTGTCTATATATGATATATATATATCTATCTATCTATCTATCTTTTTTTCTTTCTTTCTGTCTATATAATTTTCTATCTAT
>JAREIK010001445.1:24488-72513 GCA_029783825.1 Sapria himalayana
ATATATCTCTAAATATATTTCTATCTATCAATTTGTCTATTTATATGTCTATCTATATATCTATCTATATGTTTATCTATCTATCTTACAATCTATCATCAACTTATCTATCTATCAATATATATACCTATCTATCATTATTTATTAGTATATGTATTTGTCTATCTAACTACCTCTCTATTTATCTATCTATCTATATATCTAATTATTTATCTATATATCTATCTATATATCTATATTTCTATCTATTTGTCTATCTTTCTATCTATCTATATTATCTTTGTCTGTAAGTCTATATGTATATCTATATATCTATCTATCAATGTATCTGTCTATCGATCGATCGATCCATATCTAATTTAATTATCTAATACTGTCGATTTATGTCTTTTTATCAATATATCCTATCTATCTTTCTATCTCTCTATATATCGATCTTTCTATATGCATTATCTATCATATAATCTTTATCTATCTATATATATGTTAATCTCGCCTGAATATCTGATCTTTCTAAATATATATATATCATAGTAATAATCCTATTTAAATATCTATAAATCTATTTGGCTCTCTATTTGTCTATCTATCTGCGATCAATCATCAATCTATCTATCTATATATCTATTTATATATCTATCTATATATCTATCTATCTAGCAATTTGTCTATCTATCTATTTATTTATCTATCTATGGTATCTCATCTATATCAATAATAATCTATAGTCTCTATATATGTTTTGTCTATCTATCTATAAATATGTCTATATTATCTATCAATCTATCTATTTGTCTATCTATCTATCAATCAAAATATCTATGCTATCCATATATCTATCTATCTAAATATCTCTCTATCTATCTTTCTATTTATCTATATATATTGTCTATCTATCTATCTATCTATCTATCTATCTATTTGTCTTTTAAATTTTTCCTATCTATATATCGATCAAAAAAACCTGTCTATTTGTCTATGTGTCTGTCTATCTATCTAATAATCTATTGATCTATTTTATCTATCTATGAATCAGTTTATATATCTATATATCTATCTACCTAATCTATCTATGATCAATCAATCAATCTCTTTATCTATCTATAAAAATGTTTATCAATCTATCTATTAATATTTTTATCAATATGTCAATATATCTCTATATCTATCTATCTATGACTCTATCTATCAATCTTTCTATTTATTAATCTATCTATCGATCTAACTTTTTGTCTTTTACCTATCTATCTGTCTATCTATCTATCTATCAATAAATTTTTTTATTTATTTGTCTATCAATCTATCTATCTATGGCTTAATCTTTCTGTCTATCTAAATTTTTGTCTATCTATCTGTCTAGCTATCTATATATATTTCTATCGATCCGACTATTTGTGGTTCTATCAATTTTTTTGTCTGTCTCTCTATTTGTCTATCTATCTATCTATCAATGTATCGACTAGCCTTTCTATATATCTATCTAACTAACTTATCTTTCTGCCTATCTCTCTATCTATCTATATGTCTATCTATCTATCTATTTATTTGTATATCTATCTATCTATTTGTATATCTATTTTCCAATCAATCAATCTATTTATCTATCTATCTTTCTATCTATATAAATGTCTATCTATCAATCTATATGTATGTCTATCTATCTATGTATCTATAAATCATTATGTCTATCTATCTTTTTGCCTATCTATTTGTATATCTATATGTTTATCTATAAGTCTATCTACTTGTCTTTCTATCTAACTATATATATATAATATATATATATATATATCTATCTATCTATCCATTCAATTATCTCTCTCTATCTATCTGTCTATCAATATGTCTATCTATCTGTCTATCAGTCTACTAATCTATTTATATATCTATCTATCTTTCTCTCTAACTATTTGTCTATCATTACATCTATCAATCTATATGTCTATCTATCTATTTATCTATCTCTCGATCTATTTGTCTATCAATATATTTATCAATCTATCTGTCAAAATGTCTATTAATCTGTATATCATTCTGTCTAATAATCTGTATATCTATATATACATCTAATTATATATTTCTATATCTATATTTATATCTATCTATATATCTATCTATTTGTCTATTAATTTGTCTATCAATCAATCTATCAAACTATATATATATATATATTAATATATTTGTCTATCTATTTGTTTATGTCACTATCTATCAGTGTGTCTAACTATTTCTCTATCTATTTATCTTTTTATTTGTCTATTTGTATGTTTGTCTATCTTTCTGTGTGTATATTTGTTTGTTTGTCTTTCTTTTTGCATACCTACCGGATTATCTACCTACCTTACTACTTTCTTGTATGTCTATCTATCAAAAATATACACCTTTCTATTTTACTATATATTTGTCTATCTATTTATCTATCTGTCTATCTATCTGTCTATCTATCTGTCTATCTACATATCTATCTATTTATTTATTTGTTTGTCTATCTATTTGTCTATCTACTTGTTGATTTATCTATCTATTTATCTATCTATATATCTTTCTATATATATATATATAATATATGTGTCTATCTATCTGTCTGTCTATATATCTATCTTTATGTTTATCATTGTGTCTAGCTTTCTATTATATACTTGTCTATGTATCTATTTATTTATCTATCTATCTATTTGTCTATCTAACTACATAACTATCTAACAATATATCTATCTGTCATTATATCTATATATCTATCTATATTTCAATCTTTCTATCTATTTTTATATCTATCTATCTGTTTATCTGTTTGTCTATCTTTCTATCTATGTATTTTTCTATCTATTTGTCTATATATCAATATATTTATATATCTATATGTCTTTTTATCTTTCTATCTATCTATTTATCAATATGTATATCTATCTATCTCTCTATCTTTATGTCTTTTTATAACTCTATATTTTTTTATTTCTATCTATCTATATATCTATCTATCTATGTATTGATCTGTGTGTCTATTTTTCTATCTGTCAATCTATATGCCTATCTATCTACCTATCTATTTGTCTATCTATCTATATATCAGCCTAATATTTTTTTATATTTGTCTATATATATGTCTATTCATTTGTTATCTATTTATCTACATATCCATCTCTAAATATATCTATGTATCTATCTATCTATAAATATGTCTATCAATATGCCTATTAATCTATCTATCAATATGTCTAATAATTTATTTATCAATTTGTCTCTCATTCTATTTATCAAATTGTCTATATATCTATCAATCTTTCTGTCTATATATCTATCTGTCTATTTATCTATCTATATGTCTAAATATTTGTCTATATATCTATCTATCTCTCTATCTATATATTTATCTATCTAATTTTTAATTTGTCTATATATCTGTCTATCAATCTCTCTATCAAACTATATATTTATCTATACAAATATCGATATGTCTGTTTGTCTTTTTGTGTATCTGTATATATATATATATATATATATATATATATATATATATATATATATATATATATATATATATATATCTACATATATGTCAATTTGTCTATATGCCCGTCTAATTTTGTGTATGTCTATTAGTCGATAATTCTGTGTCTATTTGTTTGTTTGTGTGTCTATCTACCCACCTACTTGCCAGATCATGTGTCAGCCTGACTACTTGCTTATCTATCTGTTTATCTATCTATTTATCTAATTATCTTTTTGTCTATATGTCTGTTTATCTATCTATTTGTTTATCTATCTATCCATCTATCTGTATATCCATCTATCTGTATATCCATCTATCTATGTATATGTCTATCTAATTGTCTATCTATCTAAAAATTTATCTATCTTTCTATCTTTATATCTATCTATATGTATATCTTTTTATCTTTCTATATGTATGTGTATCTGTCTATGTATCTATATATCTATAAATCTATCTATCAGTATATCTATATGTCTATTTATATATCTATATATTTATCGATCAATTTATCAATCAATTAATCTATCTATATATCTATCTGTCTGTCTATTTATCTATCTTTCTATCTATCATTCTAATAATCTATTCTCTATCAATTTATCAATCAATCTATCTATAAATCTGTTTATAAACTATCTATCTATCTATCTAAAAATCTATCTATCTTTTGTTCTATCAATTTATCTATCTATCGATCGATCTTTCTATCTATCTATCTTTATATTTGTCTATCTATCTATTTATCTATCTATCAATATATCTATCTGTCTGTTTGTATGTATATCTGTCTATCTAACTGTCTATCTATCTTTCTATCTATTGATTAAGCTATTAAACTATCTATCTATCTATCTGTATGTATGTATGGATGTCTAACTGTCTATAAATTAGGTTGTCTATCTATCTATCTATCTATCTATCTATCTTGCCTGACTACTTGCTTGCCTACCTGTCTGTCTGTAAATCTATCTATTTGACTATCTAGTTGTCTATCTATCTATCTATTTATCTAAATATTTATATGTCTATTTATCAATTAATCTATTTATCTAACTATTTGTCTATGTATCTATATATTTGTGTATCTATTTGTCTAAATATCTTTATGTCTATCTATATTTATCTTTTTGTCTATATATATATATATATATATCTATCTATCTATCTATCTTTTTTTCTTTCTTTCTGTCTATATAATTTTCTATCTATCTATTTGTCTATCTATCTGTCTATATATTTGTCAATCTATCTATGTATATATCAATCTATCTGTCTAAATTTTTAAATATCTATTTATCTATAAATTTAAATATTTCTAGGTCTATCAATTTGTGTATAAATATATCAATCAAATTAATTAATCAATCTATCTATCTATATGTCTACATGTCTATATGTCTATCTATTTATATAATAATCAATCTACCAATCAATCATTCTATCTCTCTATCTTTAGTTTTGTCTATCTATCTGTCTATCTATCTGTTTTACTATCTATCTATCTGTCTATCTATCTATCTATCTATCTATCTGCCGATCTCTCTATCTTTTGGCATGTTTATTTTTCTGTCAATTTATTTGTCTATCTATCTATTTGTCTTTCTTTTATCTATTTTTCTATTTATCTATCTATGTATATATTTGTCTATCTTTCTATGTTCATATTTGTTTATATAATTCTTTATCTAACTGTCTATATATCTATTATTCTAATTGGCTATTTTTTTATCTATCTAACTATCAATCAATCTATCTATTTATCAATCTATAAGTCTATATATATGTCTATCTAACTACTGAGCATCTATCTTGCTATATATCTATCTGAATATCTATTAGTTTATCTATCTAATTATCATTTTATCTATCTCTCTATTTATATGGGAAACTATCTATATTTTTATCTACATATCTATTTGTCTATATATCAATTTATGTATCTAACTAGTTGTCTATCTATATGTCTATCTATCTATCTATCTATCTATAAATCTATTTTTTAATCTAAATGTTTAATAATCTTTTGATTTATCTGTCTAATAATCTGACAAGCTATCTATCTATCTATCTATTAATTTTTTTTCTTTCAGCCTATCAATCGATCTATCTATATGTCTATAAATTTGTCTATCAATTATTTAATCAATTACTTTATCAATGTATCTATCAGTCTATATAACAATCTATCTATAAATCGATATATCAATCAATCTATTAATCTTTGTATCAAATTATCTATTAATTTGTTTATATATCTGTCTATCTATCTATCTATCTCTTAGTCTATATGTTTATCTATATCTTTATTTAATTTTTTATCTATCTATCTATGTATCTATATATATGTCTGTCTGTCTGTCTATCTAACTATCTATCTAGCTATTTATCTATTAATATATCTATCTATCTATTTGCTTATCTATAAATATATCTAGATATCTATCAATCTATCTATCTATCTATGTATGTAATTGTCTATATATATATATATATATATATCTATCTGTCTGTCTATCTCTATATCTATCTTTCTGCCTATCTATCTGTCTATTCAATTGTCTATTTGTCTATCTATCAATATATCTATATGTCTTTGTATCTATATGTTTTTTGACAATGTATATGTCTATCAATTAATTAAATATATCTGTCAATCTATTTTTCTATCGTTCTATTTTTCTATCTTTCTCTCAATCAATAAATCAATCTAACAATCAGTCAATAAATCTATCTATAAATATGTCTATAAAAATGTTTATAAATCTTTCTATCAATCAATCTATCTATCTGTATAATTATCTATCTATCTATTTTCTATCTATCTATCTATCTATCTATCAATCCATGTTTCTATCAAATTATATATCAATTTGTCTATCAATCTGTCTACCAATCTTTAGATCAATCTATTTATCAATCTATCAACCTATCTAAATGATCATTCTATCTATCTATTTCTCTATCTATTTGTCTATCTATTTATCTATATATTTATTTATCAATCTGTCAATCTATTTATATATCTATAATCAGTTTATATATTTATTTAATTATCCATCTATCTATATGTCTAACTATATATCTATCTATCATTCTATCTATATAAATCTTTATCTATCTATCTATCTATTTATCTATCTATTTCACTATTTATCGATTTATCAATTATTTATCTTAATATCTATCATTTGTCTAACTTTATATCTATCTATCTATCTTCTCATCTATTTTTCTAGCAATATTTCTATCTATCGATCTATCTTTCTATCTGTCTAAATTTTTATCCCAAACTATCTATCTATATGACTATCTATCTGTCTTTGAATCTGTCTATCTATCTATCTATTAATCTATGTATCTATTTGTTTATCTATCTATGCGTCAATCTATTTGCCTATCTATATGTCTATCTATATATCTATTTGTTTATCTATCTATCTATCTATCTTTATGTCAATCAATCAATCAATCAAATTATTAATCTAGCTATCAATCTCTCTATCAATATATTAATAAATATATTTCTCAATCTGGCTTTCCAACTATCTATCAATCAATAAATTTATCTATCTATCTATTTGTGTATCTATATATATCTTTCTATCTTTGTGTTTGTCTACCCATCAATCTATCTATCTGACTATCAGTCTATCTCTATATATGTCAGTCTTTTTTCTATCTATCTATCTATCATTCTATTAGTCTATCTATGTATCTATTTGTATATTTTTATGTCTATTTATATGTCTATTTATTAATCTATCATACATCTATCTATATTTCTATTTATCAATCTATAAATTTGTTTATCTTTCTGTCTATCTTCTATTTTTCTATCTATTTATCTATTTGTCTATATATATGTCTAACTACATGTCTTTCTATATGTCAATCTATCAATCAATCTATCTGTATATCTATATATCTATCTAATATATCCGTCTATCTATCTATCTATCAGTCAATCTATCTATCTATCTATCTTTTATCCATCTATTTATCTATATTTTTATCTATATATCTGTCAATCTGTTTTTTCTATCTATCTATCTATGTGTCTGTGTATCTTTCTATCTATATATCTATTTCTCTATCTTTCAATCTATCTATCAATCTCTCTATGTTTCTAATGATGCATCTGTCTTTCTATCTGTTCAATAATCTATCAATCTATCAATCTTTATATCTATCTATCTATCTGTTTGTTAGTGTGACTATATATCTATCTGTATGTCTATCCATCTATTTGTCTATCTATCTTTGTGGCTGTATATCTATCTATTTGTCTATCTATTTGTCTATATATGTGTCTATAAATTAATCAATCTATCTATTTGTTAATCTATATGTCTATCTATATGTCTAACTATCTATCTATCTTTTTATCTATCAATCTATCTATCTATGTCTGTCTATCTATATGTCAATAAATGGATATATCTATTTGTCTATCTATATGTCTATCGATCTGTGTATCTATATGTAAATCTATAAATCAATCAATCAATCTATCTATATATCTATGTCTATCTATCTATCTATCTGTGTGTCTGTCTGTCTATCATCTATATATATATATATATATCAATCAATCAATCTATCATTTATCTATCTATTTATCTATATTTCTATATTTCTATATATCTATTTGTCTATCTATTTATTTATCTATCTATCTATTTATCTTTAAATCTTTCTATCTATCTATCTATCTATGTATATGTCTATGCATGTATGTATCTATCTGTGTAATAATCTCTCAATCTATAAATCATTATATTTGTATCTATCTATCTATCTATCGATCTATAATTGAACTATTTGTCTGTCAATCTATATACCAATTTATCTATCAATCTTTCTACTAATTCATCTATCAATCTTTCTACCAATTCATCTATCAGTCTTTCTATCAATCATTCAATCTATCTATCTATCTTTATATCTAAAAATATATGTATTAATCTGTCTATTTAAATATCTATCGATCTTTTTTAATTTATATATTTCTATATTTGTGTCTATCTATCTATCTATTTATTTATATATCTATCTCTCAATCTGCCTATCTACCTACCTATCTATCTATCTATCTATAAGTCTATCTACCTATCTATCTATCTATCTATCTATTTGTCTCTCTATCTATTTATCTAT
The DNA here is from genome assembly GCA_029783825.1 of Sapria himalayana. NCBI lineage: Eukaryota > Viridiplantae > Streptophyta > Magnoliopsida > Malpighiales > Rafflesiaceae > Sapria > Sapria himalayana. The sequence continues at coordinate 33,139 of JAREIK010001445.1, forward strand.
CTATTTTTTTATAGATCTATCAATCTATATGTCAATCTATCTGTCTATTTAGCTCTCTATCTATCTATCTGTCTATCTTTTTATCTGTTTGTATATCTATCTGTCTTTTTATATGTATATCTATATGTTTATCTATCTGTCTATCTTTCTATCTATATTTTTTGTTATCTATCTATATATCAGTGTCTATCTATCTATCTATATGTCTATCTATGTGTCTATATATATATATATATATATAAATATAAATATATATATATATCTCTCTCTCTTTCTCTCTCTCTCTATCTATTTATCTATCTGTCTATCTTTCAATTAATCAATATATCCATTAGTCTATCTATATATCTATATATCTGTTAATGTATTATCTATTATTATATCTAGATGTCTATCTTTTTGCCTAACTATTTGTAAATCTATCTATTTAATAATCTTTCTATCTATCTATCTAGTAATCTAATTACCTATTTATTTATTTATTTATTTATCTTAATATATGTTTATATATATCTATCTATCTTTTTATCTATCTATGATTTTGTCTATCTATCTATCTATCTATCTAATTGTCTATCTATCTGCATATCTATCTATCTATCTATCTATTTGTCTATCAATCTTTCAATCAATATATCTATCAATCTATCTATCAAGCTATCTCTGAATATATCTATCAATTTATCTATTATATGTCTCTCTATCTGTTTATTTATTTCCTATATTTATATTTATCTATCTGTCTATATTTCTATTGATCAAAATATCAATCAATCTATCAATTTATTTATCTATTTAACTATTCATCTATCTATATGTCTATCTATTTATATATCTTTATATCTATATATCTATCTTTCTATCTGTAATTTATCTATCTGTCTGTCTGTCTTTCTATGTGTCTATCTATCTATTTTTTTAAATCTGTCTATCTATCTGTCTATCTATCTATCTATCTAACTATTAATCTATCTATCAAATAGTCTATCTATGTCTCTATCTAATTGACTATAGTTTTATCTATCAATCTGTTTATCTATCTATCTATCTAATTGTCTTTCTATTTATATTTCTATCTATTTATCTATCTGTGTATCTATCTATTTTTGTATCAATCAATGTATCTAGCAGTCTATATATATGTCTATGTATCTACCTATTTAACTATTTATTTAACTATCTATCTATGTGTTTATCTTTCTTTATATCTATATGTCTATCCATCTATTTCTCTATTTATATATATATATATCTGTCTATTAATCATTCTATCAATCTATCAATCTAATTGTCTGCCTATCTAAGTATTTTTTTATATTTCTATTTGTAAATCTATCTATATGTCTGTCTATCTCTATATCTATCTGTAAATCTTTCTTTTTATCTATCTATCTATCTACTATTATTCTTTATGCTAATCTATCTATCCATCTATATATATATATTTGACTATTTTTCCCTCTATCTATCTGTCTATTTATCAATCTATCTATTTGTTTATCTATCTATTTATCTATTTCTCTATCTATATTTCTATCCATCTATTTGTCTATCTATTTATCTATCAATATATCTATCTGTCTATCTATCTATATGTCTATCTATAAATTAATATATTTGTCTATCTATCTCTTTATCTATCTATTTATCTATTTTTCTATCTATAGGTCTATCTATCGATCAATTTGTATATCTATCTTTTTATCTATCTATCTATCTATTTGTCTATCTATTTGTCTGTCTATTTGTCTGTCTATTTGTCTGTCTATTTTCTGTCTATCTATCTGTCTATTTATCTATTTATCTATCTATTGATATATATGTCTATCTAACAATCAATCTATTTGTCTATCTATATTCTAATCTATCTATCTATCTACCTATCATTATATATATGTGTCTATCTATCTATCTATTTATTTGTCTATATTTTTATCTATATATCTGTCTATCTATTTGTCTATTTATATATCTGTCTTTTTGTCTATCTATCTATGTATCTATCTTTCTATTTGTGTATCTATCTATCTATCTATCTATTTCTCTATCTATCTATCTATCTAATTATCTTTCTATTTAAATATTTATCTATCTGTCTAATAATCTATTGATCTATCTATATACCAATCAATCAATTTTACTAACTCTAATAAATCTATCTATGTGTCTATCATTCTTTTATCAAAGTGTGTATAAATTTGCTATCAATCTTTCTATCAATATGTTTATATATTTGTAAATCTATGTGTCTATCTACCTTTCAAAATATCTATCAATCAAAATCACTATTTAATTATTTATTTATCTATCTTTCTATATATCTTTCAATTTGTCTATCTATCTACCTATTTGTCTATATATCTTTCTATCTATCTATCTATTAATCTTACTATCTATCTATCTATTAATCTTACTATCTATCTATTTGTTTGTTTGTCTATCTATCTATCTACCTATCTATCTATCAATTTGTCTATTTATTTTTCTATATATATATATATATATATATATTTATATATCTATATATTTTTTATCTATCTATCTAATTATTTGTCTATTGATCTATTTATCTATCAATCTACCATTGAATATATCAATCAATCTATATATCTATCTATATTTTGCATGTCTATCTATGTATTTATCTATTTGTATATCTATCTATTTGTCTATCTACCTGTTAGTATATCTATCAGTCTTTTTGTCTATCTATCTATCTATCTGTCTATCTAACTATCTATCTATTTATCTGTTTATATATTTTTCAATCTATATATATATTTATCTTTGTATCTGTCTGTTTGTCAATCATTCTATCTAACTATCTATTTATCTATCTATATATCTATCTATCTATTTGTCTATCTATATATCTATCTATATGTCTATCAATATGTCTATCTAAATGTCTATCAATATGTTTATTTATCAATCTATCTGCCAGTCTATCGATCAATTGATTTATCTATCTATCTATTTATCAATAAATCTATCAATCTTTCTATCAATCCATGCATCTATCTATCTAAATAACTATCTATCTCTCTTTATATAAATCTAACTATCATTTTATCTATTTATTTGGCTATCTTTCTTTTTTCATATCTTTCTAACAGTCTATCTATCTATCTATCTGTGTGTTTATCTATATATATGCCTCTATTTATATCTGTTTGTCTTACCGTATGTCTATTTCTTTATCTTTATATTTATCTAATTATCTATTTACCTATTTATTTGTCTATCTATCTATCTACCATTCTTTCTATCTATCTATCGATCTATCTATCTCTCTGTCTGTCTGTCTTTCTATTTGTCTATTTATCATTTTGTCTATCATTATGTGTATCGATATGTTTTTCTATCTATCTATCTATCTATCTATCTATATATGTGTCTATCAATATATATATATCTATCTATCTATCTATCAATCTGTCTATCTATATGTCTATCTAACTATTAATCTATTTGTCTATCTATTTATCTTTTTGTCTATCTATCTTTCTATTTTTCTATCTATCTATATATCTTTCTATATTTATTGTTATCTATATATTTATCTATCTATTTATATGTCTATTAATCTATCAATCTATCTATTTATCTACCACTCTATCTATCAGTCTTTTTATCTGTTTATCTATCTATCTATTTATCTATCTGTCTATATATATATATATATCTGTCTATCTTTCTAACTAATTATTTGTCTATATTTCAATCTATATGTCTGTATATATTTTTTCTATCTATCTATCTTTCTATCTACCTATCTATTTGTCTATCTATTTCTCTATCTATATATCTATCTGTCTATCTATTTATCTATGTATCTATCTATGTTTCTGTCAATATATTTGTTTAATTTTTGTCTAAGAATCTTTCGATCTCTCTTTCTATTTATCTATCTATCTATTTATCTATTTATCTTTGTTTCTATAAATCAATTAATCTATTAGTCTATCAATATCCTTACCAATTTCTCTATCAATCTATATATGAATCTGTTTATCAATCTTTCTATTAATTCAACTATTTATCGATCTATGTATCTGTGTATCTATCTATTTTTCTTCATATCTTTTTATCTGTTTGTCTAATAAAGCGTATGTTTGTCCATATACCTATCAATCTGTCTGTATATTAGTCTTTTTTTCTATCTATTTGCCATTCTGTCTATCTATTTATTTATCTACCTACCTACCTATCTATCTATTTATTTATCTATCTGTGTATCTATATTTCTATCAATCTATATGTCTATGTATCTCACTATCTATATTTATATTTATCTATCTATCTATATATCTATCTGTGTGTATGTGTGTATTTCCATTTATCTATCTATCGATCTATCTATCTTTCTGTCAATCAATAAATCTATCTATCTATCTATTTGTCTATTTATTTTTATATCTATGTTTCTATCTATCTATCTGTCTGTCTGTCTATATAAATGTCTACCTATCTATATATCTATCTAACTATCTATATGTCTATCTATTTTTCTATCTCTCTATCTATATCTATCTATCTATATCTCTCTATCTTTTTGTCTATTTATCTGACTATCTATCTATCTATTTGTCTATTTGTCTTTCTATTTGACTTTCTATTTATCAATCTATCTATATATCTATCTCTCTATCTATCTATTTATCTATTTATCTATATGTCTTTATATCTATCAATCTAATTGATTATCTATCTATCTATATATATATCTATAAATCTTTATACCTATCTATTTGTCTATCTATCTATGTATCTATGTATCTGTCTATCTATCTATCTAATTTTCTTTATTTCTATTTATCTGGCTATCTAATCTGTCTAAATATCTATATCTCTATATCTCTATCTATCTGTCTATCTATTTGTCTCTCTATATATCTTTCTATCAATCTATCAGTCTATCTATCACTTTATCTGTCTATCTATATATCTATATATCAATTTATCTTTCTAATAACCTGTAGATCTCTTTTTCTCTCTATCTGTTTATCTTTCTATCTCTATATCTTTATATCTATCAATCAATCTATCTATATGACTATCAATCTATCTATCAATTTGTCAATCAATATCTCTATCAATCTGTCTATCAATTTGTTAATCAATATGTCTATCAATCATTATATCAATCCGTCTATCTATCTGTGTTTCTATCTATCTATTTGTGTATCTTTTTGTTAGTCTATCTTTCTTTTTGACTATCTGTTTGTTTGTCTATTACAAAAAAATAGCCAAATTAGTGATGGATTTTAGCAAAGGACTTTATCCGTTACAAATTTGTGATGGATTCATGATGGAAACAAACTTAGAGATCGATTTATAGACGAAAAATATTTCGTCACCATAATAAGGAAGTAAGTTGGTGGGAACTATTAGATAGCGATGGATAATCAGTTACATCATTATATTAGCTATGGATTATCAGTTCCGTCCCTAAGGAACTTTTAGAATTTTAGCTAACAAAATTATGTTTGGAATAGTGACGGATTCTTAGTTCCATCGCTAATTTAGCGATGGAATTTGGTTCCGTCACTAAATTTGTGATAGAATTTTATTTTTGTCACTAAATTTAGCAAATGTTTAGTTATTTATATTTTTAGAAATATTTCTTTGATTCAAGAATAGCATGATACAATTTTTAGTTAATTAATAATTTTAAAAAATTTTAGCTTATTTATTAATATTTTTTTCTCATATGGTTATAATTTTTTTTTCCGTACAATTAACGGAACTTTAATTGAATGAATTTTAAAATATTTTATATTGATTTAATCATTTAAACTTTGGTTGTTAACTTTGTTTTTGTAACAACGGAAGTAAATTTATGCTAACTTTTGTGTAATGTATTACAACTGTTAGTAGTTATTTTTTTTGTGAAACAATTATTTATAAAATAATAATTATATAATATAAAAATATGAAAATAATAACAATAAAACATATATAAAATAAATATAAAAGTATTTCTAAAAAATAAAATCTTTATTACAAAATGTAAAATTTTTCTATTGACCATATTATTTCTATTTACAAAATATAAATGGAAATAATTATACAGCATGCCATAGACCATATTTATATTTTTAATATAACTTTGGTATCATTACTTTTTCCAAAACAATGCCCTTTTTATTTTAGATCCACAACTTCATCATTTTGAACTTCCCTAAATCACATTATTTTATTTTTTTGTGAAATCTTCTAAGTCACTTTAAACTAAACTTTAAATCTTATTCTCTTCAGATTTTTTAGATAGTAGCCTAAATTCCCCAAGCCATTCCAATCCAATGTATTTGCTACCCATAACTGCCAACCATTATCTTCCCACCGCCATCCATCACCATCATCTTCAATCACCGCCATCAGCAGAACCACCCTCATTATCTTCTATTTTGCTTAGAAAAGTCTTGTGCTTTGCTTGCAAAAAACTCCAGCGCTAACTAAAATCATAGCACGAATTTGGGTTGTTACCAGAATCGTTGATGTCTAACTCTGACCTGGTTGATGATTTTTTTTGTTGGTTTGTTGTTCTTCTTTTTCAATCTTTTGCCTCAGTATTGAGGCAAGAAACATTATCAAACTGATTTTTCTCTTTTCCATGTATCTTAATTAATTCTTGAGAGTAAGGGCCTTTATGGATAGAACCCTCGATTGAAGTTAGCTTTGATACATTGTAACTAGTTTATGTGGTTAGCTTTTGATAATTAGTTGTATGCATGAAGTATTTCATTTTAAGTTTTTACTACATGGACTAAAAATTAAACTACACCATTGTATCAATGACAAATTTATTTGTATTAATATGACATGTTGAAATCAGGTTAATATGTATGTATGATTACAAAATGAAGTTATATTATATATCTTGAAATCAAAATTAGGTTATATGTTGTTAAAGGTTCAACCATACAAAGTTTAATGATTTGTTCTTCTAAAGCTTATTAGATTATATTTTTTAATCAGGTTATTGTTTGTTTTTCATATATGTTATATTTTAATTATTTTATAAGGTTGCAAGCAAAAATTTTCTTCCATTTATTTTTATATGTAGCTGAAAATTTTTATTGTTGGATTCTTGAATTAGTGTAGGCATAAAGATAGGACTACATATAGACAATAGAGAAAATATGACCAAATCGATAGTGAATTGATTATCAAATGAAAGATGGTGCTTTTAATATGAAGTTCAATGGACATCGAGGGATTCATTAATTTTTCACTTAGTCACCCTGAATTGATGGACCAGAGTAGGATTCAGGGTCCATGCGATCATCATAAGTGTCAGATTTTAAATTTTCAAGAGGTGAATACTATGAGATATCATCTAGCACAATATGGATTTGTCCGTGAATATTATAATTGGTATCTACATGGTAAGCCTATCGAGTAAGATACTGGGGAATTCGATGTCAATTTTAATGAAGTCATAGAATTAGGATTTGTCAATCCTCAACCATACAATGATTTTGATACAATGCTAATTGATGTTGCTGCCCTTCCTTTAATCCTAATGTCATTGAAGAGGACCCAAACCCAACAGCTGCAAAATTATTTGAAATGCTGAATGCAACTGATAAGGAGATGTAGCTTGGCAATAGATATCATTCAAAATTATCTGCTATTGTGATTGAAAATTAAATCTAAACACCATTTATCTGAACGTGCTTATGATGATATTTTTCAATTGATATCCAAGTTACTACCACCGGACAATGTGATGATTTATAGCTTCTACAGCACCAAAAAATTAGTTCAGGGTTTGGGTCTACCAGTAGAAAAGATTCATTGTTACATTAATGTTTTCATGATATACAGAGGTGAAGATAGTGAACTTGCAAGTTGCAAATTTTGTCACCATACCCATTTCAGGAGACCAATGCGTGGATATCATAAGCAGAAAACAAATGTTCGTTATAAAAAAATGTACTGCTTTCCCTTGGCTCCTCGATTATAGAGATTTTTTGCATCGAATTCCACAGTTAAAGAAATGAGGTTGATTTCTGAGCATGAGTCTGAAGATGGTGTTAAGCATCATTGTTTAGACTCTGAAGCTTGGAAATATTTCAATCAAACTCATCCTGATTTTGCAGCTGTAAGTAAAAATGTTCGACTGGGTCTTTCCACTGATGGCTTTAATCCATTTGGTCAATCCGGACAACAATATTCTTCATGGTTGGTTATATTGATGCCATACAATTTGAACTCATGGATGTGCATTAAAGATTAATATATGTTTTTATCTATAATTATGCCAGGGCCAAAGAATCCAAAGGAAAAGTTGGATGTTTTCTTACAACCATTAATTGCAGAGTTGAAAATATTGTGGGAGGTGGGGGTATGTACATATGATATTTCAAGGAATCAGAATATTCAAATGAAGGCTGCTCTAATGTGGAAAATTAGTGATTTTCCCGTATACTCAATGTTGTCGGGATGGAGTACTACAAAAAAGCTTGCTTGTCCTCATTGCATGGAAGATTAATATGCATTTACATTGAGTAAAGGGGGCAAGATATCATGGTTTGAAAATCATCATAAGTTCTTACCAAGACATCATCAATTTCGAAGGAATAAAAATATTTTTTGAAGGGTAAAACAATGGGAAAAGTTGCACCCATTGTGCGATCAGGATAGAAAATATTAGTGCAAATTGAGCAATTAGGGTTGAAGAAAGTGATAGAAACTGATGCTGAGTCCACGAATGCTTGTATTTTGAAGAGTTACGAATGTGGATGGAAGAAAAGAAGCATCTTTTGGTATTTACCTTATTGGAGTACAAATCTCATTCGACATAATCTAAATGTCATGCATATTGAAAAAAATGTCTTAGATAATGTCTTCAATACTATTATGAATGTTGAAGGAAAAACAAAAGACAAAGCAAAGTCTAGGGCTAGAATAAAAGAGTTTTGTCGACGAGTTGAGTTGCACCAAAATGAGAGCACAACTAAATATCCAAAAGCTACTTATACTTTGGATAAGATAGAAAAAAAATTGTGTGAATTGTTGAAAGAACTTCGATTTCTTGACAGGTATGCTTCGAACATGGCAAGATGTATTGATATGAATAAGCTAAAATTATTTGGCATGAAAAGCCATGATTACCACGTGTTTATGCAAAGGCTAATTACAATAGCATTTTGTGAACTATTTGCTAGAGAATGTGTGGTCATCTTTGACAGAAATGATTAACTTTTTTAAAGACCTTACATCTATAGTAATAATAGTGGAAGACATGAGGCGACTTGAAGATGAAATTCCTATTATTATCTATAGGCTTGAGCGTATATTACCTCCAAGTTTTATTGATTGTGTGGAAATCTCCCCATTAATTTTCCATATGAAACAAGGATAGCAGCTCTTGTTCAATACCAATGAATATACCCATTTGAAAGGATAGCACAAAAAATAACTCATATGAATTTGATATGTCAATCTAATTTAAAATGACATAATATTTTATATAGCTTGACGAAGATTATCTTTAGGTACCTTCGAAGGTTGAAAAATAATGTGCGCAATAAAGAAAAAGTTGAAAGTTCTATATGCAATGCATATTTGGTTGAGGAGACATCTTCATTTTGTGTTCATTATTTTGAGCCATATGTCAATACAAGATATCGAAAAGTGCCACGAAATCTAATTGTCGTTGATAGAGATGAAACTCAAGAAATGAGGGGATGCTTTCCATATTTAAGCATGAGGGTAGAGCATTTGGCAAGGAAAAATTTTGATATCTTACTTCGAATGAATATCATGGAGCTCCCACGTATATTCTATTTAATTGTGAAGAAGTAAAGCCCTATATTTCGTAAGTATTTTAATTTCTTAAAGAAATAATTGAAAACTAATTTATATATGCAAAATTGTTTATGTAATTGCTGAAACTAATGGTCATTTGCTATTGATTATTTGTTGCTAAATTAAGAGAACATCAACCATATGTTGAAGAAGCTGAAGTTGATGCTAAACTTGATAAAGACTTTGCATCTTGGTTTGAGGCACATATGAGTAAGAAAAATTCAACTATATATATATATATATATTGTTGGATTTAGTTACACATAATTCTTATAACTTTCAATTTTTCTTTAGCCTCATGATCCAATTTTGAATATCTCCAGCCAATTCATAAAGGACCGTGCAAAAGGTCCTTTATGAGGTGTTAAGGAGTTTCCTAGATATTATGTGAATGGATATAAGTTTCACACTCTGGGACATGGATCAAATAAAGCAACCATGAATAGTGGAGTGTGCATAAAGGGTTTTAATTTTAGTGCAATAGAATTGGACTTTTATGGTCAACTAATAGAGGTTTTACAGTTGGAATACCCTGCATTACTACGGAAAAGAGTCATATTATTCAATTGTCAGTGGTTTGATCCGACACCAAGTATAGGTACAAGAAGTCACCCTGGGTATAATCTTGTTGATGTGAACCTTACAAGAAGATTCAATAGATATGAACCATTTATTCTTGCGGAGCAAGCAATGCAAGTCTATTATGCATCTTATCCAAGCACAAGAAAAAACATGTGTAATTGGTGGGTTGTTTGCAAGATGAAAGTTCGAGGGGTCATAAAAGTAGCCAAGACATCAAAAATTTTGCTATTAAATGCAGGAGCATTTAAAGAGGATGTCATCAAAACCCATTATATTGATATTGTAGCAGACAAAGAACCTAAATCATTAGTTGATCACAGTTATCCTTTTGTAGACATTGAGGATATAGAACTTCAAGAAAATGAGGAGGTGGAACTAGAAATAGAGTCAGATGAAGAATATGAAGAAATAGATGATAATGATAATAATATGACAATATTGAAGATTAAAGCCTTTATATTATTGAGACCTTATGAATATATTTATAATATTGTTTCAATTACTAGTATTTTTTTCTTGCATATGTATGTATCCACCGTAGACATGTTTATTATAAATGTGTTATTTTGTAATTATGTTCATTGAAGGTATGAGAGGTGGAAATTTAGCAAGGAGCAGAGTTAATTCTGGAGGTTGAGGGGCAACTAACCTATCTGCACCAGCCATCCTACGTACAAGTACTGCCCCGCCAGCTTTAGTTTTGACACCTTCCTTCAATGTGGAGAACTTACCACCACCTGCCCCACAGACGGATGTGGAGTCTTCTACCACATCAGCACTAGCTAGGTCATCAACCACATGTGGTATCACTTAGAGAAAGAATATAGAAATAGTTGATAGGGAGACCACGTATGCTTAAAATGTTTAATATGCCACTTATTGTTTTTTGGTTGGTTGCTATACATGATAATTTATTTTCATATGAGATTTAACATTTAATATTCTTTTGTAATTTTTGGAATAGATTTCTTTCAAGTGCTTTAATGGACATTACTAAGATTTTCAAGCATAGACTAGAAAAGGAGGGTACAACATGAAGGTCTGTGCCTGCCAATACTAAGGAGTTATATTGGGATGAATTTAAAGTATTTCATATGTACTTGTTCTCTTGTTACCATTACACACTTGACAAGAATCTTTTAATGTATATATGTAAACTAACTGTTGTTTTGTTGGGTTGTTGCATGTATATGATTCACCTTTCAAATGTGGTGAAAGTGTACGTGTTTGATGATGATAATTTTTTTTTGTTTTTTGCAGCCAATGTTATGTTGGTATTGCAGTAACAAAGAAATTTTTGTTACATTAATTACAACTTTTTTTTTATTCTTAAAGTCTTTCTTTTTATTCAGAATATCTTTGTTAGATTGGGTTCACTATGATAGCTTTTTTTTTTCCTTTTTAAAGAGATGTTTGGAAGCAACTTTTAGTTGTTATCATTCCTGTAGCTACCAAAACTTTTTCTAGAAACTTCTCGTTCTATATTTTGTGGGAAACTTGTTACATCTGATAGGATTTCATTTTGGGTAGAGTATGATTTGTTCATGTTGGAAGTTGCTTTCTGTGGCTAGATGGTGTGAAAACTTGTTATGTTTTTGGTTTGATCATGTATTTTTATGTATATGCTGAGGGATGAGTTACAGGTGCTTTTTGTGGAACCTTATGTTCAAATAGTAGCAAGATATGGTGATGTTACAACTTCTTTGGTCCATAAAAAAAGTTCCAATTAGTAGGTAGATATCAGTAAAAAAAAACTCAATAGCCATGTGTTTTTGGTATTTAATTTATTAGATAAATTTAGGAAGAAATTTTACATCAATGTGGATAATAATTTAGATTAGTTCATTTTAAAAGGAGGGGTGTATATTATTTCTAGTCCAAATGGTAAAAAAGGGAAAAAAGGGTGAGGACACTTGAGGGATAGATGTCTAATTCAATAAGTAAGCTATCAATTAATGAGGTTACTTATTGAACTCATCTTTATTGAACCAAATTAATTATGACAAAACAAATGTTATGGATATGATACACTAGAACATATTAATGTTCAAGAAAAATGTAGCTATAATAGTTGTATATAATGTCTTAGTTCTCAGATGCATATCAACCTATGTATGATAGAAACTACCCTTCTATTCATCTATTCTAGCATTAAACCTGAAGAAGAAAAAAAATCTTGAAAAAAATACATTGGTTGGAAAATATTTTGTCATATATAGGTCATGGAAGAAAGCATACACCTAAATATAAGAACAAAACATTGACTATATTTATATTTTATACATCTTTATCAATATATGTATGCATATAAATTGTTGATAAATTGGAATCATTGATAAAGAAAGCATCCTCTACTCTACTCTAACTCGACCTATGCATTTAATTATGGCTAACAACACTTCTACTTGTACCTCATAGCAAATAAATGCTACTTGTCGCTAGCTGAAAAAAATTACTGCTTGTTGCTGGCTTCAAATAAAATTGCTGCTTGTACTTTTTAACAAAAAAATATAGCTTTTTGACAAAGGTATATGGGTCTTATTTAAATATGTGTGTGTGTATGTGTCCATTAATTTATCATGGATAAATGGATTTTAATGGTGATAGACCCTTTGATCTTATTTGTATGTTGATGTTGTAAATTGAATGTGACTTTTTTTTAGGTTGCTCTACTACCAGCCTTTATGTTGCTTGTCCTCATCATTTTATGGGCATTGCAAATTAATTATTTATAATTGTTTTGGTTTTTGGTAGCTACGCTTAAAATAATGCAGTGTAAGTTCAATTCTTAACAACTAAGAATCCATACACATTCTAAAATGTACGTGAATAGTCGTTAGTTTCATTTGATACAATATTAAGCAAGTAGCCAATAGGTGGTGTACTATTCATTTGATAAAATATTGAAAAGGCAATAGGTGGTCTAGGCAATAGAAGGATATAAAATGGTGTAAATTTTATAAACAAAAGCAAAAAGAGACACATATCCTGATAATGTAACTTGAATTCTTTAAGGAGCTGAACTTGTGTTGTGCTTAATAAGATCGCATAAGTGTTAGAAAAGAGATTCTATAGATATTTGATATGATGGTGTAGTATCTAATTTGGATTTTCTCCCTTTTTCTTTATTTTTTTCAGATTGGTTATAGTGGGGTATTAACATGAAATAGAACATATTGCCTCCATTTATTATTCTACTCTCTCTTTGAAAGTTATGATGCATGATGATATTATTTCTTTTAAAGTTAAAATATTTTATAATTTTTTGATATATTGGTCTAAGATTAGAGAGAAAATGATTTTAGCAGCAATAGGAGTAACTACATCTTTATATTTTAATATTTTTAGCCCCTTGTAGTTTGTTTGTGTGCCGCTTACAAAAGAAAAGATAGTTTAAGATCATTCAAACTTGTTAAAATTGTATTATTTCAAAATCACATTGTGCTACTAGTACTGTATGTGGGTATGCATTTTTATTTGTTGAAATATATATATATATATATATATATATTTCAGAAAGCATGTAACTAGGATAATTTAAATGATGCATTAGTCAAGAGAACATTTTATAGGGTGCCACGAAAGCGATATGGGAATTGGTTGTGCAAGATGCAAATCGAAAGGAAAAAGGAAGATAATATACCAAAAGATATATGGGAAAGCTGGCAGCAACATTGGAATACTCCTGAATATGAAAAGAAACAGTGAACAAGCTACTAAAAATTGTAGTACGAAGGATTTGGCACTGGTCTTTCCACACATATAGGTGGCTCTAGATCCACAATTCAACATTGTATTGCTTTGGTAAAAATTTTATGAATATTTTTTTAAATAATATTTCCTCAACATCTTATTCGAATTAATTAATTTGATAATTAATTTTAGTAGGAAAAGGAATTGAAACACCCCCCCCCCCCCCCCCACGTCATTTGAAGTGTTCAAGAAGATGCACACCAAAAAAGATGGTGCTTTCGCTGACAAAAGATCTAAGGACATCAATGTAAGATTTCAATTTTGCTTTATTAAAATAACTCAACAATTATTCTTTAATAATTATTAATTTTATAATGAATTAAATATAGGATACTATGGAAACCATGGTTGCCTTTGCTTCTAAGACTAAGGAGGATTAAATGGAGCCTGTGAAGGTTAACACGAGCCAGTTATATCTACATTTTGTTGGACATAAAAAAAAGGCAAGTGTATAGCCTTGGCTCTCAAGTGTCCGCATTTTACTTTGAGACTTTCAGTAGTTCCTCTAGAACTTCGTACTATGATTTTACATCTGATGAACATTTCATAAAATGTGTGAATGAAGTGGTTGTGCAGATGGTAAGAGTAGAAGTCCAAGAACTTCAACTCAAAATGAATGAAAATGTGAGATTGTATAAAGAGTAATTAGAATAGTAATTTCAACAAAAGATGGAGTGTTTGAATGTATGTTTAACGCACAATCTCAATCCAATGCTCACCAACCAGATCCTACCAATCCAGCTTCTATACCCCCAAAACCATCTCTAGCACCACAAGAAAATATCAATTTGGTTTGGGAATTTTAGCTAGAGATCAATCCCTGGATAAATTGCAAGGGATTAGCTAGAGAATAGCAAGGGATTGATGATTTTTTTAATGAAAAAAAAATAACAACAGATTTAGCGATGGATTAGCGAAGAAAAATTTTCGTAAATTAAGCTAAAGAAAAATGGGGATTTTAGCGATGGATTTAGCAATGGATTAGCGATGGAAAATATTCATAACTTTCACTCTATGAAAGCAGGAATTTTAGCGACTGATTTTGCGACAGAATATCTCTTACCAATAAAATCCTTGATTTAGCGACAGATTTAGTAATGAAATTTCTTTTACTAATAAAATCCTTGATTTATCGATGGATTTAGCGATGAAATTTTCATACATTCCTCCTACCCATGGCTGATTCTATTACATTTTAAACAATATTTGGGGATATGTTCAGGCACAATTAACTACCAGGACCCCTGTTCATTATCGATGTCTATCCATAATTTCTGTGGAGGCCGTGAGAAGAGATTAAACTCCATGCAAATCCTTGGATTATTTGGTTTAGTCATTTAGGCAGTGGCCTCATCAATCATTATTGGTTTATCCATACATTTTGCCAAGATGAAGAGAGATTGCTTACTGTATAGATGGAGAGGTAAATTAGGAAAAATAAACCATACCGGGGCTATCTGGCCCTATCTTTCGGGTTGAAATCCATCATCCATTTTAGAATTCTCATTGAAAAGTCCTTAATTTTGAATTGCCGCCTCTTCCATAGCCTTTGAAAATCTCTCTCTTCGAGGCATTGAAGAACTATATGTTTAGCATCAAAATCCACAATTTTTATAGAACCCTTAAGCTTCAAGGTTTCTATTAACTCATGAAATTCCTTCGCAAGAGGTTTTCCATATAAAAATTTCTTTATTAGGTGTAATTGAAAGGCTCGGCGAGTTTATCGAGATCTACCGAGGGAATGTATATCGGTGCCACAACATTTTTATTTCCAAACCTCAGATGCAATATCGGGGGTTCCTTAAATAAGCTCACAAAAGATTTCTTATTGAATAAGAAGTCATTTTGCCCCATTTTGGCTAAGTATTAGCCTTATTCTTGCACAACTTGAAGCTTTCTCTCTCTAAAAATCTATCTTTCTCTCTCTAGTTCTTAGAGCTGTGGGTTTTTCAATCTTCTCAATCTTTTTATTCTTTTTATTCTTTTTATTCATCTTATTTATTTTATTCTTATTATTATTTTTATTAATTATGACAAGATGATGGCATGAGATTTCGTCTCTGTAGAGATGACGCGTTTAAATCCCCATTTCTTAAATTGGAAAATGAGATTTTATTTTTTTTTATTTCAGTGTAAAATTAGGTTGATGAATTTTAGAGCTAAATCCATTGCTAGGGAAGTTCTATCACTAAATTAATCACTATATTCTAGATTTAATTATCTATGGAAGTTTCGTAGCTAAATCCATCACTATATTCCAAATTTAATTATCTAGGGAATTTCTTTCGCTAAATCCATTGCTATATACAGGATGTAATTGGCTAGGAATGTTTTATCGCTAAAATCCATCACTATATTTAGTATGTAATTAACTAGGGAAAATCTATTGCAAAATCCGTCACTAAATTACAAGATTTTATTAGTTAGGTAAATTATATTGCTAAATCCGTCGCTAAATCAAAAATTTTATTAGCTAGGTAAAATCTGTCACTAAATCCGTTGCTAATTTCAGGCTTTTATTAACGTGGGATATTCCGTTGCTAAATCTGTCGCTAAAGTCCCGGCTTCTCTTTAGCGAAATTTATGAAAATTTTCCATCGCTAATCCACCACTAAAATCCCCGCTTTTCTTGAGAGGAATTTACGAAAATTTTCCGTCGCTAATCCGTCGCTAAATGCGTAACTAAATCTCCTACTTTTCTTGAGCGGAATTTACGAAAAATTTTCCGTCGCTAATTCGTTGCTATATTTTTTCACAGAAAAATTATAAATCCTTTGCTATTCTCTAGCTAATCCCTTGCAATTTAGCTAGGGATTGATCCCTAACTAAAATTTCAAAGTTAAATCGATTTTTTATTGTAGTGTGAAGATGATGGACAATAATGGCGGACAATGATGGAGGAGAATGACAAAGGATGGTGAATTTTCCCTACACCATTACTACAATCGAATGAGAGACCAAAGGATGGGAAAGAAGTATAAGCTTAAATATACATTCTTTCACACTTCTTTGCCTCTTCAAACCCTCTAACCATGATATCCTTCTCGTTTCCCAAACCCAGGGAAATTATAAACATCTATGCCCCTACAAATAATGATGCAATATCAGTTCAATTGCTTTTAAACATAAAAGCCCTAACAGTCGATAATGATACATAAATGCTACATTCAAAATATCAGGTTAAATAAACAATGAAAGACGAAGAGCTAATCAAATAATGCATTTCAATGAACAATCATCAGAATAATTTGATTTCCATCTGCACTCGCAGTAAGGGTCATACGAGCAAAGGCTATTACGATAGCATTGATTTATCGCTATCATCCTCGTAGTTCAGTAAAATTAGCATGATGCAAATTGTTTCCGGTCCTTAAAGATCAGATATTTTGTATGGGTATTCCATGGCTATGACAATGTCCCAATGCCGTGCAGTGTTCATGTTTCCCAAACCCTAGCCATATGTTTCTATGGACATTCGCGACTTATGTTTGCGCATGCTAAACAAAATCACTTACATTTATTAAGTTTATTAAGTTTTATTAGGTTTTAAAATTCCATTAATATTTTAATTTTAAATTATCAAAACATTTAATATACAATAAATATATATAAAACATAAAGACATTTTTTTTACTTAATAAATTATTTTCAACAAGTTAATATGTGTGTAGCAAGACACGCATGAAAACCAAACACCTTTTAATTTTTAATTATCAAATTAATTAAACAATAAATATATAAATAATTTCAAAAAATAGATGTTTGGCCTTCCAAATGGGAAAACAAATTAAATGGCTATAAAATTTGTAAACTTAATATAGTAAGGCAGATATGGAAAGATTATTGGTCTTCAAGCCACTTTCCTAAAAATCTATAGATACTCTTTATATTAAAAACTATATAAATATATAAATTTTAAGTTTATAAATTTTTAAGTATTCATATTAATTTTTATGAAGATAATATGAATTTATTTTAAAGGCATAAAATTTAATATTATTTGATATAATTTATAATTTATAAAATTCTAAAATTACTTACTGAGATGAATATTAAGAAAAATTTATATTTATTAAATTTAATAACAACAAAATATTAATAGCTATTTGTATAAATTTAACTCAATTATTTTGTTCTTATAAATTTCAATAGGGGCAAATATCTTTGTATTTATTTTTAAATATCAATTTATTTTGATTTAAATATTATAAAAAATTAGAAATTTTTTTTAATAATTCAAAAATTTTTTATTTTTTAGTAATTCTTTTTTAAAAAATTTCATTTAGGCAGAAAACTATTTTTTATACTTAAAATAATATTAATATTTAGTAGTTTTTTCATTAATTATGATATTTTTATAAATATATTATATTTTATTATACAATGAATTATTTAATCTTTTTATTAGTAGAAATTTTAATGCTTATTCATTTATTTTTTAAAATATCTTTAAAAATTTTTAAAATTATAGAATTAATTATTACATGTTATTGTAGTCTTTATTAATAGTTATTATAGTCTTTATTAATAGTTATTGTAGTCTTTATTAAAATTAATTTTTTTTGTATTAATATATTATTTATATTATTTATTTATAATAATCTATTTTTATAATTATGCGAGAAGAATGTGACTTTCAAGAATCACTCATTTATAGACCATGACATATGTACAATTAATATACAAAATTAAATAAAATATTTAAACAAATAATATATAAAAAAAATTAAATCATTAAAGATTAGTGATGAAAATTATTTCTAGCCCAAATAGCTATGGAAATATATTAGCTAAATGGATATATTTTGTGAAAAAAAATTTAAGGAATAATCGCTTGCAATAAAATATAAAATAGTAAAAAAACATTTCAGATAATAATTTAGCTATGAATTTTGTCTCGATCTAATTAGCTAGAGAAATTTCATCGCTATATCCGTCGCTAAATTCTACGCTTTTATTTGCGTAGAAATTTATGTAAATACATTAGCGACGGAAATTTTTTAACCAAATATTTCTATTACTAATCCATCACTAAATACATTGCTAAATTCTCCACTTTTCTTTGCCTGGAAATCTTTAAAAATATTAGGATTAGAATATTTTCAATCAAATATTTCCATATCTAATCCATCACTAATCCATCATACACTTTTAATTTAATCTAAAATCAAAAATCCCTTGTTATTCCCTAGCTAATGCCTCGCAAATTAGCTAGGGATATTATATCAAGATAAATTTTCCTAACTAAATCAATATTTTCTTGTAGTGTTATTTATCTATATATTAATCTGACTATTTTTTTATTAGTCTATCTTTCTATATCTTATCTATCTATTTATCACTCTCTTTGTGTGTGTGTGTGTGTGTGTGTGTGTGTGTGTATATATATATATATATCTGTCTATTTTTCTATTTATTTATAAGTCAATTTATATATATATATATCTATCAATCTATCTATATGCATATTTGTCTATCAATCTACATTTCTATCAGCCTATGTGTGTATTTGTTTATCGGTGTATCTTTCTATATCTTTTTATGTATGTGTGTATATGGCTATCTATTTATCTCTCTATCTTTCTTTTTTTATGTCTATCAATTTAACTATCTATCTATTTATCTATCAATCTATCTATATATCTGATGTCTGATTGTTTATCTATATGTCTACCTGACAATCTTTCTATCCATCCATCTATTTGTTTGTCTATTTTTCATCTATCTATCTATCAATCTATATATCTATGCATCTTTCTATTCATTATATTTCTATAAGTCTATCTATCTAATTGTCTTACTTTCTAACTATCTAACTATATATCTAGCTATTAATCAAATTATCTAACTATCAATTAAACTATTAGTCTATTTGAATATCTATCTATCTCTTTATCTATTTATATGTTTGACTTTATCTATTTATTTATTTATCTATCTGTCTGTCTATCTATATATTTTTCTATTTGTTTATCTGTCTAGTAGTGTTTCTGTCTATCTATCTATCAATCAATGTGCATAGGTATCTAAATGTTTATGAGTTTATCATTCTATTTATCTATCATTCTATCTATATAACTATGTATCTGTATATTTTTTTTATCTATCTATCTATCTATCTGTCAGATCATCTATCAATCTTCCTATCTATTTATCAGTCTATGTGGTTTATCTATTTGTCTATCTATCTGTCTGTCTATATGGATATCTTCCTATCTTCCTATTTTTCTACCTATCTTTCAATATATCTATCTATATATCTATCTATCTATTTGTCTATCTATCTATTTGTCGATCTGTGCGTTTATATATCTATCTTTCTGTCTTTCATTCTATCTACCAATATACCTTTCTAATTATATCTATATGTCTATCTATCTATCTATCTATCTTTTTGCATATCTATTTATCTATTTATCTGTATGTATATCTATATATCTGTCTATCTGGAAATGTGTCAATGTGTCTATCTATCTTTCTAACTCTTTTTTTGTCTATATATCTATCATTCTATCTATCTATCATTCAGTCTATCTGTCTATCATTCTATCTATCTACTTGTCTATCTATCTATCTATATATCTATCAATAAATTAATCTGTCTATCATTTTATCTATCTGTCTATCTGTCTATCTTTTTATCTATCTGTCTATCTATCTATTTATCTATCTATCTATATATCTGTCTATCTATCAATTATACTATTTATCAATCTATTTGATATATCTATCTAACTATCTATCTATCTTTTTATCTATCTATCTATTTGTTTATCTATCTATATGTCTAACAATCTATATTTCTATCTATCTATCAATAAATCTTTCTGGCTAACTATTTATCTATCTATATGTAAATTTATCTATCTATACATCTATTTATCTTGAATATTTGTCTTTCTATGTATTTGTCTATTTGTATATCTTTTTATATCTATATATGTCTATTTGTTTATCTTTCTAAGTATATATCAATCAATCTATCTATCTATCTATATGTCTATTTATTAAACATTTAATCTATCTATAGTCTATCTATATATCTATTTAACTTTCTCTCCATCTATTTAATATTTATCTATCTGTATATCTATCTATAAGTATATCTTTCTATGTGTCAATTTTTCTATCTATCTATCTATTTATCATTCTATCTATCTATAAATCTATGTATCTATCGTTCTATTTATTTGTGTATCTATCTATTTGTTCATGTGTATATTAAGCTATCTATCTATAAGTCTAGCAGGTTATCTATCTATATGTCTATTTCTCTATCCATCCATCTATCTATATGTCTATCTATCCATCTCTTTATCCATCTATCTTCTATATGTTTATCTTTCTATCTATTTATCCATCTATATGTCTATATATCTAACTATTTATATATCTATCTGTATATCTATCTGTATATCTATTTGTATATTTATCTATCTGTCTATCTATCTATTTATCTATCTGGATGTCTATCTATCTATCTATCTATCTATTTGTTTATCTTTTTATTTTCAATCTGTCAATCTATCTATTTGTCTCTCTCGATCTATCTATCTCTCTATCTATTTGTCTAACATCTATTTTTCAATCTATTTATCTATCTATATGGTTTGTTTATCTTTTTTTCTATCTATATGTCTATTTCTCTAACTTTCTAACTATCTATCTATCTAACAATCTATATGTCTATTTGTCTATATATCTATTTATCTATATATCTATCTGTCTATCTTTCTAAATGTCTATCTATTTATATGTCTATTTGTCTAAATGTCTATCTGTTTATTTGTCTAATTGTTTAATTATCTATTTTTCTATTTATCTAAATGTATATCTATCTAAATATCTATATGTCTAGATGTTTATCTATCTAAATGATCTATGTGTCTATCTATATATTTTTCAATTTATCAATCTATTCTTCTATCAATATATATTTCTGTATATCTGTCTAATTAAATAAATTTCTAACTATCTATGTATCAAACATTGTATCTATATAACTATACAACAATATTTCTATCTATTAGTCGATCTATCAATTAACCTATCAATTTTTGTATCTTCGTTCAATGTATCAATCTATTAGTCTATCTATCTATGTGTTTATCAGTCTATCTATCTGTCTATCTATCTATCTATCAATCTCATTGTTTATCTATCTTTATGACTATCTATTGATCTATCTATCTATTTAAATGTTTGTCTATTTATCTTTCTATATATTTAACTTTAAATCTTTCAATATTTGTATCTATATATCTATATATCTATATATCTATCTATTTGTATATCTTTTTATTAGTATGTCTAGCTATCCATCCATTTATCTATCTATCTATATGTCTAACTATCTATCAATTTATTATTTTGTCTTTCTATTTACCTATCTGTCTATTTATCTATTTATCAATCGATCTTTCGATCTATCTATCTATTTTTCTACCTGCCTATTTGTCTAAATTTCTATATTTCTAACTATATATTTTTCGATCTATCTATCTATTTATTTATATATCTATCTATCTAACAATCTATTTCTCTATTTCTATAACTATCTATCTATCTATCAGGCTTTTTGTCTATCTATCTATCTTTCAGCCTTTTGTCTATCTATATATTTTCAAGCTATCAAATTGGCTATTTGTTGATATCTCTATTTGCATATCTGTCTATCTATCTATCTATATATTTGTTTGTCTATCCATTTTTCAATCTGGTTATCTGTCTAAATTTTTATTTTTTTTATATTTTATCTATCTATATGTTTATTATCAAACTTTATAACTATCTATCTAATTATTTATCTATTAATCTATCTATCTCTCTATTTGTCTATATGTCTATAAATCTATAAGTCTATAAGTATATATGTCTCTCTGTCTATCTGTCTATTTGTTTATTTTTCTAATTGTCTATTTGTTTATCAATCTAAGTGGCTACATAACTAAATGTCTATCTATCTAAATGTATATCTTACTATCTGTATATCTATCAATCTAGCTATCTATTAATCTATCACTCTATTATATATGTCTATTTGTCTAATTAACTAACTTTATAACTATCTATCTGTTAATCTTTTTTTGTGTATAACAATCTAACTTTATTTCTTTATATAAGTATAATAGTCTATTTGCCTCTTTCTCTTTCTATATATCTAACTATCAATATATCTATCTATCTATATATCTATCTATCTATCTATTTATCGACCTATCTATATGTCTATCTGTGTATATGTTTATCTATATATCTACCTATCTTTCTATCTATCTGTTTATCTATTTGTCCATATATCTATATATCTATATATCTATTTGTCTATATATCTATATACCTATATGTTTATCTATCTATCAATCAATATATCTATATGTTTATCAATCTATCTCTCTATAAATATATCTATCTATTTATTTTTTATTTATCTATCTTTATATGTTTCTATATTTCTATCTTTCTATCTATCTATCTATCTGTCTATCAATTTATTTGTCTATCTATTTATCTATCTATCTATATATTATCTATATATCTATCTATATATCTATCTATATATCTATCTATATATCTAAATGTCTATCTATCTATCTATATATCTTTCTATCTATCTATCTATCTATTTGTATATCTTTCTATCTATCTATCTATATATTTGTCTATCTATCTATTTATCAATCTATTTGTCTATCTATATATCTATCTATCAATCTAGCTATTTGTCTAATTGTCTTTTTGACTAACTGTCTATCAATCTATCTATTTGTATATCTATCTATCTATCACTAAATCTATCGGACTATCTATTAGTCTATCAGTCTTTTTATCTCTCTGTCTATTTGTATAACTAGTTATGTGTCTATATGTTTATCTATTAATCTATTTATCTATCTATCTACCTATCTATTTGTCAACATGTCTATATTTCTATCTATCTATTCGTCAATCTATCATTCTGCCTATCTATCTATCTATCTATCTTAATATCTATCTATTTATCTAGTTATCTATTTATCTTTCTATTTGTCTATTATTTTATCAGTCTAAGTATTTTTTTTATCTATCAATATATCTATCTAACTATTTAAGTATCTATAGGTTTATGTGTCGATATGTCTATCTATCTATATGTCAATTTGTCTATTTGTCTAGTTGTCTACTAGTTTATATATATATATCTATCTATATATCTATCTATCTGTCGATGTTTCCGTATATCTATATATCTATCTATCTATCAATATTTCTATTTGTCTAACTATCCATCTATCTTTCTATTTGATTATATGTCTATCTATTGATCAATCTATATGTGTAACTATCTAACTGTCTATCATTCATTCTATCTATATGTTTAACTATCTATTTGTCATTATATATATCTGTCTATCAGTCAATTTGTCTATGTATCTATCTAATATCTAGTTATTTATCTATCTATATGTTTATCTATCAATCTGTTGATATGTCTTTTTATATATGTAACTATTTTTCTATCTATCTATATGTCTATTTATCTATATGTCTATCTATCTATCTATGAATTAGTCTATCTAGCTATCATTCTAATTGAATATTAATCTATCTATATGTCTCTATGTCTATCATTCTATTTATGTATCTATCTATCTCTCTCTATCTATCATTTTTTATATCAGAATATCAATCAATTAATTAATCTATCTATCTATCTATATGTCATTCTATCTATCTATTAATTAGTATATCACTCTATCAGTCTATATGTCAATCTATTTATCTGTTTGTCCGTACATCTTTCTATGTATCTATTTTTCTATCTATATATCTAGGTATTTATTTGTCTAACTAGCTTATTACCCTTATTTAAATTAATCTATCAGTCAATCTATCTATACGTCTATCGATATATCTATCAGTCTATCTACTTATCTATTATTGTACCTATCAATCTTAGTTGTCTAAATATCTATCAGGCTATAAGTCGATCATTTTATTTATCTATCTATCTATCAATATAACTATCTATCTATCTTTGAATTATATATATATATATATATATATCTATACATATCTATCTATCCTTCAATATGTCTATCTATATATCAATCTATCTATATTTCTATCTATTTGTCTATCTGTTAATTTATCTATCTGCCTATTTGTCTATCTATTTATATGTCATTCTATATATCTTTCTATGTGGCTATGAAGTTATTTATCTATCTGTATATCTTTCAATCTATCTATATGTCTATATATATATATATCTCTATCTATCTATCTATTTATATGTCTATATATTTGTCGATATCTTTCTATATCTATCTGTCTAATGATTTGTCTATATATCTATCTATTTCGATATCTGTCTATTTTAAGATTTATGTATTTGTCTATATGTGTATCTATCTATCTATCTGTATATCTGCCGATCTATCTATCTATCTATCAATTTATCTATTTTCCTATCTTTGTACATATCTATCTATTTATCATTCTATATATATTTTTCTCTCTAGTTGTCTACTAGTCTATCACTCTAACTATATATCTATCAATTTGGCTATCAATCACTTAATCTATCTATCTATCTTTTTGTCTATGTATCTATCTATCTGTCTATATATATATATCTATCTGTCTGTATATTTGTCTATCTATCTGCATATATTTCTTTCTATCTATCTATATATCAATGTGTGTATTTATATATATATATATATATCTATCTATCTATCTATTTATCTATCTTTCTGCTTATCTATTTTAATATCTATATGTATATCTTTATGTTTTTTTATTATTCTATTTATCTATCTATATTTCTATTTTTATGTCTGTCTATCTATCTATTTGTATATTTATCTGTCTATCTATTTTTGTATCTATCTGTCTGTCTATCTGTCTACATATTTTTCTATCTATAAGTTTATCTTTCTATCTCACTATCTATCTGCCTATCTATCAATCTATATCTCTATATCTCACTATATACCTATTTGTGTGTGTGTGTGTGTATATATAAATATATATATATATATATCTGTCTATCTATCTATATATTTGTATTTCTATTATTATGTCTATATATCTATCTGTCATTGTCTATTCTTTCTCTCTTTCTATTCATCTAATTGTTTATCAATCTAAAATCTAATTATCTGTCTATTTGTCTTTCTGTCTATATATGAATATATATATATATATATATATATAATATATATAATATATATATTTATTTCTATATATCTATTTTTTATATATCTTTATATCTATCTATCTATCTATTTTACTATCTATCAATCAATCTATTTTTATATCTATCTAATAATCTATTATTATATTTATATATCTTTCTATTTGTCTATCTTTATTTTTGTCTATCTATCTATCTATTTAACTTTCTATCTATCTAACTAACTATATATATATATATATTTATCTATATATCTATATATCTATTTATATATTAATCTATTTATCTGGCTATTAGTCTATCTGTATATATGTCTATAAAATTATCTTTCTTTGTGTCTATGTATCTATCTATCTATCTGTATATATCTTTGTCTATCTATCTTTCTATCTATTTGTCTATATATCTATCTATAAATTTATTATCTATCTATTTATCTATCTATCTATTATTTTGTCTCTCTTTATCAGACTATCTATATAATTTTTATCTATCTATCTATCTATATATCTATCTATATATTTGTCAATCTGTCTATCTATCTATATGTATGTTTGTCTATATATATATATCTATCAATCTCTCTTTCATTCTTTGTGTCTATCTCTCTATCAATCTATGTATCTATCTATTTATTTAGCTATCTGTCTATCTTTCATTCTATTTATATATCTATGTGTCTAACTATTAATCTATCAATCTGACTATTTATCAATCTGCCAATCTTTCTCTCTCTCTGTATCTATTAGTCTATCTGTGTAACTATATAACTATGTAACTATCATACTATATTTCTTTCAATCAATTTCTCTATATGTCTATCCATGTATTTATCTATCTATCTACCTTTATATATTTAGATCAGTCTATTTCTATATCTATCTATCTGTCTATATATTTACCTATCTATTTACCTTTATATATTTAGATCAGTCTATTTCTATATCTATCTATCTTTCTATATATTTACCTATCTATTTACCTATCAATCTATCTAAATGTAAATATATCTACGTGCCTATATGTCTATATGGTTATTAGTCTATCTATCTATCTGTCGATCTACCTATCTATCTATTTGCTTATCCATCTAAGTATCCTAGTCTATATGTATATCTATCTATTTGTTAATCTGCCTATTTGCCTAATTATCTATGCATCTATCTATATATAAATTATCTATCAATATATCTCACTATCATCAATATATATCATTATATATATATATATATATATATATATATATATATATATATATATATATATATATATATATATATATCTATCTATCTATCTATCTATTTATATATATGTCAGTATATCTATCTGTCTATCTACTATGTATCAATGTTTGTTTAAATCTATCTTTTTATCTATCTATATGTCATCTATCAGTATACTTATGTATATATCAATATATCAAACTTTCAGTATAAATACACACACACACACACACACACACACACATATATATATATATATTTGTCTATATGCCTATATATCTATCTATATATTTTTTATTAATGTATCTACTATCTATATATATGTCTATCTATCTATCTCTTTTTCTATATATCTATTTATATATTTATATATCTATCTAAATATAAACCTACCTACATTTTTACCTATCTATATATTTATATATTTATATTTGTGTATCTATCATTCTTGCTATTTGTCTATATGTCTATCATTCTTTCTATGTGTCTAAGTATCTATATATCTATCTGTATATCTTTTTATCTATCTTTCTATCTATATGTTTATCTCTCTATCTTTGTATCTTTCTATCTTTCTTTCTTTCTATGTGTCTAAGTATTTATCTATCTATATATCTTTTATCTATCTGTCTATCTATCTTTTAATTTTGTCTATCTATTTATATATTTTTCTATCTCTCCATCTGTCAATTTTATATCTGTCAATCTGTCAATATATCTATCTATCTAAATGTTAATCTGTAAATTTATCAATCTGCATATCTTTTTATCTATATATTTTTCTATCTATCTATCCATCTATCTATATATCTATCTCTCTAGTTTTTTATTAGTATATTACTATAACTATCTATATATCAATTTGACTATCTATCTATCTGTCTATCTTTTTATCTGCATATATATCTAAATGTCTATTTGTCTATTTATCTATTTTCTACTGGTTTATCTTTATAACTATCTATTTGTCTAACTGTCTATTTCTTTAAATAAATATATGTCTATCTATCTATTTGTGTAACTATCTAACTATCTTTCAATCTATTTAAGTATCTGTCTGTGTATATCAATCTATTAGTCAACCTATCTATCAATCCATCAATCTATAAGTCTATATGTCTATAATTCAACCTGTCTATTAGTTATTAGTCTATAAATTTATCAGTCAACCTATCTATTTATCTTTCTATCTATCTATCTAAATTTCTAATAGTCAATGTATCATTCTATCTATTTGTTTATCATATATCTGTCTATCTGTGTACATGTTGATCTATCTATTAGACTATTATTCTATTTACCTATCTATTAATCTATATAAATATCTTTTGTATAAATGTCTATGTGTATCAATCTATCTATGTAACTATATATTTGTCTATCTATATATATATCTATCTATATTTCTAACTATCTAATTATCTTTCTACTTATTAGTGTATCATTCAATCTATATATCTATCAAGATATATATCAATTTATCTATCTCTATATCTATCTATCTATCAGTCTATCTATCTATCTGTCTATTTATCTATTTGTTTGTCTACCTATCTTTCTATTTGTCTATATGTCTATCCAAATATGTGTCTATCTATCTATCTATATAGCTTTCTATTTGTCTATCTATATATCAAAATATTTATCTAACTATTTATATGTCAATCTATCTATCAGTCTATCAGTCCATCTATCGATCTATCTATCTATCTATCAATCTGTCTGTCTTTCTATTTGTATATCAGTATATCTCTCTATTTTCTTATCTATCACTCTTTCAATCTCTTTATTTTTCTATATTTTTGTCTATCTGTCAATCTACTGATTTGTCAAACTATTCTTATGTTTGTCTATTTATCTTTGTATCTAATTATCAGTTTATTTTTCAATGTGTCTATTTGTCTATTTGACTACGTGTCTATGTATCTATATCTGTCTATCTCTCTAGCTAATATCTATCTATCTATTTATCTTTATATCCATCTATCTAACTATCTGTATATCTACCTATAAGTATATTTGTAAAATTGGATATCTAACTATCAACCTATATGTCTATTTAGATATTTGTCTATCTATCTATCTATCTATCTATCTATCTATCTATCTTTTTATCTATCTATATATCTATATACTAACTGACTATCTATATATTTATCTATCAATATATATCTAGCTCTATCTATTTATCCTTTTATTTGTCTGTCTATCTATCTATGTATATATATTTTCTATCAATATATCTGTATATTTATCTATCATTCTATTTGTATATATGCCTTTTTTTCTATTCATCTATATATCTATTTATGTATATGTATATATATATATCTATCAATCTTTCTATCTATCTATTTGTTATCTATCTATCTATCTATTTTTCAATATGTCTATTTGTCTTATTGATTATGTGTCTATATGCCTATCTGACAATTTATATATGTGTATCTATCTATATGTCCATTTGTGTAAATGTCTATTTGTCTATTTCTCTTTCTCTTTATCTTTCTATCTATCTATTTGTCTATCTATCTACCTTTTTATATGTCTATCGATCTATTTATTTAATTATCTATCTACTATATATTTCTATCTATCTATCTGTCTATTTGCTATATATCTATCAGTCTATCTATCTAACTATCTTTCTATCTATCTGTCTGTATATTTGTCAATCAATCTATCTATATAGTTATATATCTCTCTATCAGTCTATTTGTATATTTGTGTATCTGTCTATCTTTTTATCTATCTGTCTATCTATCTATCTATCTATCTATATATATATATATATATATATATATCTCTCTAGTTGTCTATTTGTCTATCACTATATTATCTATCTATCAATTTGGCTATCTATCTATCTATCTATATGTCTATCTGTATATATATATATATATATATATATATATATATATATATCAATCAATTAATCAATATATATATATATATATGCCTATATATCGATCTATTTATTTGTCTATTTATTTATCTGCTATAGTTATATCTGTCTATATATGTAATTTTCTTTCTTTATATTTCTCTAAATAATTTCAAGTATATATATATATTTATTTATTTATTTATTTGTTTATCTATTTTAATATCTTTCTAACTAACTATGTAACTATATTTCTATCTATCAGTCTTTTAGTCATAACGTCGTTTTGTCTATTTATCTATTATTCTATATGTTTATATGTCAATATGTTTATATGTCTATATGTTTATATGTCTATCTCTCTATAAGTCTATCAATCTATTAGTCTATCTGTCTATCTATTTAAATATATATTTCTATTTATCAATCTGTTAATATGTCAATTTTTCTATCTATATCTTTGTCTATTAGATGATTTATCCATGTCTATCCATCTATCTATCTATATGTTTATCTAGTATGTGTATATGTTTTTACGTCCATATCTATCCATATCTCTATCTATCTTTTTATCTATCTATCTATATATCAATATTTATATATCTATATATCTAGTTATTTGTTTATATATATATTTATCTATCTGTCTATCTATATATTTCTCTATTTATCTATCTATTTGTATTTTTTTATTATGTCTATCTATTCTGTGTCTATCTCTCTATCTTTATATTTGTCAACTTGTCTATATGTCTATATATGTATCAATCAATCAATTAATCTATCTATCTTTGAATTTTAAACCTAAATCTATCTAACTATATGTCTATATCTCTATCTATTTATCTATCTGTCTCACTCTCCATTTGTCTAATTATCTATTTGTCTATCTATATATCTTTCTATTTATGTATCATTCTATTTTGTTATCTATCTATCTTTCTTTCTAGCTATCTGTTTATATGTATATCTATCTATCTATCTATCTATCTATCTATCTTTCTTCTATGTGTCTAAGTATCTATCTATTTTAAATACATCTCTTTATCTGTTTATCTCTCTCTCTATCTATCTATCTATCTCTCCATATATCTATCTATCTATTTATCTCTTTATATTTTTATCTACCTATCTATCTATTTTTCTAACTATCTATCTATCTCTCTATCTGTCTATCTTTTGATCTGTGCATCTATCTTTCTGTCTATCTATCTATCTATCTATCTATTTATATATCTATATTTTGATATATCTATCTGTCAATTTGTAAATTTATCTATCTATTTATCTATCTGTCTATTTATCTATCTAACTATATATCTATCTCTTTTGTTTTCTATTAGTCTATCACTCTAAATATCTATCTGTCAATAAAAATATATATCGATCGGTCTATCTTTCTATCTAATTGTCTATCTATCTATCTATCTATATACCTATCTATCTATCTCCCTACCAATCTATCTATCTATTTGTCTAATTATTTGTTTCTCTATAATTATATATGTACATTCATCTATTTGTCTATCTATCAATTTCTCTATATAATTTTATGTCTATCTATCTTTGTTTGTAATTGTCTAACTATTTTTCTATCTAATTTAGTAATAGTCTTTCATAAATGTCTATTAGTCATTTCCTCTATCTATTTATCTGTCCAACAGTCTATCTATCTATATGTTATTATGTCTATCTGTCTATATGTCTATAAATCTCTTAGTCTATTTGTCTATTTTTCTTTCAATCAATCTATCTAAATATCTAATAATCTATGTATCATTCTATCTAGTTCTTTATCATCTTTTTGTCTATCTGTCTACAATATCTCTCTATCTATTTGATTATTTTACTATTTACCTATTTATCTATATGCCTATCTATCTCTCTGTCTATCTATATATTTGTCTATGTGTTTACCATTCTATTTATCTATTTGTCTGTGTTTACCATTCTATTTATCTATTTCTCCAATTGTGTAACTGTTTATTTGTCTATTTGTCTATCTATTTATATGTCTATCTTTTTATCAATCTATCTGTCTATTTGTATATGTATCTATCTATCTATGTATCTATATGTTTTTCTATCTATTTGTTAATCTATCTATATTGCTATGTGTCCATCTATATATTTTTTGCTATCTATCTATCTAACTAAATGTCTATTTATATATTTATCTATCAATCAATCTTTCTATCTATCTATTCATCTATCTATTACTCTATCAATCTATATTTATGTTTATATGCTTTTTTGTCAATCTATTTGTTTATATGTCTTTCTATTTATCTATCATTCTATCTATCTAAATACCAAATTTTCTTTCTATCTATTTGTCAATCAATCTATTTGTATATCTACCTATCTGTTAATATATTTATATGTTTATCTATTCATTTTCCTATTTATCTCTATATCAATATATGTTTATATCTGACTATCTATATATCTATCAATATTTCTATTTGTCTATCTCTCTATCTACCTATCTAGTAATCAATCAATCTATTTATTTGTCTATATGACTTTCTGTCTAAATATCCATATGTTTATTTGTTTTTTTATCTATCTGTCTATCTATATATTTGTCAATCTAATTACTTGTCTATCTATCAATCTATCTATCTATTCATCTATTTATAAATTTATTTATCACTTTATTTGATTATCTATCTATTTATATGTCTAATTGTCTTATTTTCAATCTATATATGGGTAAATCTACATATTTTTCTATCAACCTATTTGTATATCTATCTATTTACTATTTGATTATAAGTATATTTGCGATATATCAGTCTATTTATCCATTTCTAAATCTATTATTCTATCTATCTATATCTTTCTATATATGTTTTAGTCTATTTGTCTATTTGTCTTTCTTTCAATCTATCTTTATGTGTGTCTGCCTGTCTATATGTATATCTATCTATCTCTCTAATTTCCTATCTCTCTATCAATCTATCTTTCTATTTTCCTATCTATCTAACTGTCTATATGTGTATTTGTCGGTATGTCTATTTTCCTATCGTTCTATATGTCTATTTCTCTATCAATCTATTTGTCTATATGTACAACTATCTATGTGTATATCCTTGTATTTGTCTATGTGTCAAAATGTCAATCTATTTATTTATTTGTCTATCTATTTTTCTATCTTTTAATCAATCAATCTATATATCTATCTTTTGGTGTATCAAACAAGTTCACTTTCTTTTTATAAGAATATTTATCTATTTAGATGTCTATCTATCTGCTTATTTGTTTATCTATAGATCTATATATTAGTCTATCTATATATTTATATATCTATATGACTAAATCTTTATATTTCTATCTATTTGTCTATCTGTCCATCTATCTTTTGGTTTATCCATCTATCTTTTTGTCTATATATCTATCTGTCTATCTATATCTCTATCTATCTATATGTTTATCTGTCATTCTATCCAACTATCTATCTAACTACTTAGCTATCTATCTATTTGTCTATTTATCAAGCTATCCATTAATCTATCTATCTACATATCTATCTAACTATCCATTAGTTTATCTATATATTTATAAATCTATATATCTATGTATCTAACTCTCTTTAAATATATTTATCTATCTATCTCTCTATTTATCTCTGTATTTAACTATCTAACTATCTGTCTATATATATATATATATATATATATATCTATTTAACTATATGATTATATAGCTATCTATTGATCTATTTATCTATTTTCTATCTATCTATCCATCTCTCTATCTGCATATTTATCTATTTATATATCTTCTTATCTGTTAATATATTTGTATGTTTATCTATCCATTTGTCCATTTATCTGTCTATCTATTTATGTGTATATCTGACTATCTATATATCTATCAAATATGATTATTTGTCTATCTCTCTATCTATCTATATACTAATCAATCTACCTTTTTTATCTGGCTATATGACTATCTATTTATATATCTATATGTTTATTTATTTTTCTATCTATTTGCCTATCTGCCTATCTATCTATTTCTAGATCTAATTACTTATCTATCTATCAATCTATTTATCTATCTATTTATAAATCTATCTATTGGTTTATTTATTTATCTATCTATTTATATGTCTAATTGTCTGTCTATCTATATATGTTTCAATCTAGATATTTTTTTATCGACCTATTTGTCTATCTATCTTTCTATTTATCTATATATTAGGATATTTATCTATTTCTAAATCTATTATTCTATCTATCTATATATCTTTATATCTATTTATCTATCTTTCTATATATGTTTTAGTCTATCTGTCTATTTGTCATTCTTTCAATCAATCTTTCTGTGTGTCTATCTATCTATATGTATATTTATATATCTTTCTATTTTCTTATCTATCTATAAATCTAACTTTCGATTTTCCATTCTATCTAATAGCCTATCTATGTATTTGTCGGTATGTCTATTTGTCTATCTATCTATATGTCTATTTCTCTATCAATCTATCTGTCTATATGTACAATTGTCTATGTGTCTATGCATTTATCTTTCTATGTGTATATGAGTCTATGTGTCTGGTTCTAAATATCTATCTATCTGTTTGTCTATCTATTTATCTATCTTTTAATCAATCAATCTATATATCTATCTTTTGGTGTATCAAACTATTTGATATCTTTTTATAAGAATATTTGTCTATTTGGATGTCTATCTATCTGCCTATTTGTTTATCTATAGATTTATATATTAGTCTATCTAGAAATTTATATATTTATAAGTCTAAATCTTTATATTTCAATCTATTTGCCTATCTGTCTATCTGTCTTTTGGTTTATCCATCCATCTATCTGTCTATATATCTATCTATCTATGTATATCTCTATGTATCTATATGTTTATATGTCAATCTAATTATCTATCTATTTGTGTATTTATCAAGATATCCATTTATCTATCTATTTACATATCTATCTATCTATTTATTAGTTTATCTATATATTTATAAATCTATATATCTATATATCTAACTCTCTTTAAATCTAATTATTTATCTATCTCTCTCTATATCTATCTATCTGCCTATCTAACTATCTGTCTATCTTTTTATCTATATATTTGTCTATATATATATATATATATATATATATATATATATATATATATATATATATATATATCGCTATTTATCTATATATTTATATATTTATCTATCAATCTATTTATCTATTTTCTATCTATCTACACTACAAGAAAATATTGATTTAGCTAGGGAATTTTAGCTAGGGAATTTTAGCTGGGGATTAATCCCCAGCTAAATTACGAAGGGTTATCTAGGAAATAGCTAGGGAATATCAAGAGATTTATGTTTTTTCATTAAAATAAAAATTTGCAATGGATTAGTGATGGAATAATTCATAAATTCCACCTCAGAAAAAAGTGGGGAATTTAGTAATGGATTTGCTACAGATTAGCAACAGAATATAGCTTAGCGAAGAATATAGCGTTCAAGAAAAGCGGAGAATTTAGCGACAGAATTTCTCTAGTTAATAAAATCTGGAATTTAGCGAAGGATTTAGAGACGAAATTTTCCTAGCTAATAAAATCTAAAAATTAGCAACGTCTTTTGCGACGTAATTTCCTTAGCTATTAAAATCCAAAATTTAGCGAAGGATTTTGCAACAGAATTTTCCTAGCTAATTACATAAGTAATATAGCGACAAATTTCAGCTACGGGATTTCCTAGCTAATTACATACTAAACATAGCAATGGATTTTAGCCATATAATTTTCCTAGCTAATTACAACTTGAAAATATAGCTACATATTTAGAAATGTAGTTTTTTTTTGCTAATTACATAATTAATATAGCGACGGAACTTCCCTAGCTAATTACTTCGTGAATATAGTAACGGATTTTAGTGATGTAACTTCCCTAGCTAATTAAATCCTGAATATATCGATGGATTTAGTGAGGGAACTTTTCTAGCTAATTAAATCCGGAATATAGCGACAGATTTAGTGACTAAAGCTATCTATCTATTTATATAATTATTAATCTTTTTATCTATCTTTATAATTTTTAATCTATATATCTAACTATCTATCTATTTGTCTATATAGCTATATATCTATCTATATATCTAACTATATATATGTGTGAATCTTTATATATATCTATCTGCCAATCTCTCGATTTACTTATCTATATATTTGACTATTTATCTATCTTACTATTTGTTTATCTGCCTATCCATCTATCTGAGTTTTTTCTATCTATCTATTTGTCTGTCTACCTATTTATCAAACTATATGTCTATTTGTGTGTGTGTGTGTGAGTGAGTGTGTGTGTGTGTGTATATATATATATATATATATATATATATATCAATCTATCTGACTATCTATCTAACTATATATCATTCAATCTGTTTATCAATCTATCTATTAATATAACAATCAATCAATCTATCTATCTATGTATATATATATTTATCTATCTTTCTATCCTTCTATCTATATTTTTGTTTATTTGTATATCTATCTATCTTTTTATTTTCATATATGTCGATCTAGCTATATGTCTAATTGTCTATCTAGCTATTTGTCTCTCTTTGTATCACTTTATCTATCTATGTTTATGTGTCTATGTGTCAACGTGTCTATGTATCTATGTGTTTATGTTACTATGTGTATATGTGTCTATGTGTCTATGTATCTATGTGTCTATGTGTCTACGTGTCTATGTATCTATGTTTCTAACAAACTAACTTTCTGTCTTTCTATGTATCAATACACCTTTTTGTCTATCTATATATCTATTTTCCTATTTGCCTATCTGTCTAACTATGTAACTATCTGATTTTTCTAACAATCATAGTTTATCTACCTATCTGACTATCTATATATGTATTTATGTGTCTATCTGTCTATTTGTTTATCTATTTGTCTATCTATTTATATGTCTATATATATGTGTGTGTGAGTGTATATATATATATATATATATATATATATATATATATATATATATATATAAATATATCTTTTTAGTTATCTATCTATTTGTCTATATGGCTATGTCTCTATCTCTCTTTCTATCTTTGAGTTTATTAGTCTATAAGTCTATGTATCTATCTATCAATCTATCTAATTGTCTACATGTCTATCTATTTATATACTTATCTTTCTATCCGTATATCTATCAATTTTTAAATCTAACTATTGTCAATCTATCTATATATCTATCTGTCAATATATCTATTTGTCTATTTGTCTGTTTGTCTTTTAATTTTATATGTATCCATCTATCTATCTATATGTCTATCTCTCTAACTATCTATTTGTTTATGTGTCTATATGTCTATATATTAATCTATGTAACTATCTATCTATTTGTATATTTTTTATGTTTCAATTTATTTATCTATCTGTCTGTCTATCTATCTATATATATGTCTATATATGACTATTAGTCTATCTATCTATATATCAATCTATAAATTTATTTATATGTATATATATATATACATATAAGTCTATCAATTTAATTTTATAAGTGCCTAATTATCTATCTATTTATTTATCTATCTGTCAATTTATATCTTTTTGTTTATATGTGTCTATCTATATATCTGTCAATTTTCTATCTATCTATCTAACTATCTTATGGTTGTTTTTTGTCTATCCATCTATCTCCCTATCTATATATCGTTTTATTCGTACATCTCTCTATATATCTCTTTGTCTATCTTTCTGTCTATCTATATGTTATCTATCTATCTACATATCTATCTATTAGGTCAATTTGAATATCTATCTTTATAACTATATCTATATATCTATTAGTATATCAATCTACCCGTCAATCTGTCTATCTGTCTATATATATAAATAGATAGATAGACAGATAGATAAATAGATAAACAAATATATAAATAGATATATATATACAGATAGAGAGATAAATAGATGGATAGATATATAGATAGATAGAGAGATAGTTAATCAGATAGATAGATAAAAGTTAAACTAGTAGATAGATAGATAGATATACAAATAGCTAGATAGACACATAGATGGATTATTTGATTGACACATTTATCATATAGATTTACATATCGATAGATAGACAAATTGATAAAAAGATTGATAGATAAATAGATGGATAGATAGATAGATAAATAGACAGATAGAAAGACAAATAGATAAACAAATAGAGATATAGATAAATAGAAAGAAAGATAGATGAATATATAAATAGATAGATAGATATATAAATAGACAGATAAATAGATTGATTTGTAGAAAAATGATAGACAAATTAATTCACAAGTGTTAGATAGATTGTTAGATAGATTTATAGACACATTGATGGATATATTGATAAATAGATTGATAGACAGATTGATATACAATTAGATAGAAAAATAGATAGAGAAAAGATAGATAGAATGTTAGATAGATATATTCATAAAAAAGGACAGATAAATAGAAATAAAGATAGAAAGACACATAGATTGACATATAGTTTGATAGATAGATTGACAGATAGATAGATAGAAAGATATATAGATTGATAGATAGATTAATATAAAGATTAAAAAAAGATTGATAAATAGATTCATAGACAAATTGATAGATATATTGATATAATGATAGATAGATTGATTGATTGATAGATTAATAGACAGACAGAAATAAACATAAGTAGATAGATAGATAGATAGATTGATTGAAAGATAATTTGATCGACATATTGATAGACAAAATAATAAACAGATTGATACATAGATAGATAGATAGATTGATATATATATATATATATAAAGTTAGATAGATGATAGATAGATAGACAAATAGATAGTTAGATAGATATACAAATAGATAGATAGATATATAGACAGATAGATAGACAGATAGATTTAAAGAGAGATTGTACGATAGAT
>JAREIK010001445.1:76290-86290 GCA_029783825.1 Sapria himalayana
ATCTGTTATTATTTGGTCTATCAATATGTCGATCAAATTATCTTTCAATCAATCATCAATCCATCTATCTACTTATGTTTATTCGTCTGTCTATTAATCTATCTATCAATCAATCAATCTATCAGTATATCAATATATCTATCAATTTGTCTATGAATCTATCTATCAATCTTTTTTTAATCTTTATATTAATCTATCTATCAATCTATATATCTTTCTATCTATTTATCTGTCAATCTATCTATCAAACTATATGTCAATCTATGTGTCTTTCTATCTTTATTTCTATTTATCTGTCCTTTTTATGAATATATCTATCTAACATTCTATCTATCTTTTCTCTATCTATTTTTCTATCTAATTGTATATCAATCTGTCTATCAATCTATTTATCAATATATCCATCAATGTGTCTATAAATCTATCTAACAATCTATCTAACACTTGTGAATTAATTTGTCTATCATTTTTCTACAAATCAATCTATTTATCTGTCTATTTATATATCTATCTATCTATTTATATATTCATCTATCTTTCTTTCTATTTATCTATATCTCTATTTGTTTATCTATTTGTCTTTCTATCTGTCTATTTATCTATCTATCTATCCATCTATTTATCTATCAATCTTTTTATCAATTTGTCTATCTATCGATATGTAAATCTATATGATAAATGTGTCAATCAAATAATCCATCTATGTGTCTATCTAGCTATTTGTATATCTATCTATCTATCTACTAGTTTAACTTTTATCTATCTATCTGATTAACTATCTTTCTATCTATCTATATATCTATCCATCTATTTATCTCTCTATCTGTATATATATATATATCTATTTATATATTTGTTTATCTATTTATCTATCTGTCTATCTATCTATTTATATATATAGACAGATAGACAGATTGACGGGTAGATTGATATACTAATAGACATATAGATATAGTTATAAAGATAGATATTCAAATTGACCAATAGATAGATATGTAGATAGATAGATAACATATAGATAGACAGAAAGATAGACAAAGAGATATATAGAGAGATGGACAAATAAAACGATATATAGATAGGGAGATAGATGGATAGACAAAAAACAACCATAAGATAGTTAGATAGATAGATAGAAAATTGACAGATATATAGATAGACACATATAAACAAAAAGATATAAATTGACAGATAGATAAATAAATAGATAGATAATTAGGCACTTATAAAATTAAATTGATAGACTTATATGTATATATATATACATATAAATAAATTTATAGATTGATATATAGATAGATAGACTAATAGTCATATATATAGACAGATATATAGATAGATAGACAGACAGATAGATAAATAAATTGAAACATAAAAAATATACAAATAGATAGATAGTTACATAGATTAATATATAGACATATAGACACATAAACAAATAGATAGTTAGAGAGATAGACATATAGATAGATAGATGGATACATATAAAATTAAAAGACAAACAGACAAATAGACAAATAGATATATTGACAGATAGATATATAGATAGATTGACAATAGTTAGATTTAAAAATTGATAGATATACGGATAGAAAGATAAATATATAAATAGATAGACATGTAGACAATTAGATAGATTGATAGATAGATACATAGACTTATAGACTAATAAACTCAAAGATAGAAAGAGAGATAGAGACATAGCCATATAGACAAATAGATAGATAACTAAAAAGATATATATATATATATACACCCACACACACATATATATAGACATATAAATAGATAGACAAATAGATAAACAAATAGACAGATAGACACATAAATACATATATAGATAGTCAGATAGGTAGATAAACTATGATTGTTAGAAAAATCAGATAGTTACATAGTTAGACAGATAGGCAAATAGGAAAATAGATATATAGATAGACAAAAAGGTGTATTGATACATAGAAAGACAGAAAGTTAGTTAGTTAGAAACATAGATACATAGACACGTAGACACATAGACACATAGATACATAGACACATAGACACATATACACATAGTAACATAAACACATAGATACATAGACACGTTGACACATAGACACATAAACATAGATAGATAAAGTGATACAAAGAGAGACAAATAGCTAGATAAGACAATTAGACATATAGCTAGATCGACATATATGAAAATAAAAAGATAGATAGATATACAAATAAACAAAAATATAGATAGAAGGATAGAAAGATAGATAGATATATATATACATAGATAGATAGATAGATTGATTGTTATATTAATAGATAGATTGATAAACAGATTGAATGATATATAGTTAGATAGATAGTCAGATAGATTGATATATATATATATATACACACACACACTCACTCACTCACTCACACACACACACACACACAAATAGACATATAGTTTGATAAATAGGTAGACAGACAAATAGATAGATAGAAAAAACTCAGATAGATGGATAGGCAGATAAACAAATAGTAAGATAGATAAATAGTCAAATATATAGATAAGTAAATCGAGAGATTGGCAGATAGATATATATAAAGATTCACACATATATATAGTTAGATATATAGATAGATATATAGCTATATAGACAAATAGATAGATAGTTAGATATATAGATTAAAAATTATAAAGATAGATAAAAAGATTAATAATTATATAAATAGATAGATAGCTTTAGTCACTAAATCTGTCGCTATATTCCGGATTTAATTAGCTAGGGAAGTTCCCTCACTAAATCCATCGATATATTCAGGATTTTATTAGCTAGGGAAGTTACATCACTAAAATCCGTTACTATATTCACGAAGTAATTAGCTAGGGAAGTTCCGTCGCTATATTAATTATGTAATTAGCAAAAAAAAACTACATTTCTAAATATGTAGCTATATTTTCAAGTTGTAATTAGCTAGGAAAATTATATGGCTAAAATCCATTGCTATGTTTAGTATGTAATTAGCTAGGAAATCCCGTAGCTGAAATTTGTCGCTATATTACTTATGTAATTAGCTAGGAAAATTCTGATGCAAAATCCTTCGCTAAATTTTGGATTTTAATAGCTAAGGAAATTACGTCGCTAAAGACGTTGCTAATTTTTAGATTTTATTAGCTAGGAAAATTTCGTCTCTAAATCCTTCGCTAAATTCCAGATTTTATTAACTAGAGAAATTCTGTCGCTAAATTCTCCGCTTTTCTTGAACGCTATATTCTTCGCTAAGCTATATTCTGTTGCTAATCTGTAGCAAATCCATTACTAAATTCCCCACTTTTTTCTGAGGTGGAATTTATGAATTATTCCATCACTAATCCATTGCAAATTTTTATTTTAATGAAAAAACATAAATCTCTTGATATTCCCTAGCTATTTCCTAGATAACCCTTCGTAATTTAGCTAGGGATTAATCCCCAGCTAAAATTCCCTAGCTAAAATTCCCTAGCTAAATCAATATTTTCTTGTAGTGTAGATAGATAGAAAATAGATAAATAGATTGATAGATAAATATATAAATATATAGATAAATAGCGATAGATAGATAGATATATATATATATATATATAGACAAATATATAGATAAATAGATAGACAGATAGTTAGATAGGAAGATAGATAGATATAGAGAGAGATAGATAAATAATTAGATTTAAAGAGAGTTAGATATATAGATATATAGATTTATAAATATATAGATAAACTAATAAATAGATAGATAGATATGTAAATAGATAGATAAATGGATATCTTGATAAATACACAAATAGATAGATAATTAGATTGACATATAAACATATAGATACATAGAGATATACATAGATAGATAGATATATAGACAGATAGATGGATGGATAAACCAAAAGACAGATAGACAGATAGGCAAATAGATTGAAATATAAAGATTTAGACTTATAAATATATAAATTTCTAGATAGACTAATATATAAATCTATAGATAAACAAATAGGCAGATAGATAGACATCCAAATAGACAAATATTCTTATAAAAAGATATCAAATAGTTTGATACACCAAAAGATAGATATATAGATTGATTGATTAAAAGATAGATAAATAGATAGACAAACAGATAGATAGATAGATATTTAGAACCAGACACATAGACTCATATACACATAGAAAGATAAATGCATAGACACATAGACAATTGTACATATAGACAGATAGATTGATAGAGAAATAGACATATAGATAGATAGACAAATAGACATACCGACAAATACATAGATAGGCTATTAGATAGAATGGAAAATCGAAAGTTAGATTTATAGATAGATAAGAAAATAGAAAGATATATAAATATACATATAGATAGATAGACACATAGAAAGATTGATTGAAAGAATGACAAATAGACAGATAGACTAAAACATATATAGAAAGATAGATAAATAGTTATAAAGATATATAGATAGATAGAATAATAGATTTAGAAATAGATAAATATCCTGATATATAGATAAATAGAAAGATAGATAGACAAATAGGTCGATAAAAAAATATCTAGATTGAAACATATATAGATAGACAGACAATTAGACATATAAATAGATAGATAAATAAATAAACCAATAGATAGATTTATAAATAGATAGATAAATAGATTGATAGATAGATAAGTAATTAGATCTAGAAATAGATAGATAGGGAGATAGGCAAATAGATAGAAAAATAAATAAACATATAGATATATAAATATATAGTCATATAGCCAGATAAAAAAGGTAGATTGATTAGTATATAGAGAGATAGAGAGATAGACAAATAATCATATTTGATAGATATATAGATAGTCAGATATACACATAAATAGATAGACAGATAAATGGACAAATGGATAGATAAACATACAAATATATTAACAGATAAGAAGATATATAAATAGATAAATATGCAGATAGAGAGATGGATAGATAGATAGAAAATAGATAAATAGATCAATAGATAGCTATATAATCATATAGTTAAAT
The DNA here is from genome assembly GCA_029783825.1 of Sapria himalayana. NCBI lineage: Eukaryota > Viridiplantae > Streptophyta > Magnoliopsida > Malpighiales > Rafflesiaceae > Sapria > Sapria himalayana. The sequence continues at coordinate 81,305 of JAREIK010001445.1, forward strand.
AGATATATATATATATATATATATATATAGACAGATAGTTAGATAGTTAAATACAGAGATAAATAGAGAGATAGATAGATAAATATATTTAAAGAGAGTTAGATACATAGATATATAGATTTATAAATATATAGATAAACTAATGGATAGTTAGATAGATATGTAGATAGATAGATTAATGGATAGCTTGATAAATAGACAAATAGATAGATAGCTAAGTAGTTAGATAGATAGTTGGATAGATTGACAGATAAACATATAGATAGATAGAGATATAGATAGACAGATAGATATATAGACAAAAAGATAGATGGATAAACCAAAAGATAGATGGACAGATAGACAAATAGATAGAAATATAGAGATTTAGTCATATAGATATATAAATATATAGATAGACTAATATATAGATCTATAGATAAACAAATAAGCAGATAGATAGACATCTAAATAGATAAATATTCTTATAAAAAGAAAGTGAACTTGTTTGATACACCAAAAGATAGATATATAGATTGATTGATTAAAAGATAGAAAAATAGATAGACAAATAAATAAATAGATTGACATTTTGACACATAGACAAATACAAGGATATACACATAGATAGTTCTACATATAGACAAATAGATTGATAGAGAAATAGACATATAGAACGATAGGAAAATAGACATACCGACAAATACACATGTAGACAGTTAGATAGATAGGAAAATAGAAAGATAGATTGATAGAGAGATAGGAAATTAGAGAGATAGAAAGATATACATATAGACAGGTAGACACACATAAAGATAGATTTAAAGAAAGACAAATAGACAAATAGACTAAAACATATATAGAAAGATAGATAAATAGATAAAAGATATAGATAGAATAATAGATTTAGAAATGGATAAATAGACTGATATATCGCAAATATACTTATAATCAAATAGTAAATAGATAGATATACAAATAGGTTGATAGAAAAATATGTAGATTTACCCATATATAGATTGAAAATAAGACAATTAGACATATAAATAGATAGATAAACAAATAAAGTGATAAATAAATTTATAAATAGATGAATAGATAGATAGATTGATAGATAGACAAGTAATTAGATTGACAAATATATAGATAGATAGATAGATAAAAAAACAAATAAACATATGGATATTTAGACAGAAAGTCATATAGACAAATAAATAGATTGATTGATTACTAGATAGGTAGATAGAGAGATAGACAAATAGGAATATTGATAGATATATAGATAGTCAGATATAAACATATATTGATATAGAGATAAATAGGAAAATGAATAGATAAACATATAAATATATTAACAGATAGGTAGATATACAAATAGATTGATTGACAAATAGATAGAAAGAAAATTTGGTATTTAGATAGATAGAATGATAGATAAATAGAAAGACATATAAACAAATAGATTGACAAAAAAGCATATAAACATAAATATAGATTGATAGAGTGATAGATAGATGAATAGATAGATAGAAAGATTGATTGATAGATAAATATATAAATAGACATTTAGTTAGATAGATAGATAGCAAAAAAATATAGATGGACACATAGCAATATAGATAGATTAACAAATAGATAGAAAAACATATAGATACATAGATAGATAGACACATATACAAATAGACAGATAGATTGATAAAAAGATAGACATATAAATAGATAGACAAATAGACAAATAAACAGTTACACAATTGGAGAAATAGATAAATAGAATGGTAAACACAGACAAATAGATAAATAGAATGGTAAACACATAGACAAATATATAGATAGACAGAGAGATAGATAGGCATATAGATAAATAGGTAAATAGTAAAATAATCAAATAGATAGAGAGATATTGTAGACAGATAGACAAAAAGATGATAAAGAACTAGATAGAATGATACATAGATTATTAGATATTTAGATAGATTGATTGAAAGAAAAATAGACAATAGACTAAGAGATTTATAGACATATAGACAGATAGACATAATAACATATAGATAGATAGACTGTTGGACAGATAAATAGATAGAGGAAATGACTAATAGACATTTATGAAAGACTGTTACTAAATTAGATAGAAAAATAGTTAGACAATTACAAACAAAGATAGATAGACATAAAATTATTTAGAGAAATAGATAGATAGACAAATAGATGAATGTACATATATAATTATAGAGAAACAAATAATTAGACAAATAGATAGATAGATTGGTAGGGAGATAGATAGATAGGTATATAGATAGATAGATAGATAGACAATTAGATAGAAAGATAGACCGATCGATATATATTTTTATTGACAGATAGATATTTAGAGTGATAGACTAATAGAAAACAAAAGAGATAGATATATAGTTAGATAGATAAATAGACAGATAGATAAATAGATAGATAAATTTACAAATTGACAGATAGATATATCAAAATATAGATATATAAATAGATAGATAGATAGACAGAAAGATAGATGCACAGATCAAAAGATAGACTGATAGATAGATAGATAGTTAGAAAAATAGATAGATAGGTAGATAAAAATATAAAGAGATAAATAGATAGATAGATATATGGAGAGATAGATAGATAGAGAGAGAGATAAACAGATAAAGAGATGTATTTAAAATAGATAGATACTTAGACACATAGAAGAAAGATAGATAGATAGATAGACATATAAACAGATAGCTAGAAAGAAAGATAGATAGATAACAAAATAGAATGATACATAAATAGAAAGATATATAGATAGACAAATAGATAATTAGACAAATGGAGAGTGAGACAGATAGATAAATAGATAGAGATATAGACATATAGTTAGATAGATTTAGGTTTAAAATTCAAAGATAGATAGATTAATTGATTGATTGATACATATATAGACATATAGACAAGTTGACAAATATAAAGATAGAGAGATAGACACAGAATAGATAGACATAATAAAAAAATACAAATAGATAGATAAATAGAGAAATATATAGATAGACAGATAGATAAATATATATATATAAACAAATAGGTAGATATATAGATATATAAATATTGATATATAGATAGATAGATAAAATGATAGATAGAGATATAGATAGATATGGACGTAAAAACATATACACATACTAGATAAACATATAGATAGATAGATGGATAGACACGGATAAATCATCTAATAGACAAAGATATAGATAGAAAAATTGACATATTAACAGATTGATAAATAGAAATATATATTTAAATAGATAGACAGATAGACTAATAGATTGATAGACTTATAGAGAGATAGACATATAAACATATTGACATATAAACATATAGAATAATAGATAAATAGACAAAACGACATTTTGACTAAAAGACTGATAGATAGAAATATAGTTACATAGTTAGTTAGAAAGATATTAAAATAGATAAACAAATATATATATATATATATATACGTGAAATTATTTAGAGAAATAGAAAGAAAGAAAATTACATATATAGACAGATATAACTATAGCAGATAAATAAATAGACAAATAAATAGATCGATATATAGGCATATATATATATATATATTGATTAATTGATTGATATATATATATATATATATATATATATACAGATAGACATATAGATAGATAGATAGATAGCCAAATTGATAGATAGATAATATAGTGATAGACAAATAGACAACTAGAGAGAGATATATATATATATAGATAGATAGATAGATAGACAGATAGATAAAAAGATAGACAGATACACAAATATACAAATAGACTGATAGAGAGATATATAACTATATAGATAGATTGATTGACAAATATACAGACAGATAGATAGAAAGATAGTTAGATAGATAGACTAATAGATATATAGCAAATAGACAGATAGATAGATAGAAATATATTGTAGATAGATAATTAAATAAATAGATCGATAGACATATAAAAAGGTAGATAGATAGACAAATAGATAGATAGAAAGATAAAGAAAAAGAGAAATAGACAAATAGACATTTACACAAATGGACATATAGATAGATACACATATATAAATTGTCAGATAGGCATATAGACACATAATCAATAAGACAAATAGACATATTGAAAAATAGATAGATAGATAGATAACAAATAGATAGATAGAAAGATTGATAGATATATATATATACATATACATAAATAGATATATAGATGAATAGAAAAAAAGGCATATATACAAATAGAATAATAGATAAATATACAGATATATTGATAGAAAAATATATACATAGATAGATAGACAGACAAATAAAAGGATAAATAGATAGAGCTAGATATATATTGATAGATAAATATATAGATAGTCAGTTAGTATATAGATATATAGATAGATAAAAAGATAGATAGATAGATAGATAGACAAATATCTAAATAGACATATAGGGTGATAGTTAGATATCCAATTTTACAAATATACTTATAGGTAGATATACAGATAGTTAGATAGATAGATATAAAGATAAATAGATAGATAGATATTAGCTAGAGAGATAGACAGATATAGATACATAGACACGTAGTCAAATAGAAAAATAGACACATAGACACATTGAAAAATAAACTGATAATTAGATACAAAGATAAATAGACAAACATAAGAATAGTTTGACAAATCAGTAGATTGACAGATAGACAAAAATATAGAAAAATAAAGAGATTGAAAGAGTGATAGATAAGAAAATAGAGAGATATACTGATATACAAATAGAAAGACAGACAGATTGATAGATAGATAGATCGATAGATGGACTGATAGACTGATAGATAGATTGACATACAAATATTTAGATAAATATTTTGATATATAGATAGACAAATAGAAAGCTATATAGATAGATAGATAGACACATATTTGGATAGACATATAGACAAATAGAAAGATAGGTAGACAAACAAATAGATAAATAGACAGATAGATAGATAGACT